>JAQHUG010000233.1:2342173-2434355 GCA_028555095.1 Dicrostonyx torquatus | reverse complement strand
GAGCCCGTACCTACACTGGTGTATGTCTTCTGTGACTCTCCCCAGAGGAGCCCATACCTACACTGGCGTCTGTCTTCCTATGTGACTCTCCCCAGGGGAGCCTGTACCTACACTGGAGTATGTCTTCTGTGACTCTTCCCAGAGGAGCCCATACCTACACTGGTGTATGTCTTCTGTGACTCTCCCCAGAGGAGCCCATACCTACACTGGCGTCTGTCTTCCTCTGTGACTCTCCCCAGAGGAGCCTGTACCTAGACTGGTGCATGTCTTACTCTCTATGAGCCCCTTGAGTAACCCATACCCACACATGTGTTCTACTTTCTATGACAGACTCTTAGAAAAGTACATCACATACTCTTGGGTATGTCTTATTTTATCTGGCAAGCTCTTTCCCTCAATTGCTATGCTGAGACCTGCATAAAGATATACTTAACAAAGTCTCCAACTCCCCTTCATTGCACCATTTAAGTCCAAGTCCTGAATGCCTGGTCCATTACTGCTGATGTCAAGGTCACATATCTGGGTTTGGCAAGTGTCAGTGCATCTAAAAATAAAGGGAATTATAGGCTGTTGAGGATGATAGTATGGAGCTGTGTCTGTTCCCACACTGCTGAAAATTCCTTCAGAAACTCAATAGCCACATGAAAACAAAATTCTAGTAGTTAGTAAAACGAGAATGTGAAAAGGATATGTTTTTACTCTTTTCATTTTCCCTTCCTTTATTTAAAAAGGAATTTTATTAAAGTATTTATTATCTTACTTACTTATTATACCAAAAAGCCATAGGTAGAATCAAAGAAGTAAGGGAAGACTGGCCTGAGCACATATCTACTAGGAACATTCGTGAGAACTCAGAACCACAGGGAAATAGAGTTTCTTTGGAAAATGTCTCATGCTAAGGTTTTGAAAAAGAGATAAAGGGAACATCATGATGAGCCAGAAAAGAAAGAAATGTTCTGAAAATAATGGAACAGTCAGAAGGACACACACTGCATGGCTATGGGCCAAGCCTGGGACAGGAGGAACAGTCAATCAATAATACTAGTGACAGAGGACAGCCTACTAAACAAATAGGAATAAAGGATCTGCTTGGTTATAAAGAGTTATGTGCCCATAACGTTTAAGGACAAAACCTGTGGGGTGGTCATAGAAACCTGATTTATGACATTTATGACCCTCCATTGTGTCACAGTGCTCACTATGGTATCCATGAGCTCAGACCTAGACTAGTTGTACAAAATGACAAGGAGCTAACCTAGCAGCCCATTAGAAATCAACAAACAGAACAAATAAACACCAGAACATAGAGCTGCTGGTACAGAAGGAAGGAACTGTAAGATACAGAGACAAGAGCACGGCAAAGGGCTCATGGGGGAACATCACTGACACAAGCGTTTGAGGGAGAAACTGAGATGACAGAATCATTTGCATGATTTCAGAACATTTTCCTGCAAATTGTCTATGAATCAATTGCAAATTTTGGAAAAGAAAATGTCACAATAAAGATAACTAGTCCTAATCAAGTGACCAAATGTAATGTGGTCAGTAAGACAAAGAGACATCACTGTGTCAACTACAGGGTAAAATTTTAAAAGACTCAACAGGCATTTGAGATAAGGGCAGAGACTATGAGTCTGACCTTGAGAAAACAGTAGATTAAAGGTGGAAGAAAACACAGGGGTTTCCATGGGCAACTGTGGAAATGTGTGTAGCTTGGCCTTCTGCACTATCTGGCCCTAGCCCACCTTCTGCACCATCTGGCCCTAGCCCACCTTCTGCACCATCTGGCCCTAGCCCGGTGACTTGAAGGCATTTTACAACTCCACAAACTCTGAATAACTAATGGTACTATTCCGCTGTCTCATGGTGATTTAATTGGCTTCCTACCTGCTTGTGGAAAACCAGTTCTGTATCCATTTGCAATTCATCTCAACATTCTTTTGCTCTTTATAAATCTATGCTCTTTTGACTTTTCTTTGAAATATTACAGCCTGTCTGGTTCCCTCATATTCTACGGGTAAATTCTTTTAAGGCATGGTCATGTCTATATCTGTAAGAAATTTATAATGTCACCTCTCCCTGAAAAGTGTCTTTAACAAACTACTATTGAACAAGCCTTCTTGGTGAACACTCTAAGAAGGTTCTGGAAAGAAGCCACACCTTCCACTGAAACTGTTGCAAGACTAGTTTACTAATTAATCCCATTATTAGCCATGCTCTTCCCACCTCTGTATCTGATCTAACATCCTTGTGACTATTAGGTGAAACCTTTTCAAATGTTTTAACTTAGCAGACTGCTAGTTCTTGCCAGCCCCAAAGCTAAGAGTGGCACCAGATAAGCACCAGAAGCCCATGACAGGCTTCTAAGCTTTGCTGTAACCTGCCTCTCTGATGATGCCATCAATGTACTTAAAAAGTATTCTGATTTATTAGTTTCTATCCTGTTACATCATGAAACTGCTTCCACATCAGAACAGGGAACTTGAGGTGACATAATTGTCCATTCCTGGGCAATGGTCACTAATATTTAGTCCCAGGACAAACTGTCTTTTGTTCCTTTGAGGTAAGAGTTGTGTTTTTGTGTCAACACTGATAACCTACCTTATTGAAATATCTATACCAATCATGTAAGAAAGAAATGACTGTGAAATTCTTCCAGATCTCAGAAAGCTGTCAGGAGACAGGACAATTGGGTAAGGAATGCTACCTGAAGTCAGATCCTTCATTTTAGAAGACACAACTAGTTAGCATGGTGGCACACCTGATTTCAGCAGCCAATGAGCTGAGTTAAGAGGATTGCTAAGTGTGAGGCTAAACTGGACTAAATATCCAGCAACACACACACACACACACACACACACACTGTAGACAGATAGAGAAACAGATATGAAGGTAGATAGAGATAGAAAGATGGATGGATAGATGGTAGACAAATAAATAGACAGATATAGATAGATGATAGATAGATAGACAGATAAATATGTTCCAAAGTCTGAGTAGCAAGCATTCTTAGGTTTTTCCCACTGTTATCAAACTAACTTGAAGTTACACCCACCTGTTCTTGAAATGAGAGCAAGAGAGAGAAAGAGAGAGAACAAGCATAAGAGACTAACTGTCTTAGAGAAAGACTAATATTTTAAGTATACTGAAATGGTTTGTTCTGAAAGGAGGAAGGATCGGGAGAGATGATAGATAGATAGATAGATAGATAGATAGATAGATAGATAGATAGATAGATAGATAGATAGATCTCAGCCAAGTCAGGCAGCACTCACTAATTCCCTAGTTTAGAGAGAACTCCTGAAATGCCTCAGTGTTCCCAGGAGCAATAGAAAGTGAATGAAATGCCAGCCCAGCAGTAACCAGGGATTGGAAACTGATACGCATCCAAAGTAATGATGAAGTATCAGGACAGCCAAGCTAACTACTAAATTGTTCCTACTGGGAAATGGTTTAAAATCCCTATATTCTTTGAGCCAGTAGACTTATTCTAATGAAGTAATTTAAAGATTGTGTGTGTGTGTGTGTGTGTGTGTGTGTGTGTGGTGTGTGTGAAAGAAAGAGAGACAGAGAGTGAAAGAGAGTGTGTGAAAGACAGAAAGAGAGTATGTTCAGGCATGAGTGTCTGCTTGAGTTATGTGCAGCACATGTGTACAGGTACCCAGAGGCCAGAGGGCATCAGACTCTATCCCTGAACTAGAGCTCCAGGCAGTTGTGAGCTCTCTGATGTGGGTACTGGGAACTGAACCTTGGTCCTCCACAAGATCAATCTTATCCTCTGGGTCATCTCTTTGTTCCCTACAAAGTATTTAAGTAGTCACAATTAGGGGCACAAGAAAAGCAATCAAAAATGTTCACAAAACACCCTGAAATTAATGGAAATTCCTAACAATGTGGGCACAACTAACCACTGTGGATATCCTTTGAATTAATCTATCATCTGCATATCAACTGAACAGACTAGTTTGCGAAAATGAAAGAATATGTGGACAATTACAGCAAGGGAAAGAATAACATTTAGTGGCATGGCTACAAAAGGCATATTGTGAAGGAAATGACTGTAATTCTACTTTTATGAACCTCATGCATATATGAAGTTAAAATAGCACAGTTATACATGAAGATAATAAATGTGGTTGTTTGTGGATGGGCAGAATACAAAATATTTGTTCTCCTTTGGCAGATTTGCACATATTTAACAATAAATATGTATTCATAAGGAATAAGATTTAATTTCAGTAAAGACTGGGTTCTTTGGAAGCAGAGGAATTGCCTTCTTCAGTCTTGGCTTTGCTGTCCAGGGCGGTGTTCTGGCTTACTCATAAGCTGATGGTGTCATGCTGCTTTCAATCAGCCAAGAAGAAAGGGAACTCTAAGTGGTCTGCCCTCCACTCTTGGAAAACTATCTGTGGTCTGCCCCCAGTGACAACTGGCTGCTGAACAGGGGAGGGGAGGGATGATGAGTGAAAAGCGTGTGTGTGTGTGTGTGTGTGTGTGTGTGTGTGTGTGTGTGTTTTGGACTTGCAATGAACGGCAAATATTTTTCTACTCTGGAATCAAGCCAGAGATATTTCCAGTCTCTGAGGAGCTGTCTTTTGTTTTCCCTTCATTCTTTAGCATCCTTCCCCTTGTTTGGGTTGGGCAACATACTTCCCCACAAAGCTATTTGTTTCCATACCTGGTTCAGCGAGAACCCAGGAATGCAAATTCAAAACTCCACAAGGACAGAAATGTTAATTTCAGGCTTTAAGTGCTGCTTTCTGCCAAAGCAACACTATGCTGCTCTTCTTTAGTGATTTCAACCCAAGGTGTCTCCTGGCACTATCTGGTGATGGACCTTAAAGAAGCCTTGGATAATAGCAAGCAGCTGGAACTGTCTGAACTGAACGTCATCGTTACTAAAACTAAGGAGAAAACTTTCAGCATTCCCACCTTCCCAGCAGGCTGTCTGCCCAGGAGTCATGACTGCAGGGCTTCCAGCTGCAGGAGCTTCTACTCCCAAGTTTCCTAGTACTTAATCAAAGTCTTCTCTGCCTTTAACTGAGAATCCTCTTTACTTATAAGAGAAATAGCTTTCCTTTCCTTTTTAATTTGAGCAAAAGATCAGAAAAGTGTCTGGGGATCAAATAAGCTACCTCTTCCTGAGATACGGGACTAGCAAAAGGGAGAAAAAGACCTCGGAGTTTCATGCCTACTTCCTCAGTCTTTAAAACCACCAGGGCTTTGAATGTATGCAAAACAGCAGGGGAAAACAGAAGGACCCCCAAGAGATGTTATCCTTTCCCAGAAGCGTGGCATGATGGGAATGTAGAAGAAAAATGCCAAAGAGAATTCACCCAAGATCTGATCTCCTGCTGCTTAAACTGTCTGGAACTCAGAATCTGTCAAGTCGCAATGGCTGATTACAAACGATTATCATGTTAATGAGTACGGCATTCTTTTGAAAATAAATATAAGTACTAAAATGGATTGCTCACATATAAAATGTATTGTTCACAAGGAACATCTGGTGTTGACATTCTCTCGCAGTGTACATGAGCAGCGTGATATGATTAAGGCCTGCCTTTGACAACCTGGAGTAAAGCATTGGGATTATTCTGAATAACTCTGGGTTATGGTGAGCCATGGAGAAAGGCAATGGGATAGATCTTAACTAGGGAAGTACACGCTATCCATTTGTACATTCTTTTCTTATAAAACAAAAGTGGTAGTGCTCTTTTGATGAGTGTTTCAGGTTGAACTATGTCCACCCCAAAATTCATATGCTGAAGCTGCAAACCCCAATACTTCTGGATGGAACTGTACTTAGAGACAGGACCTTTAGTTTGAAATGAGGCCATTGGAATTAAGAAGGCTCAAGATCCAATCTGATGAGTGTCTCTTTAAGAGTAGTAAATCTGAATACACAGATATACTAGGATGTGCAGGCACGTGGGAAAGGCACATGAGAACACCGGGAGAAGGCAGCAATCTGTATGGTAAGACTAGACCTCAGAAGAAAAAAACCTTGCTGATACCTTCCAGCCTTCAAAGCAGTGGGAGGAAAGGAATTTTTTTGTTTAAGGTATCAGTCTCTGGAACTGTGGTATGACACTCTTAGCAGACTGTTGTCATGGGAAACTAAAAAGGGGAGGGTCTTGATATACAGGCTTCATTGGCAAAACACAGTAGCTAGTGCAACCTTGTACTCATGATGTACACATGGATCCCTGATTTGGGGACCTTTCCTATTACATTTACAATTATTATGGCCACCATGGTAAATTCAGATGTATGCACACTATCTGATTCAAACTGTGAAGATTAAAAAGTGATTGTGCCCGGATAGGCTTATGAAAAAGAACCACTCAATGTCAGTGGCATTACCACTGGCACTAGAACACACCTCTTGATGTATAAGTGGCTGGCACTGGAAAATATCAGTGAAGGTAGTAACAGCTTTACATTTTAACATGCTAGCAAATGTCCCTGAAGCAGAAGCCCCAAAGGTTCACTGTCCCAGGAGGATCAGAGGCCATCTGGAGAGGACATGCAGTGAGGACATGCTTATCCCAGTCGAAAGGGATTCTCCACTGCTCACTGGAAACCAAAATGAAGAGATGGGCAAACCTGTGGTGGTCCATGTCAACGTGACGAGCTCTATCATCCTCTCGGGGATGCTCTCTGGCCATACTCTGAGTTGTTTTGATGAGATTAATTGACTTAGGAAGACCTACCCACTGTGGGTGGCGCCACTTGCACAGTTGCGATCCTGGGTTACACATAAGGGAGAAAGTGAGCTGAGCAGTAGCATCCTCTGTTCTCAGCTTCCTGACTAGGGAGGCAATGTGACCAGTTCGCTCAGGTCCCTGCGATCTTAGCTGCTTTACCATGAAGGATTTCACCCTGGAACCGAGGTAAAATGAGCCTTTCCTCCCTTCAACTGCTTTTAGAAGATGTTACTCCTTTGATTTTTAATTATGTGCATATGTGTGTTCTGTGGGGGAATGGGCTTGTGCACTGTAGCAGAACGCCGAAGAAGGTACCAGATCCTCTGGTATTTACATTTGGTTGTGGGAAGCCTGATATGGACCCTCTGGAAGAGCAGTATATGCTGTTGACTGCTGAGCAATCTATCCAGCCCATAAGCTGTTTTTGTCAGGGTATTTTCTGACAGCAACAGAAAAGTAACTATGACAACACTCCACCCTTCATTTCCTCTGAAGCATTTGTCACAGGAGGCATTTTCTTTTCCTTGTCAAATCCCTTGCTGCCAACCCATTCTTAACTTCTTCCTGGCTGTTTCAAGCTCCACCATGTCTTGAGGAGTGTTTTAGTCACCACACAAAACAAAACAGCTGCCAAAGGGGACTGCCTACAGTGGCCCTTGTCCAGACAACCAACACTTTCTGATGTCCTTAGATTGATTTGATTTCCTTATTCGGGCCTACAAATGTTTTCTTCTTGTTATAAGACAAGATTCCCAATTTTAAACTTGAAAAAAACACTATTAGATGGAAATCTCAGCACTATGGTAAAACGCACTGTCTTTGAAAAACAAAGACTCTTTCACCAATGCTAACTGCAAAGGTTAAAGAATGCCAAGGGTGGGAGGAAGGAGAGAGCACAGAAAAAGAGGGAGGGGAAAGCAGACAGGTTTCTGGTGTGTACAATCATCCCTTTGTTCGTTATATGGCAGAGTATGGAAGGGAGAGTTAAAAGACCAGACTCGAGCCCCAGTTCTCAGTTAATTCTTCCTCCTCTTAATCTCTGTAGCTCTTCTTATCAGTACACTAACTTGTAGTTAACTAAATCAGTATTGCCATGTGCTGGCAATGCCCCCAGCAGCTGAGCCCATGGGCAGTCATTCTGATCCCCTCCCTTCCTGGTGAACAGGTTGCTCTCCCACACATGAGGAAACTGAACCAGCCATGCTCCTTAGTCTCTCCAGTCACACCAGAGACAAAAAGTCTTCACCAGAAGGTCAGCTCACTACCAGAAATGCTAACCCATTCTGCTGTCATGATGAACTCAAGCTTCCGCCAGGCCACACTTACTGCCTCATCCCTGAAAGGCCTTTTATGATCCAGCTGGCCCAGTCTCTAGCCCTCTGCCCCCCATAGGTACAAATATCCTTGAATTCTGACTATATAATAATCTCCACCAATTTTGGGAGTCCAAGTTCATATTTAAAATTTTGTCACTTGTCACCATTCTCCATACTACAGTAGGTACCCAATAAATATTTATTACTTTAAAATTTAAACTACATTTGTTTTAAACATGAAAGTGTCCCTTTAAGAAAGTATTTTAAGAGCGCTCTAAATGCTTCAAAACATAAGATCATATTCTGATTTTTATTCCAGTCAGAGGAAGGAAGTTCTCTTGGATAAGCAAAGGGTTTGACGGATTAACAGTCAAGATAATTATAGTTTTAATGTTGGCTAGGCCTTCTGAGGTAACAACCTAAGGTTCTTCTTCTGGACCCTGAAAACTGAGGTGTTCAGGGACTCTGAGCATGCTACACCATGTAGCTGGCGTGTGGAGGATGCAGCTTTGGGAGTCACAAACCCATGACCCGGGGCTGTGTTCAAGCCACTTTTCACAGAGTCTGGCCAAGGTCTGGTCTTTACATCTGGAAGCCTCCAGAATAAAGAATATAGCAGACACCACAGCTCTAGAGTAGACCAGGGCAACATGATAGAAACTGCCGGAATAAAGAATACAGTGGGCCCCACAGCTTCCGAGCGGACGGAGGGAGGCATCGGGATGGAGTCCACTTACTCTGTGCCACTTTCCACCATCTGAGTGAGGAGTGAGATGCCATCCAGGTTTATGAACTCCTGAGCAAAGGTAACATCCCGGGAGAGGCTGGCCAAATCCTTCAGGGCTTCCAGCTTGGCATCCATGCTTGATGACTGTATTCGTTCATGGAGCTGCTGGGCATTTTGAGCCTTGGGAACGGGGTGTGGGGGAAACAGAAAGAAGATAAGTACATGCTATCAATTTGTCTTTTTTAAAAATGAATACAGTAGCACAAAAATCAATGAGTTTCTGGGAAATAAATATGCACAGGCCAGAAGCATCGGCTAGAAGCATATGCGAACAGGGGACCCCAACAGCAGGTTTCCATTGGAAAGACCCCTCCCTCCAGTGTTCCATTCTTCCTTCCAGTTGGAAAATAACAGGGCCTGATTCACGGAAGAATGAAGAGCAAGGGCAAGTGCACATGAATATTAAAACTCCCAAACGGATAGTGTGTGACAGAAAAGAGAAGAGAGGATGTTTACTTTTTCAATAAAATTATTATCTAGAAGTGACAAAAAGCTATTGGGTTAGTTAAGCAATTACACAAATTTATACATCATGATTACCCATTCAGTCAAAACTCTGAGTAATAACTGCCTGCATTCAAAAGCTTCATTAGACACACAAATGAGTCTTCGCAATTTCCAACCGCACGTGTTTCTCACGCGCTGGCTACTTGCTGTATGAATTTAAAACAAAACAACTATATGTACAATTAGCAGCTCTTCCTAGAACAAATGCTCTCCTTGCTGAGGCTTCTGGATTTGGGTGTTGCATGCGGAACAGAGAGGAGTGTAAGTACAGGGCAGGGCTAAACTTCAGATAGCCATTTGTCCTCCGACTTTCTCTTCCCATCAAGGTTTGCTGGGGTCCACCTGCAGGCAAGGCAGGCAGTGGGACAAATTACACCCCTCTCCATCCACTAGTTACTTAACTTCAAACCATAGTGGCTGAAACATCTGCCATCCTCAGGCTTCTCTGGCACTGGTTGTTTCCTTTGATATTTTGTGACATTGCAAAGATACAACAAGGTGGGGCGCTGTGGTTTGGAAGTGGTTTGGCTCTCAGTGGTTCATGTGTTGGGAGCTAGATCCCTAGTGTGGACTTAAGAGGAAGGGTTGTTTTGGTGCCTGGCTGGTGATGCTCTGTTTGCTTATTTCATACATGCCTTACCCCTCCCTCTTATAGGCTCTCTTTATTATGGCTTCTACCATGAAGGATTGAACAGAGTTAACAGTGCCAAATTCTTAAACCTCTGGAACTTTAAACTAAACAAACTCCTTGCTTTTATAAATTACCCAGCCTCAAGTATTTCATTATAATAACAGAAAGACCCTAATTTATGGTATTCGATATTAACAACTAATTAACTCTGCTGAACAGAAATTAGTTACAAAACAATTGAAGAACAACACCCTGTGATCTAGAATAGGGCTGGGTTATAGAGTAAAGGGTGAGAGCAGCCCCTGCGGAGAGCAGCCCCTGTGCAGAGGGAAGACAATAAGGAACCCCGGGGAATTGTTCTGGAACCCAGACAGACGAGAACATATTACATCATGTAGTCAGGGTGTCCTGGGGTTTCCCATTACATCACAGTCAGCAGCAGAAATAAGAACAGAACAAGGAAAGGGGACAAGGATGGAGGATGAGAACTTGTTGCCAGGCAACTTACAGACACAAGTCACTAAAAGCCCATTTTCTGAATGCGGACCACTCACTCTTTTAACACCATTTAAAGATACACCATTCTACAAATATTTATGGATATATAGAATTACGACAAGTATTCCAAATTTGGATGTTTTCATGAATATTTGAAATTGATATAACACTGACCTAGTATAATTAATCAAAGTGAATAACTCTGAATTCCTGGGAAACTATACTTTCATCCACAGAAAATAATTTTCCCTATGGATCAGAACTCGGAAGCCATCTCACTGCCATCGGCAGCACTGATGAAAATTGCAGTGTCTGATGCCACTGATGTGATTAACAGCTAACCTACACCACCGTGCGCTATCACCTCTTATTATAATACCTTCACGAAGTAATTCATTTAATCTGAACTGAGTCCAAGCATAGAGACACTTTTTTCTCTTCATCTGACAAAGAGAACAGAAGTGGCAAGAAAGCTAAGTGATGGACACGCCCCAGCTCACATGGCTCATCAATATTGCTGAGATAAAACCAGAGTAGCTGGACTCTGCAGATCAGCAATCAACAGAAGGCTCCCAGAACACACAGGACCTGAACAGCTTCTAAAGGCACAGATCCTTCATTCATACAATTCCCGGATCTTCAGCCTAGATTGGGGTCTCCAGAAACTTCTGCTGAACACACTCAGGTTGCCATGTTGCCTCTTCAAAACCCTATTTCTGAAATGACTGTTCCACATCAACCTGACCCGTTATCCTGCAGCCATAGCGGGACCATGCAACACTGGTTCTGCTGGCCCAGCCACCCCCTTGTCCTTTCCACCTGGGCCACTGGGAAGTCTTTAAGTTCTTCTGTACCAAGAAGAAAATCTGTCCACCCCTTTAAAACTTCTATAATTTTCAGCAATGACCTTTTGCTGAGAAAGAATGTACAATGTCACCCTTCTCATTCACTGATAAACCTTTGATAGGGACTCACTTTGAGGTTAATTAAGTAATTAGTTAATTTAAAATAAAACAAGAGGAACAACCACCGAAACTTGGGCAGAGAAGCCAAGACTGAAGAGTCCCAAATCCTAAGATCATGAAGGCGATGCAGTGACAGACAGGAAGTGCCTGGATGAGGATGGGTCTCAGCCGCAGACTGTCTGACTGTCCCAAGGGCAGCGTGGACACTCCTCCAGATAGGGCCGCATGTTCACACTACATAGACACTGCAACCCTATACACTCCCCTGGGACTGTTCCCTCTGTCCTCATTGACCAGAAGGCCTAAAAGCTGTGTGTGCAGGTTCTGGGAGGTGATTTTTTCCTTGAGGCATGTCATGTTACTTCCTTGGAATTTATTTAAGGAACAACTCTTCTTAAAGTTGAAGTGCTGTAGCTCCGCCCCTTGTTTGCTTTGGGGAAAGTCTTCATCTCCAATTCAAGACTTACATAAAACACTGGTGGAGAGGTCTCAAAGGAGACTGTGGGGCTGAGGCCAAAGCTCTTCCTTAGCTCTGTCACTGACCCTTCCATGGAGACAGTGAACTTTCCGTCCTCTCTCTTGACCTCAAGGAACTGCAACGGGATTCTGTGAAAGGTTCACTGCACCCCACCAAGTAGCAGACTGCTTCTCAGTTGGGTAGGAACCTCCATCATGAGTTGGCCAGGAAAAGAGCTCTAGACATGTGAGCCACAGATGTGCTCACCGAGGGGCTCTGCTAATGCAGCAGCTGTGCAGTTGGAACTGGAGCAGGTCGGACAGGTGCTCATTTCCCTACATCCCTAAATGATCTGGATACAAAACCTTCATTCTGCAGAATAAAGGTGAAGAAAAGGTTTCAATAATCAAACTGGCTTTGAAAAGTAATATCCAGTTTCTGGTCTGGATATCAGTTATGGCAGAAAAACACATGCACACAATTTTGCTTAAACTCATCCCAGATAAACCTTTTCTAATTATCAATTAAAGCAAGTCAGTCCTCATAATGCTAATCTGCCAACTAATCGATACTTCTGGAAAGTTTATTCTGAATCTTGGAGATTTGAGAGACAGCAGCAAACAAGGCTTACCCAGCTTGGGGTGAGAGAGTACACTGTAAAACAGTAGGAATAAAAATTAATGTGTTGCTAAGTTTTATGGGAAGCATTAAGTGGATAGCTATGATAGAAAACAACCAGTGAGCATGTTAGATGGGGTGCTCTAAGGCCAAGCTGCCTAAGGCAGTGGCATCCTTGAAGAAGTGAGACAGAGCCCACATACTGGGTTGGGAAATTAGTGTAGGCAGAAAGGCTGGTGAGTATCAAAGCCCTACAGAGAAGCAAGCCTTAGAGTGTCTGGAGAGACATGCCAAGACCCATGGAGGAGTAACACAGACATGGAAGGAGGGAGGGACAGAGGGGTAACAGGACACAAAGCCATGCTGTCAGGACCAAGGAAGAAGGAGGTAGATGGTACAGGGCACGAAGATGAGAAACATGCCAAGACCCATGGAGGAGTAAGACGGACATGGAAGGAGGGAGGGACAGGAGGGGTGACAGGACACAAAGCCCTTGGTTTCAGGACTATGGGGAGAGAGCTGCAGGCTTCTGGGGTGGTGATGTGCTCCCTCACAGGATGCAGCTGGACATCTGGTGCAGATGTGTGCTGCACTGAATGGGAGACCTCAAAGTAGCATTTACATTCACACACCAGATGCTGCTGGTCAACACGTGACATGGGATGAAATAAGTGAAATTAGAAACCAGATTCCAAGAAACAACTTTTGATAAGACTATTAAAGGCAATAGCCAGCTTGCAACTATGTTAGTTTGAAGGGCAGGGTACACGCATACAAGATGTGTGTGTCCACTAACACAGCAACTCCAGGAGAAGAAATATGCTAGGTTTTCTGACTAACATATTCCCAGAATCTGGGACAGTACCTGGCACTCACAAGGAGTTTGAAAAAAATGTCAGTAGCTGAAGCAAATTTTATACATAATCATGTATTTATATATGTATGTGTGTATATATAAATAGCCAAATGTGACAAATCAAAATGTGGCATGTTTAATGATGATAATTTTCTTTGTAATAAGCTTGGTTTTGCTTTTCCATAATTCTGTGCCACTTTTATATGTGAGAGGAAAGAACTGTGATTATTAAAAGAGTGATGGCCTTGGTTCTGATTTTCCAGACTCAGCATCAAATGAAGAGTTTAACAGCTGTATGCGGGACCATATCAGATAGCAAATTTTATTTCCATGTACTGTTCCAAGCACAGAAAACAAGTTTCACTTCATGCCCCTCAAACAGGTCAGATAGATGGGAAGGTTCTGGGCTTGACTCAGGAGCAGGAGTCCATGAGGAGTCACCTGGAAACAGGGAAAGGACCCAGACATATGAACACACAGAACTTGTCATCTCTGTTCTTGAAGTCAAAATCATGCCCCTCAAACTTCCAGCACAATCCTGGGTTCAAAATGTCAACTAAAAAGTTGACTAAATACTCAAGTTCATTAATGTTTTAGAAACTCCCAAATGCACACTTACTGTTGCCCATGCGTTCAAGTACACTGTACTCAGATGTCCGCTGTATGTTGCACATATGTATTAAACTGTTTTCTTCCTGTCTCTTCTTCTCTCCTTAAACCTCCCCTAGTTTCAACACGTCTGTCCCTGCCCTGTCCTTGCCTCTGTTCCTACCCTCAATTCTGCCTCACCTGACATTAAGGAAACCAAAGCAAGCAGCCAGGTGCACCTTAGTCTCCATACTAAGAGCAGCCAACAACTCTCCATTATTCTGCTTCTGCAACCTCAGGCTGAGAAGCAAGCACCCTTCTTCCTGCCAGAGATCAACCTGTCTTTACCTCCAGTGTTTGCTCCTATGAACCCAATCTAAAAATTTCTCCCTCTGTCTTCGAGATCATGGGTCCCCAACATACATGCATGTTCATACACACGCACATACCACACATACCACATACATACACACATATGCATGCCCATACACACACATGCAAACACACACATGTAAACACATATACACACCACATACACACATACACACATGCGCATGCCCATACACACACATACACACATGCAAACACACACATATACATACACACACCACACATACACACATAACACATACATACACACATGCGCATGCCCATACACAAACATATACACATGCAAATACACAAATGTACACACATATACACACCACACATACACACATGCATACACACACAAGCATGCCCATACACACACACATACACACATGCATACACACAAGCACACACACATACACACTCATATACACACATGCGTGCACGTGCACACATATACACACCCAATTCCCCTGTTGCATGGGCTCCCCATTCTCAGAACCTTTAGAGGAAGGAACAACTCTGAAGCTGCTGCCTCCTCCTCTCATCTCTCCTTTCTCTGGGGAGGTCTCCAGGCCCATCCTTCCTTCCATATTGAAGAGCACCCCATTTCCACCAGCAGGCTGTGCAGGCTGGTAGAGCAACCATGTTCCTCTCCTCATCTTCCCTGTCACCTCCACAGTCATCAAGCTCCTAAGAGTGTCCCCAAGGCTCTGCCCTGAGCCCTCTAGACCTTCTCGACAGAGGGAGGATGGTGATGTCTCCTATTCCACAGCTCTAAATCCTATACACACACAGAAGGGACTGCACACCTCTGTGTCCAGACTACCCAGAGGGACATGTACTTCACTGCCTAGTGCATACGGTACATAGCTGACTTCTCACATGCTCTGTCTCCCTACTCACAACCGTCTACTCAGAGAAACTACTGTGTGCCAAAACACAGGCCTCCTTCAGCAAAGAGCACCACTTCATGAAGCCATGGGGCTTGGCCTTTCCCAAGGTTCTCCTTCCCAGAGGCACCCCACACACTATGATACCTGAGCCATGAGCATCTCTGTGTAAACTATGCCAGGAACACCTAATCAGCCCCTTGCTAACTCTACAATCTGTTCTCTCCACTGGTTTCTTCTCCAGAGTTAGGTCTCTAAAGTAATGGAAGAAAAACAGAATACAGATATTTGGTAATTCTTGGTCAGTTTTTCCATAGGAAGCTCTGAGAGGGCTTTGTGTGCACAGATAAGCAGTAGGGAACCCTGTAATATTAAGCACACGGGGGTGTTCATTCAAGGGAAGGATGTGTTTTCTAGTCTGATGACCATTGTACTAGCCATGTGGCCAAAGACAGCAGTGGACCCCACACCCCTACTCTGAGACTTTTTTCATAAACTCGTTCTTCTTAGCCAACCTGCAGAACGTCTTTATGGAACATGTCATATGTATTTGACAAAGAGTTTCAATGTAGTCACATCTGATCTTTATTTAGTGTCTTTTCTTGCTCAAAGAGATTTATAGATGCTTTGTTGTATAGAAAGCGTTGAGTTACTTATCACCAGAGACATTTTCACCAAAATGTGCTATGCTTAAATATGCCCAAAATAAACCACTCCGGATCAGACTCCAGAAGTTTAACCAGCACCAGGTACTGAGTCCTACTGAAAGGAACTGCCTTCCTGCCTCCCATGAATCATCTCTCTCAAAGCATGTTATGGCTTCAGAGACCCCTTCTTTTTTCAAATCAGTGCAGATTTTAAAATCATTTGTTAATAATACAATAATACATGTTGAGAAGAATCCCTGATAACCTGAATCCATAGACTGACCGATATATCAAAATCTTTCTTATCACCACAGAAACTAGACCCCAAAACCTCTGTGTCAGGCCTTCTGATCTAGACGATTCTCACAGTGGACCCAGAATACTAGAGAACAGCAGGGAGGCTTCTGTTTGTAGATGACAAGCCAGTAACAGGTACTTAATAAGCAGTTTGGGTTTCTCTGTGTACAAGGAAGGAGATGAGAAAGCAGGGAGAAGAGGAGCTCATCCTTACAGCTTAATGGCTCGGGGCACAGTTGCATGGACTGGAAAACAGAGATGTTTCCAGCTGCAGATGTGATTCATATACTTTCTGCACACTTCAATGGGTTCACCCTGCCCTTTAGTGAAAAGTAACACCAGCACATGAGACTCGAAGAAATGCATAGGTACTCCAGGAGATTATAGACAGTGTACCACTAAGCACTCCCTGTGGTATCCTCTGAGAGGCATTTTCATCCTTTTATCAGGTTTTTTTTTCATTTCTATAAACAGAATAGTCATTGTTGTACATACACTGTTCTGTCATCCAATTTGCACATGGTAATGTTCTTTGGAGATGCCTCCAGAGAGATAAATACCCATTCTTACCCAAATGATAACCGGGTCCCAAGTTTTGGTCACCAGAAGAAATGCTGTATACAGCCATACCTAGACGCACATGTATGTGGTGCATCTGCCCTGTAGTTTCGAGAGTCTAGTTATCAGATAAATTCCTAACTAGAGAATTAAGACAAAAGTTAATGTATATAATATACTAGGCTCCCTGCCAAAATCACAACAGTTCATGCTTTGATTCACACCATCCTTTCCTTGGACTAATTACTAAGGACATAAACTCCATCCCTTTTGAGAAAAAGACTGAGATCCCTGTGCATGAGATGATGTATACATATACATAGGAATATATAATGCTCCCTTTTTTGCTTCTGCTGTACCTATGACCACACATATTGAAACAGTCTCTATCACCCATAAAGGATCCTGTGAATTAAGATATCAGCTCAAGGATGCTGGGTGGTGGTGGTGCACGCCTTTAATACCAGCACTGAGGAAGCTGAGGCAGGCAGATCTCTGTGAGTTCAAGTTCGAGGCCAGCCTGGTATACAGAGCAAGTTCCAGAACAGCCAAGGATACACCGAGAAACCTTGCCTTGAAAAACAAACAAACAAAAAATCATCCCTAGGTCATGCTGACTACCACCTGCTTTTTCTGATGTACCATTCTTGACACTGTGTCTGGAGTTATTTAAAAACACAAAGGCTTTGAAGATTTTTATGTTGGGACAGTTAAATGTAACAACCTCTTTTTCATGACCTCTGGAGTTTATACTACTGCTACCACTCCAAGTATCTACCCACTCCAAGAATGCACAGATATTATAAGCATTTGGGGGGTAGTTTTTCTGAAACAGGGTCTCTCTTTGTAAGGTGAACCTGGATGACCTGGAACTTCCTATGTAGACCAGGCTGGACTCATACTCAGAGAAATCTGCCTGCTTCCATCTCCCAGTGCCCAGTTGATTATGAAATTTGTTTTTTAAAAAATAAATTTCAAGAAAATGAAAATGACAGTCTAGCAATCTAAACTTCTTCTAACAGAACATAGCCAAAATGTGCTTCATACCGTACCTGACCTCAGGCTCAGTTTCTGGCTATGAGCAGAGGAGGTAGACAGTGGCACAATTCAGCTGCCAGGGAAGCTCCACAGCCCTCTCTGGAGCACACAGATAGGTACACACACACTACACCTCACCTAAAACTAGAGTGCGCGTGTCCATATGTGTGCACGTGTTTAGGCATGATTACGATCATGCATACATGTCTGTATGTAGCTTTAGATACACTTGTGTACATTGTTATCGACCTTCAAGGAGAGGGGAACCACTGCAGAAAAGAAACTTCATATAATTGTGTAAAAAAATCTACTGGCTGCATCACTATACACTAATACTTCCTAACAAATTCATCAGATACACTTCTTAACAGCCCAGGCATGGTGGCACATGCCTTTGATTCTATCACTTGGAAGGCAGAAGCAGAAGTTTGTGAGTTCAAGGCCAACCTAATCCACATAAGGAGATCCAGGACAGCTAAGACCCTGTCTCAAAAACATAAACAAATATTCATTTAAAGTGAGATAGCCTGCCTCATCCATTTTCATTTACACACACAGAGAATTCAGCAATGAAGTTTTCAGCGTCCATATAAACTGTTGTGTAGTAACACCTAGTTATAGTCCTGTGGCTTCAGCTCCAGCACAAGAGGCTTCTTTAAGTACAGGTGCCTGGCCCCATTCTCTTACATTATGGCCCAGTCTTACTAGCCAGGCTAGACATCTGCATCTCTAAAGTCTCACTGCTGATCCTAGTGTAGAGGCTACCAATGCAGAAAACACAAAGTAGTCTCTTGTGAGTGGCCTCCTGCTTCATACTAGTGCCCTTTGTACCGCCTCACCCACCTTTCCACTCACAGAACCCGGAGTATGAGAACCATTGTTTTACAGACACACACTCACTGTTTCTAATAAAGCTTACATCACTCTCCAGAAAAAGGAACTCACCCTCATACTGAACCTTCTTTTATTTTTTTATGCCATGGTTTATCTTCAGGGAGGTATATAATGTATTCTGAGACTATTCCTCACCCCACCCTACAACTCTCCCCATCTCTCAGTAGTCCTCTCTGTTCCCAGACAGTTTTGCTTCCCCTTTAGTGTCACCAGTACATATGGATTTTATTCAAGAACCCAGAGGGCAATAGCAGAGTCCTTCCTTGACATAGAAACAGCCTAGATAAAACACTGAGCCTCTCTATAGATGCTAATTAGCAGAGAAAAGGGAAGCATAAGAAACCTTGACCTAATGAATGAAGACGGCCAGTGAAAGGCTGGTGACAATCTGTCAGCTCATCTTGCAGCCACTCAAGCCCACAGGCAAACTGTACTTTCTATGCACTGGCATGAAGGCACTGGACGACGGCTCCACCAACGCCAGCAGACAGGCCGTAGAGCTCATCCTGTGTTAGGTTCAAGATGTTACGGGATAAAGTCTTTGAGTTTTTAAGGCTCTAATGCAATTTTCAATGAGAAGAATTTGTGGTGGCTACAGTACCCACACTTTAATTCTAGCCAGATGCTTTTCCCAATTTTTAAATTTATTTTTAGCCTAGCACATGGCTTCAGTGGGAACCGAAAATGATAGATATATACTCATTTCATCACACTCGCAGTGTGAAGAGAGTAACACTTGCAGCACTTTGTGTGCGCTGTCTTTCAGGAAAGCAAGGAATCACACTGTGAAGGAATGTACAGGAAATCTGCTAACATCGTTATGCAGCATCTCTCCATAGACGGAAGATCACAATCCCAGCCAGAGTCAAATATGTTGTGGCATCCTGTTTAGCAGTTTTTATTCAGAAACCTTCAACGTTTTTACAGAGAATCAGATGAAAAGAAAATAGTGTAAGCAAGCAATGCTCTTGGGCTTATTTTTAGGAAATGTTTAACAACAGACCTAGGGTAGAAAATAATCAAATACTCACCCACCTCACCACCACCCCCTTCACCCCCACACAGAGAGACTTGAAAAGCAGTAGGAGGCTATTGGGATTTTTGTTTGTTTGGTTTAGTTTGTTTTTTTTTCTGTTCCATGGCATCAGATGATGTGTGGGCAAGTGGGCCAAATCAATCAAGACAGCCAGTGCCCCATCTGTACTATAAGAGCTGATGGGTTGGGATCACCACAAATTTCAAGTCTTCACCATCCATTTCCTTGACAGTACCCTGAGACAAAATCCCCTGCCTGGCACGGGAAAGAGAAAGTAGTGCTCCTGTGAATCTAGAACCAACCGTCTGGGAGGACGCTGCGCTCTGTATTCTGCAGAGCTCGTTCACGCTGCTCTGCACCCACCATCACACACAGCAAGGATTAAACACTGTGAGTTGGTCGGGTGATTTTACAGAGAATGCAAGCAAGAGTGGGACAATCAGTGAGTGGCGGCAAACTAAGGCCTACTTACCGGAGATGTGGTTAATCGAAGGATAGTTCCATTCTTTATTTCATTGCGATTCTGCAAAAGATGAAAAGAAGAGTTTTAGTAAACCTTTAGGTAGAAGTTTGATAAAGAGGAGAACAAAAGCAAATCATTCTCAACCTGCATTCTATGCGGCAGGCATTCTTACGATTCCCTCTGTTTTTATTTGTGTAATTTTCAATTACTTGTACAAAGAAGCTTAACTCAAATAATAGGAATATGAGACTTCAAAGTAGCCAAGCAAAATAATAACTGTACAAATGTATTCAGGGAACATGACCTAGAAATTCTACACCTGATAGAAGTAAAAACATGTCCACAAAAAAAGCACAAAAAAGTGTATACTGGCATCCACAGAAATATTCATTGCTATGTCAAAGTTTATCAAAAATTTTAATTGTGATAATAGTTGTATAACCCCCTCCAGAACTAAAAAGAATCAAATTGAAGTAAATAAAACAGTTAAATTTTGTTCTGCAAAGCATATCTCAACAAAGCTGATTTTTAAAAAAAAAAAAAAAAAAAAAAGAGTTTCTTGCTACTGGCTGATTCCTTATGCATGATCCCTTCAAACAAGGAACAAGCATCAAGAATGAGCAGATTTCAGATCAGTCTGTGAGCATGGAGTCTCCCTTGGCATCCTTAGCACTAAAGATTGAATTTCACTATCTATTCCAGTTCTTTCCACGAGAGTGTGCACCATGCCCAGCCTGATGGAGCTGGCAATCAGAGGACTCACCCTGCCTGTAGCCCCAATAAGCTCCCTTTCCACATCCTTTGAAACAAGTCACAGGCTATGGCGCAGCAGGTGCACAGAGCTGGTGGGAAATTCCTCACTGCTGTGTCAAAGGCCTATCCATCACTCTTTGCTTGTCCAAATCTCAGTAGTTACAGACAATAAATTGTCTATCAAAAAAACTAGCTGTCGGGGACTGGACTGCACACCCCCTCCCAAAGAAAAGTACTTCTGGATACCTCGCACCATGTCCAGGCAAGTCTAAAGTCCATCCTCAATGAAAAGAACAAGGGCCTTCCATCCTTAGCCAGAATGTCCCAGGAACACCAAGTCACTCTGGAGGGAGCCATGTCTTAATTACCAGAGGGAAAAGTTGGGGCCCAATGACCACAGAGTAGGCTGGCTGGGAACAGCAATGTAAACTGAGGTCATTTCAAGCTTAATGAGTCTACAATTCTATGAGAATGAAAGGCGTCAGCAAATACTACTTGGAGGGTACTGGGGAAGCTGAATGTCCACCATCCCTCCCCCGTGGCCGGCTTCGGAACACACCGAGGAAACAGAGTCGGAAGATGGGAACTGAAATTCTTACTAACTAGGGATTCTGAAGAACAGGCAGCCTCATGAAGTAGGCCCTCAGATCAGGCAAGACTGGGAGCAGGCCATCTTCCAAAGAATATCTAAACCTTCCAATTTGGGAATGAAAGAAGCCAGAAAAGTCTAGAGATATCGCCTCACAGAAAACTGGAGTGGAGAGTTATTTTACTCCTATTGGGCACTGGGTTGAAGATCTTTGTTTTTCATGTTTATCTAACCACAGCAATAACTCTATGCACACCTTCAAGATAGAAACCAAAGCTCATCTTGAGCCAGCATCAGAGTCAAGACCAGAAGCAGTTTGACCTCGGTGACCTGACAGCAGAGGCACTGCTCTACTTGTTAATCCTGTTTCCTTACTAGGGCAGCCCAACCGCCAGTCAGCTGGTGTGAAAGCAAAGAAGAGAGGATGAAGTTAAGGAAAGCCCTGTGGCTCCCCACTCTTTCCCTACCAGTGGGGTTCTAGTAGGAGCTGGACTGGAAGAAAAGAGAATCTGCCCCTAGGCCCCTATATTCATCTATATGGGAATACATTCCTAGCTTTCTGAAATCAGAGCATGACTTCTATGAAGATAGAGCCAGAGGTTGGTTTGCTCACTTGCTTAAAGCCAAAGTATTAAAGCTACCAATAGACAGAGTTGGTTTCAAATATCTAGCTAACTATTCTGATCTGATTCTTCTTCCTTGCCTGAATTGTAGGAAAGAAGCAGGAGGGCCCGGCCTAGCCTGGGACTATTTAGAATGAAAGCAGTTTCTGCTGTTCTTAGAATGGCAGCCATTGCTCTGAGCACACACCTGCGTCAACAGCAAACTCTCCGCTTCCGCCTAATGTGTGGTTCGTATTTTGCATAAAAGAGAGGGACAGATAGGTAGGTAGAAGAGCTATTACTACAATCATTACAAAGTCTCAGGTCCTGAGAGAATACCAACTGACTTCAGAAAGAATGACAGAGGTTCAGCCTTGCTTCCCAAACTATATCCTATCTGGAAAATCAACCAGATCACACCTTGTGCACCTTGCCTGTAAAATTCATTAACAAAGGGAAAGGCTGGAGTTGTTCCTGTTTCCTGAACCCCACCACCATGGCACAGTGAATCACTCAGCAGCCAGCTGCCCGGAGTGGAAGCTCACTTCACTTCCTAGCTGGGAACTCCCAGGGGTGGTAGCTGGGCCAGCTTCCTCAAGTCATCATAAGCATTCCATGGGCTGATCCACGGGTGCTGTTTAGAATAGGGCTCACACATTGAAAATACCCAGGGAAAAAATCAAAATGTGTATTATTAAACGCAAAAACTAACACCCACAGAGTATACTGTTGAACACAGTATGTTTTTAGCTGGTCCCCACATCCTGTTGTAGTTTGAATGTGAAATGTTCTCCAAAAGCTTTGGAGGTTTGGACACTTGGTGCCCAGCTGGCAGCACTGTTTGAGAAGGTTATGGATGAGGAGATGGAATTTTACTAGAAGTACATCACTGAAATAGGGAGTTGTGGTTTTACAGACAAGCGCCACTTCCTGTTACCTGTGATCCAGCGTATGCATGAAATGTGAGCGCTCTGCTTCCTGAATGCCAGGCCAGCCTGATGAGCCTGCTGCCATGCCTTCATGATGCCCTAACACCCTTTGGTACTGTAAGAGCCAAAGTAAAATCCTTCTTCCCTAACTTGCTTTTAGTCTTGGTATTTTAATATAGCAACAGAAAATAACTTAACAGATAACCCGATAAATAAATATCACAGCACACTCTACATTAAATTAACCTAAAGACATTAGCACATTCTGTCAGAATAATAAATATTAACGAGCACATGCCTCTTCAAAAAGCAAGTCAGCATGGCTATGGAGGAATTCTGCCCTAGAGCTGCCTCTTATCAGAAGCTGTGTCCCTCTCATTCATTCATTTATCCTACTCAGTCCTCCTCGATGCAGCAACATTTTGTGTGTGTGTGTGTGTGTACACATATGTGTGTGTGATATTTTATCATCTACTTATTCATTGGTCATGCATGTCACTTCAGCCTAGAACAGCATCTCCATGAGAGTGACTAGTGAGTGCCTCACGACAGTATCGGTCCTTTTATAACAGTGACCTTGCATGGCCTTGCCCATGTCAGTGTTCATTGAATACCTGCTGAAGAAATGGCTGCACTGCTATGTTCCAGGTCACAAATGAAGCCCTGGAGCAGATCCAAATGAAAATGATTGCCATTCTCTAGAGAGGCAACTGAGAAATCCTCGCCTCCTCATCCTCACCTCTTTATTCTCCCAGAGGTCTCCTGCTGGGGTCAAAGGCACAAGTGCACACTGCAAGAACTTTCTGAAAAGTCCAGAAACTCTAAGATGGAAAGCATCAACTATCTTCAACCCAAGGTTCTTTGAGCCCTTTTTCACAATACTCTTCTATTTCTACCAGTCCTAGCGTGTATGTGGTATTATGATCCACACATTTTAAATACCTATCTAAACCAACATTCTAATTCTCAGTGGATTCCAGCTAATCTTGTCAACTAGATTAGACTGTCTGATATGTCAGATGGATAGATTGCTACTTTTTAAAATATTTATTTATTATGTGTACAATATTCTGTCTGTGTGTATGCCTGAAGGCCAGAAGAGGGCACCTGACCTCATTACAGATGGTTGTGAGCTACCATGTGGTTGCTGGGAATTGAACTCAGGACCTTTGGAAGAGCAGGCAATGCTCTTAACCGCTGAGCCATCTCTCCAGCCCCCCGATAGATTGCTATTCAACCAAATACCGATCTTGATGTTGCTGGGCGGTCTTTTGCAAATACTCAACATAACTAATCATCAGAGAAATGTAAATCAAAACCACAGGAACTTATCACCTCACTCCTATAAGAAAGGCTATTACAAAAAAAGACTAGCCAGGTGTGGTGATGCACACCTTTAATCCTAGCACTTGAGAGGCAGAGGAAGGGGGATCTCTGAGTTTGAAAACAGCCTGTTCTACAAAACAAGTTCCAGGAAAGCCAAGGCTACACAGAGAAACTTTCTCAAAAAATCAAAAAAAAAAAAAGAACTAAAGTACTAACAATTAGGGAAAAAAAGGAATACTGTACACGATAAGGTAAATTAATACAGTTATTATGGAAAATAATAGAGGTTCCTCAAAAAGTCAGAAGAAGATGTCCCACAAGGCCTAGCAAAGCATGCATAAGAATATAACCAAATCACTGTGTGGAAGAAACATTTACACTTGAATATTTCCTGTAGTGATATTCTTGATAGCCAAAAATGAAAGCAACCTAAATGTCCATCAATGATGAATGGATACAAACACATAATAGAAGACCAATAAGCAGAAAAGATGGAACTGTATCATTTTGAACAAGGATAGAACCAAAATTACTATACCAAGGGAAATGAGCTACATACAGAATGACAAGTACCACAGGATCTCATTCATATGTGAAATAAAGGCCCCACGGGAGTGGAGAATGGTGGTTCCAGAGGCTGTGGAGGAGGAGGAAGCAAGTATGTGGGGGAGAGAGAAGAGAAAAGTTACTGAATGGGAGCTAAGCCACAGGGGTACAGAAGTTAGGATTTTGATGTGGCATTATACAGAGGGTGACTTTATGTAACTATTATATACTGTGCATCTCAAAGAACCAGGAAAGGGGATCTGCCATATTGTCACCATTTAAAAATAATAAATATCTAAAGAATTACATTGTGTAAGGGCTGGGGAGATAATTCAGCCAGTAAAGTGTCTTCTTGGCAAGCGTGACAACCTTAGTTCAATCCCCAGCCTCTACATAGAAAAGCAAGTAGTAGTAGCCTATACTGTAATACTAGCCCTGGGGAGATAGACAGTGGTGAATTCTCAGAGCCTGCTGGCCAACCAGTCTAACATCATCAATAAACCCCAGGCCAATAGGCGACCTGCCAAAAAATAGAGTTTGTAGATGTCTCATGAGAAATGACACTCAAGGATGACCTCTGGACTCTCTACATATATACAGGTACACATACACATGTACACCCATGTGTACCCACCCAAAGACACACACACACACACACACACAGAGAGAGAAAGAGAGAGAGAGAGAGAGAGAGAGAGAGAGAGAGAGACCTGTTTAAACATCACACAATGCACAAGGGTATCAAAATATTATATGGTACCAAAAATATGAATAATTGTTATGCTTATATGTGTCAGCTAAAACTATAAATTTAATTTAAACTTTACAAAAAGAAAAACAGACTATCTTATTATTTAGAAGAAACATTCTGAATTTCAAGGTAACACTGTCTACAGTAAACAGGCCTCCTCATGCCACCTCCACAAGGATGAAAAGGAGAAAGAGGCATGACAGGGCATTCCTGCAGGGAACTGCCAGGACTGCACACGGGTCTGAGGAGAATGATAAGCCAAGGGAGAGCAGTGACAGTGCTGTCACATTTACCCTCACAACCCACTGCAGCCTGCACTGGCTTCTGACATCTACGGGCATCCTAAGATGCTTGCATTTCTTTATGTAACTACCTCGACCACTCTGTGGCGTGGATGACAGGATCCTGAGGAAGAATGCCTTTGTTGTCACATCTTTCTCTCCAGAACCTCTTTTCCTCAGGATGGTAACTTTCTACTCAGGCTAATCCAGAACTTTATCTGCTCAAAAGCACAAATGCGCCCTCTTAGGTTGCTTACCAGAGACAGCAGAGAACCTCGGGGTAGAGGGGCTCCCAATATTACGGGTATTGGCCCTTAGTAAGCAGATCCCTCCAGGGTCCCTTGCCATCTCCTCTCTCTATCGTTGTCTGTTTTGCCTCTCTCAGTTGTGAGGAGCCCCTAACTTTAGATAACACTGTTGTTCTTCAGTACCATTGCTTCAGCACCAGACAGTGTGGCTCTGCATGAAAACATGATCCCATTAATCCATCATATGTCTGTTTGCTTCTTTCCCATCTTGAGGCTATGAGACAACCAAGGATGACAGTAACACATTGGTTGCTAAGCATTGTCTGTGGATGAAAGACAACCTTAGGAAGGAGTGTTAAAATACCCTAAAGTAAAATCTGAACTCTCGTCCCCCCTTCAATGATCTGGGGAGGGGGAAGAGAAGTGGGGGATGAAGGAAAAAGAAGCCCATTTCCTACAACTAACGCGTGGCTCTGCCAGAGTTACTGGGCAGAGATGCTGCCTTTCCCACTCCAGCTGCAGCATGTTACCTCCTCTTTTGTCATGTTCAGTTGTCACTGTTTTAATGCTTTCACTTAGCACAGCAGCCTGATACCCTGTTCTCACGTCTGAAAACCGACAAACTACAACAAAGAACAAGTCCTACGGTCAGAGTTGTTAAGGTCCCGCAGACTGAAGACCTAGCCCACAGTGAGTATTGCGCTCTCCTGCTACCCACAGAAGATCTGATCCAAAAGGACTAGATGGGGGAGTCAGCAGCTCCCAGGAGTCCAGGGGTGTCCTAGAACAGGCAAGTCGGAGTGGACAGGCAAACAAAA
The DNA here is from genome assembly GCA_028555095.1 of Dicrostonyx torquatus. Classification (NCBI taxonomy): domain Eukaryota; kingdom Metazoa; phylum Chordata; class Mammalia; order Rodentia; family Cricetidae; genus Dicrostonyx; species Dicrostonyx torquatus. The sequence goes on along the minus strand of JAQHUG010000233.1, from coordinate 2,407,384 downwards.
GAGACTGCCTGTCCCCTCTGGTGTTTTAATTAAGGGCCAAAAACATAAAGAACAGTATGTTTTTTTGGAGACAAACAAGTTTGTCTTAAATGATCAGGTATGAGTTGATGTCTACTAATGTTCAAAAGTGGGAAAGTATATTTATTTTCACATAGCAGTAAGAGCCCAGACCCTTCATCTAAAATTCAGGAAGAACACGCTTCAAATCCCTGTCCTTCAAGCACCCTGCAATGCTGTCCACTGTGATATTCACTATAGAATGGGAGGCAATTGTGATGATACTCAAGAAAGTATAGGCCGTCTCCATACACAGAAGCTCAGGGCACAATGTTAGCATTCCATCCTGTTGATATAGGCAAAGGCATAGTCTGAGAACCAGGGAACGAGGTCAAGTGTCAATCAAACCTCTCTCAGGACAGGTGTTGTGCTGGAGAACAGTGGTGGGATAAGAAAGCTGGGCCCACATGGTCCGGAACTGTACAATGGACTGAGAGGAAGGACGCTCCAGCTTGGGTCTGGGCCAACTGTCCTCAATCAGCTTATTTCCTTATCAGCAGGAGGGAGCTGAAGGGACCAGTGCCAACCGTCAATGTGCTTTTTATTCTCAATATACCAAAGAGGGAGGAAATATTTAAGGCTCTTGGGCAGGACTGCTGATATGATGAAGGAATCTCAGGGAAATAAATCTATCATATCTGTCATATGCGGTGAGTTAGAACAGGAGAGGGTAAATATTCAGGAAACAAAGCCGGGAGACAGAGGACTGGAAGCAGCTGTGTACAGGTTCCAACCCCAGAGATGCAGGCCCACACAGCACCTCCCAGTACCAAAGTGAACAATCCAAGAGATAATGCCAAGATACCAAGAGTTAATAGGCAATGGGTTCCATGATTAAAAATGTATGCCTTTCCTTCCATATGGAACATCAAGGACAGTCAACAAGGGACACATTTTACTGTATGAATTCTGACATGTGTCATAATGGCCTTTAAAATGCTCAAATTCAACATTTATTCAAGGTTGGTTTTTTTGTGTTTTTATCAGAAAATGTTTAACTGTTTTTATTGAGCTATACATTTTTCTCCATTCTCTTACAGAAAAATAGAAGGTGCAAATAAGAGTTCATAATTATTCATAATCCTCACACCCACATTTAAAGTGGAATAAGAAATTAAGGGTTGAAGGGTTTATCTAAATTGTTCTACTATTAATAAAAAGTCGGGAATCAGATAATGGGGTAAAAACCTAATAGATCAAGAAAGTGGGGGAATGACCAGTTAACCCTCTCTCCACACTTTACAGATCAAAAGTGCCCTCAAATCATTCTTAGACCCTCCCTACTCCTTCCTGTACCTCTCTATCATATCCTGGGTCCTCAAAAATCTCGACAGCTAATTTCAGTCAGCTAGTTGCTGACTTCACCCCAATTCAAGGCTAACTTTATTAACACTCTAGGAGCGTTGCAATGCAATCAAACATACTTCAAGAAAGGTCCAAACGGCACAGATGAGTCATTTGCTTGCTTTATCTGAACTCAAAGACCACTGACTTTGGCCCTGCTTTGCTGCACTGAAGCTGGACCTCAGCGTCTTTCCCTTGCCAACTGGGAGAATGTTGTGCGTCACCAGCAGAGAGCAATGAGGTGAGTTTCTCCCCAGTATTATTCCCTATGAAGGCTCTCAGATCTTGTACTCCTTCATGCCCTTACACCCCTTGGCCAGACTCTTACCAAAAATCACTTCTAAGTAGTTCTGAAACTCAACCCTCCAGCAAGAAAACAGTTCTATGGTCCAGCACAGGTGAACTGGTAAAGTTGCTTTCCTCTAACCAATCTGTGAATGGCGGGCAAGTGGAAAAGCCTCTGCAGTAGTCATACCCTCTGCCCAAAGCTACACACGGAGGGGCAGTGCTCACTCCTGATCTTGAGCTACGTGGTCTTCTTCCTCAGACTCAGGGCCCCATCGCTTTTCTGCAACTATTCCATCTAGGTTCATCAGAGCTCCTGTGACCCTGATACTCATAACTAACCAGCTTTTGCTCTCACCCAGTTATCTAAATTGAATTTCTACTAATTCAATGCTAACACGGTTTCTGTACCCTGATTATACTCTGACTGATTCAGTAAGTCTTCCAAATGTTCCTTAGGACAAAGGAAAATATAAAGAAATGATAGTTAAGCATGTGAGTTATGTAATATGGTCACTAAAGTAGTGCTGGAGAAGAATGCTTAGTTTTGGAAAATAAAGGACTTTTTATTGTGTGGGAACACAAGAAGTGACAGCAAGCCACACTAGACTATTGGTCTAAATGCAGAGAACACATTATGCACACGCTGAAGAAATGCTGATGCTCTATTGGGTGACCCTAAGTACAGTGTTTTTCATCTGCAATATGGGAAAAGGACAATAAGAAGAATGCCTGACACATAAAGCTTTGCCCACGTACTTAAGAGAGAGTAACTGTCAAGGTTTAGGGCAAAAGAATCTGTACAAACCAGGTGAAAAACATGGAACAGTCTAACACCCTTGGAATGGAGACCAAATTGCCAGCCGCTATTCCTATCAGCTTCAATCTACACTCAACCAAAGGCCATGGGCTAGGTTTAAACCTGAGTTATGATGGGCAAGTTAGAGCCTGTAGTCCCAGACACAAAGTTCTGCATTGCCACGTCTACAAGAAAGAACCTCATGCTTGGAAAAATCATTTTAAAAAGGCCAATTCCAGTGGGGGACCCTAACAGTGGGGAAAGTACCAGCTTCATATTCTGTTCTAGGCAGTATCATTGCCAACAAATCCACAGACAGAAAATGTTGTACAAACCTTCACACTGGAGAGCTAGGGAACAAAATGATGGAAATACTTAGGAAAAGAATAGTGTCCAGGTGTGAATCAGTCTGCTGCCAAATGAAATTCTGAGCATTAGCAATCCACCTTGTTGTGAGCCTACATGCGGGTATCAGGGAGGCCTGACACAATCCTTGGCTTCAGTGACAGCAGCTTTGTCATCTGAGCATGCACTACTCCTGACACACAGAAGATACACAGCAAATGCATGGCATGTTGCTTGCTTGTGTTGTTCGGGTTTTAATTCTTTTATTTATTTTATGTGTATGGGTATTTTGCTTGCATATGTATGTGTGTGCGTGATGCATGCCTATGCCTGGTACCACAGAAACCAGAAAGGGTATAGGATCCCTGGAACCCCAATCACCTTGAAGAGCACCAAGGGCTCCTAACTGCTCAACAATCTCCCCAACCCTCTACTGGTGAGCTTTTATTATCTATTTGCCACAACCTAGAGTCACCTGAGAAGAAGGAACCTCAAATGAGGAACTGCCTAGATAGAATTAGCATGTGGTAAGGTTTACAAGAGATTGTCTTGATGACTGGTGTAGGATGACGCAGACACAAGGCCTGTGATGCTCACATCCTCTATGTTAAAAACAGCACAGTGTTTGTATCTTACCTCAGCACGCCCTCTTGTCCACCTTAAATCATTTCAAGACTATTGCTGATCCTTAATGAAAGGTTACTTATGAAAATGGCTGTTAGACTATATTGTGTAGAAAATGTAGACGGGGAGGATTAAGAGAAATTACACACTGAAAGTTGTTTGAATCCTTGGATGGAGAAAACATAGGTATGAAATGATAACTGTACATGTGTATATAACATTCCTCGGTGCTACATGAAGATAGTCACAATCACACTACATAGTGTATTGTTGGGTTTAAATCAGCCCTCAAACTAGCATACTAAGTGTGCAATGACTCAGTTATGCTCATAGAGAAGATGGATGTAGTTTGGTGATGGATCCTAAAGAAATGGGGGCGGGGCATGAATCTTAGGCTGATGAACTGAACACAGGTCAGCTCATTCATTTGATGCTCCTGCCTAAGAAGTTCTTTTTTTTTTTTTCTTTTCTTTTCCCAGTCTTGGATGTCTCAGAAATCTGAAGTCTATGGATCTCATATCTGAAAAATGTTTTTGAGTGTATTAAATAAAACATGTAAGCTTGCAAACAAGCCAAATGGCTGAGTATTTTTAGAATGTATCATAGTAGAACACGCTCTATGTGATGCAGGAAAGTGAAAACGTCTTCTGTAAAAAGACAGGCAGGATTTTATGCACTGTAGGTCAGAAGGTGTCTATGGCAAGAGAGAAACACAGATGAAAGGGTACAATGTTCACTCCAAAAATCTTAACATGCCAAAATGGGTGGCAGTGTGTATTTGGTTCATAGGCTTCAGTTACTGACCTCTGAACTCATGTGTTAAAAACAAAAAAGGTTTTAGGTCTAAGAGATACCACCATTTCTAATAAAGTACAGTGGTCATAAATGATATTTTAAGATTCCTACAATAAGAGTAGAAGATAGCTCTGGTTCCTCCTGGTTCCAAACGCCCAGCTACTGTGTATATGATTATGGCTTACTGGGTACCTTCCCAATGGAGTAACGATTATCAATCTGACCTTTTCATACAGTTGTAGCTCTCATCCCATTCAAGCTCCTGGACAAAGGTTAAATTAATGTCCCTCCATAATACTTGCAGATTCCTACCATGGCTTCAGAAGACTCAGTCTGTGTGCCCCTAGCCAGCATTTACACTCATTTCTGACATCCCAACCACACCAGTCCAAAGTCCTGTTGTTCCCTTTTGTTCTCTAGCACACCTAGTTCTCTCATGCCTCGGGGCATCAATACTGCCTGTTCTGAACTCCACAGTACTCTGCTCTGGCTCCCTTTTGTTCTTTGTGCTTTACAGCAATCATGGCCAGGATGGACAATGAAGGCCTTCCAGGGGAATATAAAAGGCCCCAGCACTGGCATAAGCAGAACACACATCCAGGGGGAGGTGTGGCCACAGGTAGCATATATCCTGACAGCAGAACTCCTGCCTCTCAGGGTGTAAGAACATCTCCCGAGACCCACGTGGTTAGAGAACTAAGAGCTGTGAGTCCCCAACTTTCAAGACCAGTTGCACACATCTGTATCCTTTCTTCACTTATATTTGCACTATTTTAAACTTGAAGCTAGCCCAGTCTAATTTGGGGTCCATTCTTAATCTATCTTGCACAGTCACACTCTCAGAATACACTAAAGTGGAAACACACACCACACACACTACCCAGATGACACTTTCATGCCAACTCCAGATAAGAATTAAGACTTTGTTCATCTTCTAAATACTCCTGGTCTCTTCCCATGTCCAGAGGGGCATGAGTTTAAGAACAGTGAGCATCTTCTGTGTTTATTTCATCATTAATGCCTTAAATATAATCAGTATATGCTTTCTCGATGAAAGGAATGGATGTATTAGTCATGGCAGAACCTGGAAGAAGAGGCAAAATACATCTAAGAACTAAAGCTAATAGGCACTTAGGACTTCAAAGACAGGAATAACAATCCTTCTGTACATACAACTTAAGTCTCACACCCTTCCCGATTCATGACTTTCAGCTATCCGGGGAATATTTATTTTATCAGGCACAGATGTCATGAAAACTGAGCTCAAGTCCCACCACTGATGCATGTTTCTACAGTGAGTCCCACGTACAAACGAGCCACACCCCTCCACACTGTTAGGCTAAGTGAGCTACACCCCTCCACACTGTTAGGCTAAGTGAGCCACACCCCTCCATACTGTTAGGCTAAGTGAGCCACACCCCTCCACACTGTTGTTAGGCTAAGTGAGCCACACCCCTCCACACTGTTAGGCTAAGTTACACAGAGCCTCAGACATCTACAACTTCTGGGCTTTGAGACTCAAACTCTGTCTAGGTCAATTCCCAGAAAATCACTGGCCCCAGCTCTAAAGAGAAGTGCCCTATGGAAGGGGAGGCCAGAAAGAGGATTCAGGAAAACAGAGCAGAGCAGCCCAGTCCAGGAACCCACATCAGAGAGTGGACTTTCACTGAGGGTCCACTCCAGCCTCCCTTCCTCCATTTTTCTCTTCCCCTGCTATAGCCAGATGTGAAATTAGAGTCTAAAGAAGCATTCCTAGCAGTTCATAGTCTAACTCAGCAATCCCAATAGCTAATAGCTATTTTTTAAGACAGGGTTTGGCTGTCCTCTGCAGCTCTGGCTGTCCTGGAACTCACGGAGATTCCTCCTGCCTCTGCCTCTCGAATTAAAGCTGTGCACCACCATGCCCAGCTTCTTCAAAGACTCTTTTCAAAAAGACAAGAAATGGCAAATGCTGAGGAGGCTGTGAATCAAAGAGAACTTTGACACTATTGGTGGAGATGCCATATTAGAGCAGACATTACAGAAAACTGCATAGAAGTCTCTCCAAACGCTAGAAATAGAACTATCATACGCTCTCGCAATTTCACTCCTGAGTGCATATCCAGAGGAAATGAAGCTGGTATGCTTAAGAGGCATCTGCATTCTCGTGCTGAGAGCAGCACAGTTCACAGCAGCCATGAGAGCATTCATCTAGGGCCATGAAGGGATGAGCGGACAAAGAAAATGTGATATAGATGTGTAGATACATAGTACTACTCAGCCATAAAAAGAAAGAATGCTATAAAATGTATACACAAAAACCAGAACATTTTTACTACAAATAAGAAAAATGATTACACGCCAATTAAAGAACCATAAAAGCATTACCAATTCATGTGTTATTCAGCACACTGTATAAGCACTTCTCCTTTTCTTGAGAGCTTCACACTGGGTGCTAGGACAAGTCCCCACAACTGTCTGTTGCTCAGCGAACCTCAACCTACATGTACCCGAGTGTAAGTAAGTCAGTGAGCAAGATTTTTAAAAGCTAATTCAGTTAGGACTGGTGTTCTCCTTAAGAACTCAACTAAAGAAAATGGCCAGAGGAAACATTTATTTGGTAGACTTATTCCTTGCTGAGAATATGTCTGCCCAAATGAATTAGCTAATTGTTATTAAGGACATCTATTTAGTAAATTAAATGCCTTATTCACGGAAGATCTGGAATGAGATTTGAGTTTCTTACTATAAAAGGATCCCACTAAGCAAAGCAGCATTGAATCAGAGAAACACTGGCCAATTTGAAAGAAAAAAGATGTCAGCAAAACAGAAAGATTTAGATAAAACTGAGTAAAAATCCAGGATGCACAGCAAGCTATTCCCACAAAACCAGAGTAAGTTACTTCATCTCTTTGATACTTGACTCTGTTAATCTATACAAAAGGGGGGACATAAACATATCTCTATATTTGCAAAACTTAAGCTTAAATGAAAACATCCAACAAATGGTATACAAATAGCTGAGAATGGTGCCATTTATGAAGGATATAAAAATATGAGCTTGCTAAGCAATACACACAAGACTTTTATGTAAAAAATGATCAATCTTTATCAATCAGTGCTCCAGTACATGAAAATATATGTTGCCATCATGGGTGATATAGTCAATAACCTCAAGAAAGCAATTTCCCAAAATGTTAAGCCATAAATTAAATTCTATTTTTAACCAAAATACTAATGGAATTTGGCAAGCAACTGTAAAAAATTATATAATAGAGTAAAAGAATAGGCAACTTGATTTGCCAGGAGAAGTAAGAAAATGAAGAGGAGAGAAGAGTAGAGGAGGGGAATGTGAGGAGGGGTTCCAGAAGCAGATTCCATTTACTAAGTTGCAAACAAACAAAGCTCTGTGGTAATAGAACAAAATAGAAAGGCCTGGACCCCTGATTCACAAAAACTTGACACATTGCACCAGGGACAAGGCAAACCAAATACAGGAAGAGATGGACATTAAATATCCCCATAAACGATGCTAGCATGACTAGCTGTCTCCCTTCAAAAAGATGAAAGCAAATCTTAGACTCATTCATGTGCACAGATAATACAGAGTGTCAGACTGGACTAATGACCTATATGAAAAATTAAAACTTTCAAATTTGTGAAAACATAGAGAATAACTTTAAAGTATACAAAAAAGAGAAAGAGCTCTGAAAATACTGAAGCCAAATGACAAAGAAAAAGGAGCCACTATGGTCATATGAAAATTATTTTTATGCAAGTCTATTTGAGAACACCATAGCCAATTCCTTAAGATGGCTATGAAAACAAAGCTCTCACGTGCCACAAATGGACAAAGATTGTACGGGTCATTTTAGAAGAGAAAACTGAGCAGAAAATAAACACAAAAAATGTGCCCAACTGCAGTAGTTGGGCAAATGTATGTTAAAGCCCCAAAAAGTCCAACAGAAGCCCCATGCAGCTGGCTTAGGATGGCAGGAGAGTGACCACACTAGTCTATATCAGAGAACAGGAACTTTGCTGTCTTGTAGGTGTGGCTGGTAACTGGTATAGCCACACTGCAAAGCCTTTGAGCACTCCATGTTGTAGCGAACCAAATTTTCTACTCTAGAAAAACTTGTAAATGGCTCCACACAAACATGTTTCCAGCCCAGCACTCTGACAATTAAAGTGAGGAAGCAACTGATTATCCATAAGAAAATGACTGCACCAACGGTTTGGTTCATGCCATGGGACACCCTTACATTGTTCATCTCACATATATTACCAAATGAAAAAAATCAGTTACAACTTCAGGAGATAGCAATTATTTACGTTTTAAAGAAAGATCTATTTTTCTCTTATGTGTGTGAATGTTTTGTCTGTGTGTATGTATATGCATCATGTGTAGGCCAGGAGAGGATGTCAATCTCCTATTGGAGTTAAATTTGGTTCAAGGAACCAAAAGCAGGCCTTCTGAAAGAGCAGCAAGTACTCTTAATTGCTGAGCCATCTCCCCAGCCTCCCCTAGTTCATTTATTTAAGGTTTAAAACATAAAACAACACAGTATATTCTATACAGAACATACAGATATGCAAAAAAACTATTAAACATTGAGAAGACTACCCACCACCTATAGGCTTATATTTCCTTCTCAGAAGGAAGAACAGAGAAAGAAACATGGAAAATGATAAGGCAGGGTTGTGGCAATGGACAAAGTGTTAGCATCTATTATCATCTAGATGATATAGCATAAGGCTGACCGTTACACCATTTTGTATACTTTGGCCCAATTAAAAAGTTTCAAACTACCCTGTAAGTAACTTCAACTCTTAAGAAAGCCACTATTACTCATGCAAAACTCCTGTCTGAATCAGCATTAGTGGCTGGGTGTCTTATATGTATACATTACTCTGTATGTAATGAGGGAACAGTTAAAGATAAACATATATTTTAAAACAATATACTGATTCTAAGTTAGCCTCATACAATCGTGCTTTTCTTTCATTTGCCAACAACTACATTCTTAAAACACCACAAATGTAGTCTTTTTACAAAGTGCCTATTAGCCAGACGGTGGTTTTCAAATAATGAAACCCATTTTATTCTAATGGGGAGGGAAAAAAAAAGAATCTCAGATGATGCCTCAGAAGCAAAAATAGACAAAGAAGCATTGCATCAGTACCAGTGTGTACTGAGGGACTTGCAAATGCATGTTTTAATGAGGCAATCAAAAGGAATAGTTAGACCCTCTTATTAACATAAAAATTCAATAACCAGCAATACAGATGATCATTATAATAATACACCAATATTCCTCATGCAATTTGCTTTTGTGTTCTGTTGTCTGGCTCAGGGTGGAGGAACTCTGCACTTTCTCCTTGGTGTCCTGGTTTTCTAAGGCTGCCTAATAAATTACCACAAATCTCAGTTTCTATTGGTCAGAAGACAAGCCTGCCTAAGAGGGACCTTCCACTCAGGGACTCTGGGCTAAAATCAATATGTGAGGTGGAATTGAACTGATGCTTATCTGGAACCTGAATCTTTGCCAGAATTCACTCTCTCTGTCTGCACAGAAAAAAGTTCCTGTGGTCCCATTTCCCAGCCCCTAGCTCTTAGCCAGGGAGCATTCTCAGCTTAGAAAACAAACTCTCTAGATTGCAGATCTTGGCCCCTGCTGTTGCCCGATCCTCAGCATGCAGTATGTTGTGTTCCTCCTCAGAGTCACAGAGCATCTCTCAAGCTTCTCTCTCTTCTCCAGACCCACAGGATGATCCCCTTTCTTATTAATCCACAGCCAACCGATTGCAGACCTTAAGCACATTAGGAAAATTTTATCAGGCATGGTCACAGTTGTGAGATTCCTTCCTACTCATCAGCCCATTTCATACAAAAGGCAAGAGCACTACACATGGCCTTTAACAACAGAGCTGAGAATCGTGGACCCATCTTAGAATTCCCAAACCTCACATAAATTGGCCACTGTTTGTGATAACCATTCATAGCCACTTAAAATTCTCCAGATGCTTAGAAATAAAAGAATAGGTCTAACTCTGTCTCTCTCCCTCCCTTTTCCATCCCCCAAAGTCTAGGCAGGCAGGTAGGGAAAGGGGGGAAGACGCATGGGTGTGCAAATACACACACACACACACACACACAGAGGCTGGGCTTGAACTCTTCAGCCTTTTACCTCATCTCCTTAACTGCTGAGAGTATAAGCGTATGCCACCATGCCCAGATTTTCCTCTCAAATTGGCATCCCTAACTTCTAATCGCAGCTCTCACTCTTGAAAGCACATACAGGAAACCCAACACTTGTAGAACATCGCACAACTAGGTTTTCACCTTTCCTGGATGGCCAGCAAGACTCCAGGCCAGCAAGTTTCCAACATCCCCATCTACTCACAGTAGTCAAGGGCATTAGGAACTGAAGCTAACTGACTTGGACTATTTTGTTTGAGTGAATAAATGCCTGACTTAAAATAGAAGTGATCTTCCCAGTCAAGCACAAATTTGTAGGAAGTGTAAGCCACGCAGTATGAAGGAGGAAATGAAAGGGTTCCTACTGATGTAGCTGAAATCCACGTGATCAGCTCGTTACCCATAAGAACACCGGCTTTCACAGAGCTGCTGCTGGCATTAACATCTAGGTTTGTTCTTTTAGTGGAGCTTCAGCTGATTATTTTATTCACACTTAAACAAATCAAAACAGTATCTTTTAAGTTTCTTTTAGTAAAATCGTATGGTTCCTCAACTGTTTGTAAATACTGAGGCTCCTGCTTCATTTCTAATTTTGATGCTTCAAAACTACATGACCTGAAATTCTCCCAATGTCCTAAAACTTCTAAATCCTTAAATAAAACAAATCATAAAGTTCCTGGCACCTAGGGGTTTGCCAATAAATAGAGGCTACAAATGATCTTGGGTGACACAATTTCTGGGAGTTAGCATTCAACTTCCAATTATCGTTTATAAAAAGAATTAAGGAATTACCAAAATACTTTATAAACTGAATAGTTGAGCATTGCTTTATGAGAGCAGAAAGAATGAACAAAATAAAGAACGGTACAGCTCAAAGGCACGAATACAAATCAGGTGTCGGCCAGACTGAGCTGGATAGTTTTCATTCTTTACAAAGTTTGACAATAGAAAACATGACTCACTGTGGAACTACACTACGTTGCTAGCATTATTTCATTTCATCTTCATTACATAATGAGACAGACACTGTATATTAACACATCTGCCTGTGTTGTCTTTTGACTTATACATGATCACTATGTATGATGCACACACCCACACATATAAATAAATAAATGCAAAAAAAGTCCTTTTTAAAAGAAAGAGGCCTGGGAATTTAGCTCAGTTGTAAACATACTAAGCACATGCTAGGCTATAAGTTCTATCTCAAGCACATTCACAAAAGGAGAGGACAAAGGAGGAGGAGGAGAGGACGAGGAGGAGGACACAGAAGGAGAAGGAGAGGTCGAGGAGGAGGAAGAAAGAGGACAAAGGAAGAGGATGATGATGAAGGAAGAGGATGAAGGAGAACGATAGAGAAGGAAGATGAGAGAAGAGGAAGATGAAGGAGGAGGATGAAGCAGCAGCAGCATCCACTGGAGAGAGTAGGAAGAGGAGATTTTTTTATATATATACAGCTGGTAACCCAGTACAATGGACAGTAGCGAAGAACTGGAACAGAGTGAAATAGGAAGGAGGTCACAGAAAATGGAAAGGCAAATTAAATTAAGTATAAGGAAAAAAATCTGAAGAGACAGAGAATATGCTAGAAAAGCAGAGAACAGGAAAAGAAGAAATACATTGAAAGAAAATATAGGGGACTGGAGAAAAGGCTCAGTGGAAGACCTGATGACCTGAATTCCACCTCCCATCCCACAGTGGACAGAGAGAACAGAATCCCAAAAGTTATCTTCTGGCCTCCACACGGATGCCATGGGATGAGTGTGCTTATATACACACATAAATCACACACACACACACACACACACACACACACACACACACTCAAGAACAGCACACAAATAAAAAGAAAATAAAACAAATGAATAGGAAGTTATCTCTCTCCATTTATAACACAATGAAATAGAAATTTGGGGGTAAGACCACAACATAAAAAAATTAAAAAAAAAAAAGACAAGATCTCACTATGTAACCCTGGCTGGCCTAGAACTCCCCTGTAGACCAGGCTGTCTTGAACTCACAATGATCTGCCTGCTTCTGCTCTCTCGGTAGTAAGTGTGCTCCACCAAAATCTTGCACAAATAAACTTTTAAAGTTCACTTTATTGCCTTCTCCCCCATTTCCATAAAAGTTCAAGGTGCCTTTTATTATATTTGATAACCAAGGTTACCCTGACTTCTGTCACATCTTCTGTCACAGTTGGTCCAGGATCACTATGGCTCTCCTGTCAGTCACAGCACCAAGTTCAACAGTGAAAAGCAGCTACTGAAACCAAGACAGACAGGAAAGGACACAAGAAAACTTCCCCCAAACCTGCATTCAAATCCAAGTGCCTAATAAATGCTGCTAAGAACATACGGCTCTCTCTGTTGCCTTCCCGCCTCCACAGTTAAGAAATGTCAACAGGAATCTTTTCTTTTTCAAATTTCTCTATTTATTTACATTAATATGAGTGTTTTGCCTGGGTTATGTTTGTGTATCACATGTATGTCTGGTGCCCAAAGAGGCCAGAAGAAAGAATTTATGTATGAATGTGTGTACATACAACATACTATGTACATACATAAATGTATGTGTGTGTGCCCCCATATGAGTGTTTTGCTTGGATGTATCTCTGTATGTCACATGTATGTCTGGTGTCCAAGGAAGCCAAAAGAAAGCATCAAATCCCCTGAACTTGGAGTTACAGGTGGTTTTGAACCATCATGTGGGTGCTAGGAATATCCCAGGTTCTCTGAAGGAGCAGCAAGTGCTCTTAACCACTGAGCCATCACTCCAGACCCAAGGATACTTCCTTGTGTGCCCATTATCTACACAGAAATGTGGTTCACTGCCACTGTACATTTTTATGACATACGCTTTTGTATATTGGTTCCTTTTGCTCTTTCTCTCTGCTTAAGCAGTTGGAATCTATCAAAAGTAGAAGCCAGTTTCTTCTTGGATAACCTCTGGAAAGAAGATGCCTACCTGACAACTTTTCCCTCACAGAAATGTCAAGAATGTCAGGTTTTTCCAGCAAGCCCTCTAGGTTCTTTATTAGCCTTCCATGGGCAAGAATAGTCTAGATCTTGGCCCTTGAGTCTGGGCAGGCCATAAGTGCTTAGACCAAAAGAATACAGGAAACAGTAGTTGTAACTAATTGAATCTCTGAGGCTATCCCACAAGAAGCCACATGGCTGCTGTTTTACTCTCTGCAAAACAGTCTTTGTCTAATATAGCTGTCCCTGAGAACACTGCCACCATGCCAGGAGAAATCCCAAGCCACACAGTAATGTCACAGGGTGCTAGGGAGCAGATATCGCAGTTTACCATCCCCTCTGAGGTCAGGCATTTGAGTCATCACAGCCTAGGAGCTAGGCATGAGCAAACGCACTTCTACACAATTCTAGCAAATCTTCCAACCTGTGGCCCCAGACGCCAAATAATGAAAAGCCATTGGCTCCACTTTGTCACATCCAAATTCCTGACCAGGATTTGAGTATAACCTAGCACTGCCACTGGGGATGAGTTTTTATTTTGTTACTAATTGCATAGGGTTTTGGGGGGGTGGCAGCAAAAGACGATTAGAACAATGGAAATCTGGGGGAGGATATTACACAGTAATTATTATATCTTAACTGACCATGGTGAAAAGAATAGCAGCCTAGAGGCCCATATACCACCTCTATAATGCTGCAGGCACAGTGCTTTTCCTAGTACAGACAAAAGTCTCCATCCTCTGCTCTACTCACAGGCTCCTGACCTAACTCTGCCTTTTTCCTTTCCTCTCTTCCCTTATGCTCCTGTCCATGCCTGTCTCTTACACCTGACTTCGGGTTACTGGCTTATGACAGTAACAGATATCCATTCTTTTATGAATTTTCCATTGAGCAGAGTTCTAGACACTGGGATAACACAAGGTGAGGGTTTTGATCTTGGAGAGCAGAGAATAATGAATGGTTTTCCTACTGTTAAACATAACCATTAGTAATCATAAATTCCCTTTGACAGGTTCCAGCAAATGCTTTAAAAATATAAAGCAAGGTAGAAATAATACACTAAAATAATCAAAAGGGTCATTTTACACAACAAAATAATGTTGTATTTTTAATGTCCTACACACACACACACACACACACACACACAAACCAAAACAAATCACTCACATACTCACATGCAAACACACTGGGCTTCCATTTCCACACTAAAGAAGAAAATCTAATAGGTACTTAAAAATAAACTTTTGTCCCTAGTATAAAAACACAAGCAGGGTTTTCTTAGAAGCTTTGCAATATGACTCTGGCTTTTGAACATGTGATAACAGACACAAGGCCATGCACAGAACTGATCGCTTCGATAGAGTTTATGTGTCTCGCTTTTGCCTGTTTGGGTTTGGGAAGGGTAGGTTGGAGTCTCCAGGGTCATTTGCAGTCAGGGAGAAGCCTGTCTTTGGAGGAAGGCAGGGAGGCATTCTACCTTTGGAGAAAGTCCACGGGTCCCTCACTCTGCATCTGAACACTACACAGTTAAATGTTTCTGGAACTGAGTCAATCTATTCATTGGTTTAACAGCCAAACTGGAGTACATGGAATCATCATAACCTCTGGCATTTATCTTGGCCTGTAATTCTAGAAGCAGCCATATCTTACCAAGCACAAGCCACAGAGCCCAGGCAAACAAGGCTTCCATCTATATAATCATCCTGTTATAGCCCATATCCACGAGTCAGTGGTAAGCTTAAATAACATGTCACAGAACCCACTGCTATCCGAGCAATGCTGATGGCATCACTGCCCTGCTTGCTCACGCCCCTTCTCATTTGTGGGATTCAACTTAGACTGTCTTTTTCCTTCATCTCGAAGTTCATGCATTTCCAAGGCCTCACTAAAGGAAAAACACTGAGTAATTCAAAATGAGAGCTGCTATCCAGCTCAAACTGTAATTACAAAGCTCCAAAACCACCCCAAAAAAATGTTTTTAGAGACTTCAGAATGTTTACTGCAAATTTAGTTTGAGTCACTAAGAGCCAAGGCACCAGAATATAGGCGGGGTGCCACTGACAGCAAAAGCTGGCTGAAGACCAGTGCCGGAGCTGCACAGTCAGGACAATCTGAGAGAGAGATTGAGATTTTATGTCACGCCTGATGGATTCAGAAAGGGCAGAGGGAG
Source organism: Dicrostonyx torquatus (assembly GCA_028555095.1). Lineage (NCBI taxonomy): Eukaryota > Metazoa > Chordata > Mammalia > Rodentia > Cricetidae > Dicrostonyx > Dicrostonyx torquatus. The sequence goes on along the minus strand of JAQHUG010000233.1, from coordinate 2,391,809 downwards.
CCCAACAGCCGCAGCTCTTCCATTCTACTGCAGCTATCTTTCCAGAACCAAGTAGCAGCCATACATTCTGTAACTAGCATTTCACCCTTGACTGAACCCCTGCCTTTGATCTTCAACTATTGAACCGGGAAAAAATCCAATATGCTCTTAAAGTAAATATTAATACTAACAATCTTTGGGACTTCCAATTAGAGAAACTCAAAATGTAGGGGGTTGGGAGGAGCAATTCTTGGTTTATGGTTCGCATGTGGCAAACAGCTTACAAAAGGGCCTATTTCCAACTGCTTTTCCTGGAGCTGCTCCGACCTCCGTTCCTAGTAGCTGACTCCCATAAACAGTGGTGTCCAAAGGTTCCAGCTGAAGGAAAATGTGTCACATGTGACTTGCCCTTTATTTAATGAAAAATAGTATGTGGCATGGGGGAAGTGTGTCAGCAATACTTTAAGTCAGGGTCAATGCCTTCCTTTCTGGAAACTTCAGTATGCATAGAAGCTGATAAATTTCCTGGATGTTCTGTATCCTCGAATTCATAGTCTACGCTTCCATCCTTCAGAGCACAGCATTATGCTAAGTAGATCATCACTAGTTAGAAGTGCCAGCATCTTCACTATGGGCTGCTGGACAAATCTTAGTTCTGCCTTTAAGTCTGCGAGCTGCTGTTTTAGAAGATAGAAATGTCCTGCATAAGAATGTCATGGATTTGCTAAAATGATAAAGCCTGACAGAAAAACTACTGCATTGTTCACTTATGGAGGTCATCTGAATGAGAATGACCCCCATAGGCTCCTACGTGTGAATGCTACCAGTTCTACCCAGTTGGTAGAACTCCTTTGAAAGGATTAAGCGGTGTGGCCTTGTTGGAGAATGTGTCACTGAGGGTGGGCTATGAAGTTTCTAAAGCCCAAGTCATTCCCAACCAGCATGTACATGTTTTCTGCCTCTGTCTCTGCCCCTCCCTCCTTCCCCCTCTTTCTGCCTGGTGCCTCTGGATGAGATGCAGGCTCTCAGTCACTGCCCCAATGCTATGTCTGCCTACCAGCTGCCATGTTCCCTGTCATGATGGTCAAGGACTCATCCTCTGAAATTGTGAGCCCCAAATAAATTCTTTTTTCTCTTTTTTGTCACAGCAAGAGAGAAATAACTAAGACGGCTGTATTTTAGGGTGTAGGAACTACAGCTCCATAGTAACACTAGAGAACGAGAGCAGAAGCGCCACATCCCACCTGACAGTGTTTTTGTAAGACACAGAATTATAATTGTTTGATCATACACCTATATAACTCAAATTATAGCCGTAATAATCTTTTCTAACACAAGGTTTTTCAATCATCAGGTGATATCAACTAATCTATCTCAAGACAGAAACTTCAATAAGGACAAACACTGTGTCTTAATTATCTCACTCAATCCAACACACACTAAGCTGTCAAATCTAAGGAAAAACAATTCCTCTTTCCTATATTCTGCATACTAATCTATGGGAAAATACTGCATATATTTTTCCCAATGTAACTTAGAAAAATACATGTATTTGGAAATAGGAACACCTGTATCCAAAGTAATTTCTACAACAATAAATTGAAGTGGTGTGTCAATCAGGTTAGTATTGACATTTTATCTGGCTATGAAAATAAACTTATTAAGAAGACATCATTTGAAATGAGTAAAGAGCACTTTGATTCAAGTAAAAAGTCTCATTATAAACATTAGCTAGCTGCTAAGGAGGTGATAAGCAATAAGCTTTATGAAAGCAGATATTTCTTCCTTATTTTTTTAAAAGAGCAGAATCTCACTACATATCCCTAGCTAGTCTGGAGTTCTCCATGTAGACCAGGCCTACTTCGAACTCAAAGATCCACCTGTCTCTGCCTCCTGAGTGCTAGGGTTAAAGGTGTGCACACCACACCCTGATGAAAGCAGGTATCTCAGCTCTCCTATCTGGTCCCATGTTATCCTCGGATTCAAGAATGAAGCCAGCATTTGTGTCAGTCTCTATGTGTATTTCGAGCCAACCTTGAATTCTTTTCCCATCCACAATGAACTTGGATTTTCTCATAGTTTCTACCATAGACTGACTGATGCGTCCAACAAAATCAATCAGAGTAATAATAGCCCAAGTATGTGTGGTCAAGTCCAGCTTAAAATTACCTCAGGGCTTTCATTTAGTTTTAGAATAAAGCTACAGGTCTTAAAACACCATTAAAAGGCCTGTAACAGTTATGGTTTATGCAAAACTGCTCAGCCATAATTAGCCCACCTCAGTCTTGGCTCTTTCTTCCTGCTCTTTGCATATAAATAATCTGGGTCTGTTGTTTGTGTGGTTTTATTATTTGATTGAGTTTGGCTTTGTTTATCTGAGACAGGATCTCACTATGTAGATCAGGCTGGATTCAAAAGCAGGGCAATATTCTTATAATAGCCTCCCAGATTCTGAGAGCTCAAACCCAGCTACTAATCTGAGTCATTTTACTGCTGTCTCTATCTCTACCCTCTGTTTTCTTTACACCTTCACCTAAATGTCACTTCCTGCAGACTTTATTTCCTCTGTGGCACTCACTGTCAATGTCATCAAATGATACAGGTGAGTATCTGTCTGTGAGAATCAGGAAGGCTGGGACTGTGGAACCTGTACCCAACGCTTAGCCCAGCACCTGACACATGCTGGACACTTGACATGTTTCTTTTATTAAACGTATGCATGTGTGTCTCTTTCCTCCCAGCATGGCCATTTCATTCTGGCCACTCCAGATATGAGCAATGAGCCTGAGACAAGCAGCTTGACCTCAAGGGACCATTGCTTGACAAAGGCTGAGAACAAATACACAAGTAGCTAACATGGCCTCTGTCAGCACTGTTAACACATGTCTGCTTTGGTCACAACACAAGCACAGAGTTCAGCACCATATCGTGCTTTGCAGAAGATACACCAGTCTGGAGGGTCAGAAGATACACCAGTCTGGAGGGTCAGAAGATACACCAGTCTGGAGGGTCAGAAGATACACCAGTCTGGAGGGTCAGAAGATACACCAGTCTGGAGGGTCAGAAGATACACCAGTCTGGAGGGTCAGAAGATACACCAGTCTGAAGGGTCAGAAGGGGAGGAGAGACCAAGAAGAGAAATGCCTAGGTTAGGAAACCCACAAGAGCTGAAGGTGAGGTCCAGGAGCCTTTCTCTTCACTCACATGTGCTTTAGCTAGGCCAACTGGCCAGCTCCTCAGGTGTGAACAGAACACACCCGACTGAGGTGTAAAGTTTGCAGAGAAAGCAGCAGTGATTTCCTTATCAAAAGAATCCTGATTCTTGGGCTGGAGAGATGGCTCAGCGGTTAAGAGCATTGACTGCTCTTCCAGAGAATCCGGGGTTCAATTCCCACCACCCACATGGCAGCTCACAACTGTCTGAAAAATCAAGATCTGGGGGATCTGATACCTTCACACCAATGCACATAAAATAAAGTTAAATAAACTATAAAAAAATATTTAAAAAAAAAAGAATCCTGACTCTTACAGAAGAACCTCGCTGGCCTAGGAAACTTACAACCAGCATGGGCCTGGGTTTGAAGTGTTTGTCTTTGAGAAGATTCTTGATCTGTCTGTCAGTCACAAAGATCAGTAAGCAGAGGTTTCAGTCAGGGGCGGGGTTGACTGGCCTCCACAGGTCCTCTGACAAGGATGAAACTCAGGCAAAAAAAGCCTGAGTTGGAAATCAGGACAGGAAGCTTGGCTCTCCTTTGCTCTCACTGACTCCCACACTGGCTTTCCTCTCTGCTTGTCACGGAACTTTGGTGCTTTCCAGATATTGATGTTTTACTCTGATGACATATAACCAAAGTGTGACAATGGAATCTGCATAATAACCTCCTATGACAGGATGCCCCATCCCAGAGGCCACACAGCACTGTCTGTTAGGAATTCTGGAACACAGGCTGAGAAACCAGAGCACCCAAACAACCATACTCCTCCAGAGGCTCCAGGGCAGCTTTGCAGAGAGCACCTGCATGAAGCTCATCACATCTCAGCGGTTACTAAATAGCGGATTTACTGTATTTATGCTGATGAATCTCTCTACTTCATACATAATTGAGTTGGTCTTGACAGAGAGGGGCCAAATACCATTTCGCAAATATGGTACAACCTCAGTTATCCAAAAGTACATCCCTCACCATGTTTCCTCCATCCCTTTCTTCATACTTAAAGAGAACAAGGCAATTTTCTCATTTTCCTTAAAAAGAAAAGATGCCACAGTACTGATCCGCGAGAGCCACAAAATCTATAGCAAAGACAGGCAAAAGGGTTTATAACTCTTTAGTGAGTTCACGGAAGTTACACCTGATGTAAATTCCCATAATGCACCAGGATAAGGAAGTCACACACTGACACTGCTAACAGTGGTGCTGTTGTCCTGTGACTCCTGAGGCAATCTGGATCGAGATGGCCAGCCAAATGTATTCCTCCATGCACAAGCGCCCAGGGAGCAGAGAGATTCCCACAGCTCTGGGAGCAGGGCTACCAGGGCCAGGCTGGGCTTGGTCACCTCTGCTGTGTCTGGCCTAAACCAATAGTCTTATAATTTCTCCATTCAAATGAAGATGCTTAGCTCATGAGACTGTGATGAAGGTGATGGCTAAAAAAAAGTTGAACACTCTCTCACTGCCATTCTTACTCAAAAGAGAAATTTCACTGAAACACAGTCACATATGTGTGCATGCACAGGCACAAACGTATGCACACATACACACACACACACACTCAAACTCACAAACATGCACACCATTCATTTATCCTGAAATTTCTGTTTCCGAGCCAGAATTTGAACTTGCAAATAGATACTTTTTAATATCCCCTACACTTTTCATAACATTTCTACAAAATGCTCCTTAACATGACATTGTTCCCATGCAAATGAGAACTATTTTAGAGAATGGGTTCAGATAACATGAGAGAAGTAGGTGGAGGAGGGGTTCCTTTTTGAAATTCAAACATCCCTCAATCCCCTCATGTGTTCCCATGATGGGCCAGTGCTGGAGAATACTTTCCCTTTTAAATTACAGGTGATTTTTGTCAGGGAGAGGACAACCATTTCATAGCAAGTGAAAGTCAGAAACTAATGGCATCTAGAAGTTTCAAAAATTAGTCACTGGTAACCATGGAGACGCAGATATTACCTAACAACTCACCGGGCTGTAAGTAACAAGAGGATGTTAACTATGCTATTTTAAGAATGGAAAAAGGTCCCTATTTTCAGAGAGAAGCAATTTGCAAGAACTGAGATGCAGACTAAGAGTAACCCAGGTTTGACCCCAAGGGGTCAAATACACTGTGGTGTCCTACACTGCGCATGGCCAGCTCTGTGCTTGCACAAGCACGCACAGCTGGACGAGAAGAGTGGTGACATGCTATTTACAAACCAAAGATGAGGACTGGGAGGATGAGTTTTCTCACTCTCTAAACTCTTCATAAAAGGCTAATCTCCGCGACTGTGTGCTGAAGAACTGATGGCAGACACACAGGCAGTCCCTTTGAAACCCAACAGTAAGAATCTCTTAGGTAAACAAGATCCCCTTCCAAAATTGATTACAATGACTCAAAAATAATGAGTGCCCCCTATTCTTAGCAGTTTGGGTTTTCTGGGTGTATATGAATTTCAGCTCAAAAAAATATGACACAATGCTGTATGATGCTATTGATAGTAATTTTTAAATTCACTCTAAGAATTGGCAGTGCAAACATATACTCCTTAATCTAACTTTGTAACCACTTTGGATCAGAGCACACCATGTTCCATGGGTTTAGGTCCAGCATCTTAGAAAAGACACCTGTTTGTCCTTGACGCATAGGGCTCTTTCTTCTTTGGGAAATCCTTGTCTATACTACAACAGCATTTCCTGCAGAGCTCCTTAAACGGAAACATTCGGGACCTCTCCAAAGCTCACCTGTTCAGTGACTAAGGGATATGACAGCCACTGGTTGATACAAGTCAACATTCATTAGTCAAAGACAGGGCCATTTGTGAACAAGCTTATCACAACACAGGTTGAAGAATCAGTTCAATCTACATGTTCAATATTCAGGTATATGAAGGAAATATTTCACAAAAACACAGGATATACACTCTGAGCGACTCTACTGTTTTCTCATGTGAAGGCTTTGCAACCATCTGAATCAATTTCACTGCCCATGGCCGATGAATGAAACCACAGTGATAAAACGTAACTGCCAACATTTAACTTTCCTTTATTTATATCCTCTTATCTCACAGAGAATAGTGTGTAAATTATATAGGTACAGCAAAAGTAAAAAAAAAATTGAGAAAAATTGAATGGAAAACTAAGTTTTTATGGACTGGATTAAAGAAACCAAAGGTATACTTAAAGACAACCAGCACCTTCCAGGAAATCTAGTCCAACTACTAACCTTCTATCTGCAGCCAGGAAAGGAAGAAGAAAACTTGGTCACTTTTGAAAGTACCAGAGTCCTTCTGAGAAGAAAAGGTAATTTCCAGAGGCATTTCCAGAAATCTAACTACACCAGTCCTGATAACCAAAGGGCCACCGCCTGCAGGGAAGCCAGTGAGATCCAAGCAGGACACTGCACTGTTTCCACCTCCCACTATCTGATTCGTGAGGAATCCTAAGGTCACCCCAGAAACTGGGACAAAAGAGGTCTACCATATTTTAGAACCTGAGGTCACCCAATTTTCCCTTCTCAAGGGCACCATGCACACATTGGTTTCAGCTCCAGCCAGGGGACCAGGTGGCAGGAGCTGACCAGTCTCTTCCCTCCTTCACCATCAATCCCACAAGATGTCCATCCATGAGGCTGCTCGGTTCCTTTATACCTCAGCAAGTGCTCAAGAGTTTAGTGGGATGCTAAACTGTTTCATAAACTTTCAAAGATGAAATTCTAGACACACAAAGACCTTAAGCTCCTTCTTAACTTTAGAGTCCTGTATTGATCTAACCACTCCAGTGATTGTTTTATCTATAAACCAGATAAAGTCAATAATCTTATATTGGAGTTTTATCTTGAGAAAAAAATTAGCAAACATAAGTGATTTGCTCACTTCGGCTTCTGGCACACAACAGGAGATCAGTAATTGCTAATTTCTCCTTCCCATACCAAAGAACTTTTTTTCTTTCTTTCAGGGTCCTTCATAATCCTCACATATCTCTACACCTAACCAAGCTTATTAAACAGAGCTCAACCGAAGAAAGCAGGCTCCCAAGAGCCATGAAACAGTGAGTTGCCACACAACGTCACATTCCACATGACTGTTTTTGTAATTGCTGCAAGTACTTTCAACAAAAACAAAACAATGGAGAGAGAAAAATAAAACCCTGAAAAAAGAGAAGTAAAAGGTTATTAAAATATTTGCTATAGAAGTAGGATGATTCACCAGGTAAAAGCACTTGTCACCAAACCTTATGACATGAGCTTGGTTACTGAAAGCTGTCCTCTAACCTCCATACCCTCACAGTTCAATCAATAAATACAATTTAAAATAAGAAAGCAAATGTGGTTTGTTAAACAAAACTAAGAAACATGCTAAAACTTCACTCTTTCTTTAAATTTTTTTATTTTATTTTTATTTTTTATTTATTTTTTTAAAAGATAGGTTCTCTCTATGCAGCCCTGTCTGTCCTGGAATTCTTTATGTAAACCAGGCTGGCCTCAAACTCACAGAGATTCATGTACCTCTGTCTCCCAAGCGCTAGGACAAATGAATTCCACTCTTGAATGTGCTACACTATGTTTTTAATACTAAAGTAGCAGTTTTTGCTTTGCAGACCCTATTGTCACAGAGGGTAGGGACATAAAATTTTGACCAGCCCTAAATAGAAGAAATAGCAGTGATTTACTTCCCTTCAGTAAGAGTGCCCTGATTATATAACACAGGTGCCTACCTTTTCCGTGATGTAGAAGTTTGAGCTATCGGCATGCTGCAGTGCAAAATATTCATGGTTGGCAAGAGACCACCTTTAAAAAACACAAGTATAAATAATCAGAAACATGAAAGTGGCAATTTCTGGTTTAGCAGCTTTTATAGGACTGAGATGAATTAAACTCTCTAGAATTAGAATTGGCAGAACAGTACTTCTTACAAAGCAGTAAGTTCCCAAGACAAAATGGTATTGCCCACCCTCACTACCCAGGCCCCAGCATTGGTCCACCCTCACTAACCAGGCCCCAGCATTGGTCCACCCTCACTAACCAGGCCTCAGTCATCTCATAGGTGATTGCCTAGGTCTAGTCCTACTCTTAGCATTTCGTCTCTAACACGCTAACATGGAGAGGGAGGAGCAGTTAGCTACAATTTTAAATGCAACACTCTTCACTCTTTTAAGACTGCAACAGACAGATAAAAACAAAGGAAGTAAACACAGTTTACATTTTAGGCTATTAACACTCTTCAGTTGTCTCAGAATCCAAACTCTCATTTGGTATAGCTGACACCTATTGGACCACTCCAATTAAGTATTTCAGGTCTTACACATTTATAGGGAATATTCTAGATTACCGGTTCTGCTGTGCCAGTCAGCACATCGCATATAACTTTCAAATGCGTTCTCCCCTGGATTGTCAGCTCACGCAGAGAAGTAGGAAAGCCCCATGGCATGTGAGGTTCCGCATCTTCTCTGACACATGAGTGGTTTCAGTTTTTTCAGATGGAGTGTGTGCTTAACCCCAAGAACCTTTAGATTGCTCCCTACTGGGAAGGCCAAAGAGCACAACTCGCCAAAATAAACAAAAGCAAGCCTACGGTGCAGAACATCCAGCTACTTCACAGTCTGCTCTTGGAGGGAGAATGGTTCAGACGAGTAGAATGGGGCCCAGCCTGCACACAGCAATTGTGGGTGACTCTGGACAGACTAAGTGGTGAGTTGGGAACATATGTATGGCTAGCACTTATTTATAATGCTGTGAATAATGTCCACTACTCCACTGCAAGCATTTTATCTGCCTAGTATACTCTGGACGAGAAGGCCTCAGTCGAGCCTCCAGTGACACTTACCCATCACAGACTTCCTTTATTATTGCAGACAGTGGTTTTTTCTGGGAGGGGAAAAAAAAGAAATACAGTCAGTTTCATTTTGACATTTTAAACAAAAAAGAAACTATTAATAAAAAAGTTTAAGTGAGAAAAATTTATAATTGCTGCTTGTAGCCACCAATGGGTCTCTTACTTTTCTTGGGGTAACAAACCACGAGGTGCCCCATGAAATTTAACTATTCATTATCACTCTTGGCCTTGTTTCTATACTGAGAATCTTTGTCATATTTAAGTTTGTCTTATTAAAATTAAATGGGAGCCGTAAGGTCAAGCTGTACATGAATCAGGCATGCAGCCCTTTGGTTTTACACAAACAAGCTTTAATTCATGATCTTTTTAAGATTTATTTATCTCTTATTTATATGTTTGTGGGGGGGCGGGTTCTTGTGCACCACAGAGGTGACTGTAGCCCCCTGGAACTGGAGTTACAAGTGGTTAGGAGCCACCTAATGTGAGCGTTAGGGAACTTAACTTGGGTACTCTCAAAGAACAAAGGGAAATTTTAATTATTGACCCATCTCTCCCGCCGCTGATCCATGACAATTTTATGAGAACATGTGGCAAATGGGAATTGGGAGATAGAGCATTGTTCTTGCAGGTATGTAGACTTTTCACCCAACTGTGGCCCCAGTAAATGCCACCAGAGAAATGCGATTATGACACCATGTGCCGCTGCGTCAACTGGCGGCTGACCACAGCTGTGCTCTGCCTGCCCCCACGCAGGAGGAATGCACTGAGGAGAGAAAAGCAGACACTAGCTGTCAGCAAGGGAAGAGGAATGAGAGGAGGGTGTCAACCAGAAGAGAGGAAGACAAATCCCAACCCACAGTTCTGGGCTGGAAAGGCACCCATCAAAACAGTGCTCCTGCACCTCTGAAGAGCTAGCGGTGTTGTACCCAGAAATTCTGACTCAGACTGGCAAGCTGAGACACTGGCAGCCTACTGCGTCTGCAGTGTAAGCTGTAGTTAGCTTAATCTTCTAAACATCGCTAACTGATCTGTAAATGAGGAGAGCTGCTACCCAACCTAAAGGCTGTTATGAAAATTAAATGATTATAGCTAAATAGGAATTATGTTCAAAGAGTAAAGAGTTCCAAAATGGTTAGGTTCCTAGCCCTCCAGTGTTGCTGACAAAAGCTCATCTGCTTGGCCTTGAGCAAAAGGCTACCTGTCTACAAGGGAGCTCAAAGAGTTGCTCCTGTGGTCCTCCACAGGCTTCCGTAGCCCCCTGAAGGACTGAGCTAATGGGCAGGACTCCAAAGGACTCAACCACCACATTCTCCTCCATGGACACAAGGCAATGTCTGTCTCTGCCTGCAGCTGTGCACATAGTAGGTGGGGAAATGGAACCAGATAGCTTTTTTCTTTTAGTTTTCCTTTTGTTTTATTAGTTAGATACATATGAATAGACATGGTATCTGCACGCTTTTTGGGCTATAGCATGACATTTCAATACATGCTGCACAATGTGTAGAAACTGGCCCAGGGCAAATACATACATAGATACATACAAACATACATACATATTTCCCTAGACACACATGATTTCTTTGAGTTGTGAACACTCAAAATCATTTTTGCAAGCTGTTTCACATTTTTCAAGTAATTCTTATTTAACACAACTATCCCACTGTTCTTCAAAAGGTTATAGATTGATTATTATTTTTCCTGGGCTAGAGAATGGCTTATTGGTACATCATCACATACTTGGGATGGGTGAGGCTCGGGTTCAACACCTAGCACCACACTAGAATTAGCCTCTCCTATTCAGCTGCACCCCTGTCCCCACTAACCATCCTCTCTCCCTACTGTGTATATACCCCCCATTCTAGGTTCCAGTAAACACTATTTAATTCTCAACTTGAGATTATTTTAACATTCCCATAGTACTTAAAACTTATATTTGGCTTTTCAAGCCTGACTTATTTCACTTAGCATTATGTCCAGGGGAATGAAGAATTCTTGAGAAATGCCCAGAATCTGGTATTTTTGACATCCTGAATTGATTGCTTTTTAGAGTAAGAAAGAAATCTTGACTTGGGTCTAGAGTTAATTTACATGCTATACAAGCCCTCACCCTTTGCCAGGGCCTGTCCACTAACTGTTCAAGCCCTCATCCTCTGCCAGGGCCTGTCCACTGACTGTAAGAGCCCTCGCCCTCTATCAGGGCCTGTCCACTGACTGCGTCTGTGAACTGGAAGGCAAATGTGTTCTTAGAACCAAATGGCAAGAAACTTTATGAACAAAATTTTTATGGAAATGGGCCTCTAATTCCAGGATTCTGAAGACAGAAGCAAGAGGATCTCAAATTCAAGCTCAAATTGGGTTATACAGTAAGACGATCTCAAAAAATAAGAACAAAAAAAAAATCAAACAAACATAAAAGTCCTTCTAGTAAGATAACAACTTTGTACTTCCCGTTGGTAGACCTCATCAGAATATGAGGACGTAAGAAGGGTTCTAGCAGAGAGTCCCATGGCTCCAAATCTTTCTCCTTGTGCCCTCAAAGACAAGACCTAAATAAGAAGACCAGGCTTCAGTCTTAAATCATACTAGAGAGGGAGATCAAGCCAAAAGGGCATGGTTGCTGCAATAGGACAAGATTTCCAAAGCCATTGTTCCGAAATAAGTCAAACCTCTAAATCTAGGACTCAGACAATGACTTGGGTTTTAATTCACATCAGATTCATAGACACAGAAGCCAGTTTAAAAAGACTCTGGGATACTATTATATCTGGAACATTCTGAAGGTGGATATGTGAAAAGAATAAAGACCTTGAAGTCGAAAAAGCTTGCAAACTCAATACGGAAAGATGAAACAAAAACTTTCACTGACAGAGCAAAAGGAACAATGGTGAGCTGAACATTCAAAATTCATCTCAGCCAATTAAAATCCGCATTACATAAGGATAGGACAGGATCTATGGCCCACTTTCTGACCCTTCCCCTATCTGCACTAATCAAACAGCCGACAGCAGTTCACACCTTCGTTTTCCTGTCAGCCTCAGCTGACATTGTTTGTTGCTCTAGGAAATCATTAGCTCCCACTTTTCCAGGTCAACCAAATCTGATATCCGGCTGTAGTGTATGTGCTGTTGATAGCCACAACAATACGTCATCCTAATCACTTCCTTCCTCTCCTTTTTCTCCTCCTCAGAACTCCTCTTCTCCAGAACTCCTGCCTTCTCAACCAAATTCGATCGTTAGATGAAGCCTCCAATAGCACCTGCCACCACGGCATCCTGAACTCTGCTTCTCCGAACAAGAAGCTTCTGTAACATCAACCCTTAATTAGTAACTGCTTCCATAAATTTACAGTCAGCTCAGACTTATTGTCTACGAATTCCTACACTCCATGTACTTATTTTAGCAGGTCTTCCAGGCACATTTCTGAGAACTTGTCCTGCTTTCACTTTCCTCTTACAAGACAGCACATCTTATGGTGTCATTGCCATCATCACAACCTCTATCTCTTTCCAAGTTATACCTGCCACCTTTGTTCTGGGGTGTAAGTCCCAGAGGCCTGCAAATTAAGTCTCCACATCTCTAGTCTTATTGTCTAATTACCATGTCAATTTAAACAAAATTCAAATTTTCACTCAAATTTTACTCGTGTGTCTCTTCTAACATCTTCCATGGACTTTTAGTAATCACTGCTATCTATTAAGTATATAAATCCCTAAGTTTGACATGCAAGGCCTTCCACGGTCTGCTGCCAAGAAAGCCTTCTCTGTACTAATGACATATGCTTCTAAATATTGTGGATGATTAAAATAAATATGCTTGATCCACATTTTTACTGTGTCATATGCTCTGTTGAAATGCCCCCTTTCTCTCTTAACAACTGAGATCTCACAAATTATTTATCATCCAAATCAAAGCCACCTTCTCCAAGTACATGTCCCTGATTTTGCCAGAAAGACGTAATTATTCTCTTTCTTTACCTGGAACAAAAATGACTCACTCCTGAGCACTTTGCATTTTGTCTTTTCTTCTTGTCCCCTGAAAATGGGGCATCTTACTTCATCTGTGACTTCTCCCATCCTCCACCCTCAGGATAAATATCACAGTATGTAGGTGTCAGGAGAGAGACTCAACACTTAGGTTAACTGGAAATCCATAAATTAACTGGTCTTAAAAACCAACATGTTCATAGAGCATTTGCCTGCTTAAACTATATCCTGGGTTCACGTCTAAAACCACTAGTCAAATAATCAAGAAAAAAGAACATATAAGTAAGAAACAAATTATTTTAAAGGAGAGATAGGAATAATGGGCAGGTCTCCCACTTTTCACAACATACTCCACTCCCGGGTGGCTCTTAGCAGCTGTTGGCTGTAAGCTCCCAGATACACAAAAGCTGTCACTACTCGGCACAGATTTGGTCTCAGGGGAAATGCAATGCACAGCTTGGAGCTAGACAGATCATAAAAGATCTGCAGATCATAAAAGAGATGCAGACCACAGGCCAACACCATCAGTAAGTAAGCAGTACCCAAAAGACAAGACAAACTCCGCTCAACTCAGACTAAGATACCAAACCAGAAAGTCCAGGATTGGCATCATAGTTTTCTCACTTCCTGTATAAACCTTTGAGTTAGGCATCAGTTGGCTGACTGGCCCATGAGTTCTACACCGATCACCATCTTTGCCAATGGTCTAGCTAGATAACACTTGTTTAAGATGTTCTAAGAGCTGTCCGGTTCTTCAAGATGGAGAGACAGCGACCTGAGTAACACATTCAGCCATAGCTTTCTAAGATTTGCCAAATACTTCTCCTTTCACCCAGCATCCTGGTTTCCTTCCTGCTGCTCTGATAAAACATTACGACCAAAGTCAACTTGAGGAGGAAAGTGCTTTCAGCTCACACTTCCAGCTCTTAGTCCATCACTGACAGAAGTCAGAACAGGAACTCAAGAAAGGAACCCGGAGGCAGGAACCATGAAGGAATGCTGCTTGCTGGCTTGTTCACATGCCCATAAACTTGATTTCTTTATGTAGTCCAGGGCCACCTGGCTAGGAATGGTGCAGGCAAGACGTGCACTCCCGCCTCAAGTAAAAATCAAAACAAACATGCCCACAGGCCAATCTGACCCAAGCAATTCCTCTCCAGTGACTACAGCTGTGCTAAGTTTACAGCCATTGAAAGAAAAAGCCAAAAAAGCAAAACACATTAGGTGCTGTGGAACAATCTTTGTACCTGTAAATATGTGTTGCTCTCATTGTTAGTAAAAAGCTGATTGGCTGATAGCTAGGCAGGATTTTTAGGGGAGAGAGAATGCAGGAAATCAGAAGGACAGAGTCGGAGGAGCTGCAGGCCAGACTCAGAGAAAACAGGACACGTAGAAAATGAGGTAACAAGTCATGAGTCCCGTGGCAGAACTTAGATAAGAAATACAGGTTAATTTAAATCATAAGAGCTAGCTAAAAACAAATCTAAGCAACTGGCAGAGCATTTATAACTAATATTAAGTCTCGATATGGTTGTTTGAGAGCCAGCTGGCAGGACAGGGCTGAATGTCAGGACACAGAGAAAGTCTGCCTGCAATTAGGTCTAAAATATATGCCAACACCCCTCCCCAAGAACTAAAATTCAGTTTTTGACTCTACTGGAAATCATTTGGATTCAAATGTTGGAAGTAAATTATTTGAACTGCTTAAGTATGGTTCTATTTTATTTATTTATATATATATACATATATATATATATACATACATATATATATATATATACACACACACTCATAGAGCTAAATTACTGAATCTTCTTGCTTGAAAGTTAAAAGTACCTTTCCCAACTACACAGTGCATTATTAAGGTGAAAAGGCAGCCCTGCCTTTCAGAACCTGGAGCACCAGACCATGGCCATGTTTATGCATACACAGAGGCCGCAAGCCTCAATCTTTTCTCCTTTTCTTTCAACCAAAGTGAGCTGACCCTTTAAGTATTGTAACACATACTTTTCTGTTAAACGAACTCTGCATTTCCCTAGGAACCTGACTGGCAGGACATCATGTACGTATATACTTAATGGCTGAGCTTCTCGGGAACTTATTTATCATCTTCCTGTGTGTGTCTGGACTTGTGCCTTGGACCTTGTACATGCTGGACAAGTGCTCTGCCACTGAGTTATGCCACCGGGAAAAGTGAGCCTTCCTTTAATGGACTTATTCTTCTCATTTTATCTTTTACTCTCCAAGAGAGTTCTTTAGTTTCATTTAATTGATCCAAGCCTGCAAGTCCAGAAAGCATATCCACTTTTCTTAAAATAAGCTACAATGCCACAGTTCATTTCCAGCCTGCCTCTCCAGCGTGGCTCTCAATACCTGTGTGCTGATTCTCACTCTCGTCGACCTCTTCGCCTCCTTCACTGCCTTTAGAAAATTGCAGTAGCACCCATTTCAGAATCCTCATCTCCCTTCAGATGCTTCTTCTGAAGTCTGGTCCTAAACGGAGCCGCTGCACAGATCAGCGGCAGCGCTACAGAGCTACCCTGCCACCCCTTAAAATGGATCCTTTCTCCTTAAAAAACAAGTTTTCTCTTTCTATCTACCTCTTCTCTAAACAAAACAAAACAAACAAAAAACCCACTCTGTCAACTCAGGGAGTATATTTCCTTAAGGCATGAGAGACCTGCTGAGGGCTGTTTATTTAGGATGAAGCCAAACCAGCCCACCGGGAGGTTCTTTCCCAGGAGACTCCTCAGCTGTTATCCTTCATCAGCACTCCCAGGGTCAGCATGGGTGATTCTGTCCACTTCTGACTGCTCAACCACCTGTTCCTGACTGCTGGCCAAAGCTCCTGGCTTGGGGACTTTACACAGTCCCTTGTTCATCTTCGAGTTCTCTGAACTGCTGCTGTCCATGTTTCTGCCTTGCCACCTGCCTGCTGCAGCCGGGAGCAGGCCAGCTGATATACAGACACCTGTCAGTGACAAGGCATTGTGGGCTGCAGTCCTCCGCTCTGACAGTCGCACTGCAGGCTCAAGGGTATGTCCTAGAAACAACACTCAACTCCATCAATATATCCACTCAGAATATTTTTAGGACACAGAAAAACATCATCAAGTGATGACAATCACTTGGGATGATGATCACTGCCTAGTTCTCCCAATCTTCTCTTGACTAGAACCACTTCAGAGAAAGACCTTGGGGGGCTGCACCTAAGCTTTTGCATTTCCTGGTTTGGTAAAGTTAGGTTCATTACTGCAACCAGAGACAGCACTTATCTTTCCTAGTCGCCCAGACACAAATAATCACACAGAAATTATATTAATTACAACACTGTTTGGTCAATGGTTCAGGCATATTCCTAGCTAGTTCTTACATCTTAAATTAACCCATCTACTCATCGTTGTGTCGCCTCGAGGCTGTGGCTTACTGGAAAGTTTCTGGCATCTCTCTCCTTCAGCAGCTACATGGCATCTCTCTAACTCCACCTATTTTCTCTATATATCTCTGTTCAGATTTCCTGCCTGGTTTTATTTGCACTGCCATTGGCCAAAGTAGTTTCTTTATTAACTAATGATAATAAAACATATTCACAGCATACAGAGGGGAATCCCACACCACATTACAATTCTTCCAAAAACCAGAGCAAAAGCTATCTCTTGCACACAGTAGCCTCATGAAAATTGAGACAATGTTGCAAGATCCTTGGCACAGCATATGGAGCATAGTAAGACATAAATGTCACCTACAAACAGGTCCATTCAATGTAATCTCCCTGCTTAGACATTCACAGGGACTTTTTAAAGAAATTCAATAAATTCCTGATTATCCAATCCTTCTTCATGCTCTAAAGTGACTTTAGCCTGCAATGATGCAGCTTTTGTATCAGAAACTGATACAAAATTGATGTGCAATTTATGAGCCCTGAGGAGTTTTAACTTCTCTTTGCAGTCTCTGACTGTTCCTGAAGCTAAGATAAGTAGTTAGGGAGGGACACAGCCAGTGAACAAAGCAGCCTCTAGTCCCCACCAGTCACTGACCTTCCCATACCGTCATTAACGCACAGCCCTTTAATTGGAAAACATTTTCCACAAAGGCTTCAAGTTGTTGGTCCTATATTCTTAATCCTTTCTCCAGTGCTTTAAAAGAATCTGGCAGCGCTTTTTTTTTCTGACACTTTGAAGCGTTTCTGCACAGCAGTGGGGATTTTCCTTTGCTTTATGATGGAAACTCATTGAACAGATTCTGCACAGCGGCTCTGTGTAATGTTGGCCCAGAAAGAAAAGAAACCCAACTTCCAAATGTCAGGGTACCACAGAGAAAGCATTCGCATGTTGACTGCAACTTGCACAATATGACTCGGAAAAACTTTAATGTACAATGACCCATCTAGTTCCTTGACACTGGGTCAAATGACAACAGTTGCTCTGTTAGCTTTATTGTCCTCCAAAGATTGTATGACTGTTCCGTTCTTCGGAGCTGCAGTGTAAGTATGGAGAAAAGTGATGTGTTCTGAGAGCGGTGTTTACATTCCCTGTTCTCATAATAATATCTGAACTAATCTGAAAGATATTAACAAAAATCACACTTCCAAGAGGCAAATTTGGCCGCCTCTTCCAAAATGAGTATTTTGACAACAGTTGCAATGCGAATCACTGAAATAATAGTTCAGTAATTATAAAAAATGACAGAGAGTCTCACAGCAGCCTCCCAAGATTAATATGAGGACCTGAAAGATGACAAATCATGCGTCCTATTTCTTGACAAATAACTCACTTCAAAAATCATTTACTAAAAAGAACTTGTTTCAAGTTTCATAAACTAATCAAATATTTTTTACCAAGATAAATTACAATATTCATGCTCCCTACATACACACAAATTACTGGGCTATGAAGATAAGCAAAGACATAAATAGTTAGCACTCCAATGCAGTAGTGGGCTCACAATAAACAGTTATCTCTGTTAGAGGCCCTCACACGTTCTGTAGAAATGGTTTCTCCCCTTCAAATAAAAAAAAAAGTTCCAAAAGAAAATTGAATCACAGCGCTAAAATTCTTGTGTCATCTATGATCTCCTGAGTCTCCTTCCAACTGCTCACTATTTTATTTTGCTAATTATCAATATTTCCTAAATTTCATTGTCTTTGGCAACAAGAACCAATTTTCTACTTCCATGTCTCTTTCTCAACTTTCCTTACTATCAAGCCTTCCAAGAAGTGCTTCAAGATGACACCAACCTGGGTTCTTTCCCACCCTTAACCATCAATGTCTCTTCCTGAGTGATTACACTGTGAATTATGTCAAGTCTTGTGATCTGCTTACCTGCCTCCACATCAAATAATATACTTGTGTCAAACTCAAATACGGAAAGTTAACCATATTCATGTGCACAGTTTGAAAATAAGAAGTCAGAATGACAAAGTGTGACTGTACACCCTGACAGATGAGAAGTGACTGGACTAGGTGACTTCCTATGAATAAGTCTCAATGCAAAGTAGGATCCAGGTTCAGTTTAAACATGGGATTAATGAAGCTGTGTCAACTGCAAAGAAGATGGAAGTAAGATGGCACTCTTCTCAGTTAGGGCTTCTACTGCTGTGATGAAACACCATGATCAAAGCAAGCTGGGGAGGAAAGGGTTTATCAGGCTTATGCTTCCAAATCACAACTCATCATCAACGGAAGGAACTCAAGCAGAGCAGAGACCTGGAGATGGGAGCTGATGCAGAAGCTATGGAGGAGTGCTGCTTATTAGCTTGCTAGCCCTAGCTTGCTCAGACTGTTTTTGTGTAGAACCCAGGATCCCCAGGCCAACGGTAGCACTATGCACAATGTGCTGGTCCCTCCCACATCAATCACTACTTAAGAAAATACCGTACAGGCTTACTTACAGCTCCATCTTATGGAAGCGTTTTCTTGAGATTTCCTCCGAGCAGATGATTTTAGCTTAGGTCACCTAGCACAATGTCGGTCAAAAAGAACACAGGAGTGAACTAATGGCGAAGGCAATTTGAAGAAGTTAGAGCGCCCTGTGACTGGTCTCTTATTCACTGTGCAACTAGCCCACATGCTTGTGAGTGGACACACTATGCCAACTTACCCCCCCCTTAACTGTAATGGGTTTGTTGAGATATCTGCCAGCAGGCACTGGAGAGACTTTGGGCTTCTTAATCTGAAACAAATGTTCCATTAATGGGAGGGTGACAACCTGAGGTAGAAATGCAGGCTTGAAGAAGATGAAAACCAGTTTTGCAGGGAAAACCTAAGACATGCAAGCAATGGCCATAGTGTCTCCATATGTTTAATGTAAACTTTTACTGTCTGTCCTCACTTGACCAGTCTTGGGCTATATAGCAACAGTGGCTGCTAGCTGATCACAGATTCACACACGAGGGTGTCACTAAGCCTGCTGCACTGCTGAAAAAACTGAGGCTGTGTATGTAAAATGCAGCACAGGTGACGCCATCGAATGGAAGGACCCTGTGACTCTGGGTACCTCGGTGCTAATTCTCTGTGACAAATGCTACTTAGTTTATAATCCTTTAGCGTGTCCATGAGACTGGCGGGTGATCCTTCCTCACACATTAGCCACAGCAGTCATGACAAAACGTGATGTTAGCTCTGGAACGTTTAACGTTAGTTTCTCCGTTCCAGCTCTTTTCTTGTTTTTAATACCCAAATCACCACTTCCAAGCTAGCTTCCCTGAAGTCCTTCCTTGTCTCAGGCTGCTTCTAAGGTGTGTACATTCACCCACAAGCTACAAGTCAACTATTACCTCCAAACTCTCAATTTTCAATGTGCATTTGTCTACTTGACACTTACCAAAATGTAGACCTGCAATAAATGTTACATTTTCCCTATCCTTCACTCTGTACTGTTGGGTCCCAATTCCGTCAGTTTACTCTAAGAAGATTCCACAAACTTTCCTCTTTATTCTGCCTATAGACAGAAAGAAGCAATAAACAGCGGGCACCATGTGAAGAGCCTCAGGCATTTCTCCCTGAAGATACAGTAAATGGACAGCAGTCTTTAAAGGAACTCCTATGATAAATGTGGAAGAGTTGGCACCACCACAAGACTACAGGAGGCTAAAAGGCCAGCTGGAAGGAGAAAGCATCTAGGTCATATACAGACACTCTTTTTTTTTTTTTTTTTTTTTTGGTTTTTTTCGAGACAGGGTTTCTCTGTGGCTTTGGAGCCTATCCTGGAACTAGCTCTTGTAGACAAGGCTGGTCTCGAACTCACAAAGATCCGCCTGCCTCTGCCTCCCGAGTGCTGGGATTAAAGGCGTGCGCCACAACCGCCCAGCCTACAGACACTCTTGAGAGCTTGTTGCATCCCAGGTTTTTAGATGGGAAACTGGCATAATTGGGTATGTATTCTCAAGCCACAGCAGACTTCGCTGGTGGCCAAGATGCCAGTGAAAACCCAAGGGAATCCTGAAAAGGGCAGCCATGGAACAATGTCCAGCCTGAGGCACAGATTGCAGAGGGAGGAACAGAGGCCATGGGAGGCACAGCAATGGTACTGTCATCACTCTGGGAGACATAGCTCTCAACTTTACCTCCACTGTTATCAGGCCATGACACAATTATTTCTTCACTGGGCCACGGCAGGAGGAAGCTAACGATTTCCACTCCATTTTGCAGTTTACCAAATAATTCTCAACTTGGGACCATCTGAAAGTATAAAGCACCATGTCATTTCCCTGCTTATGTCTTTTGATCTACCATCTCCTGAACAGAGAACGATGTCCCCAGAGTTCCATATGAGAAAGCCTTGACTCATCCAGGCACTCAAAACCCATTTTTCCTCATGGCCAAATTTCCTTCCAACTCCAAAGAGATACACTGAGGTAGAGTTTCTTTAGACACTGTCACTCCTCCATGCATTCATTCTCTCTGAATTGGTAGGACTGGCTACTAATCCTAAGTTCTCACTTTGTAGGTGGAGCCTGACATCATGATTTTCATCCCTTTCTTTTTAGGCTATCTTTTGGATGAATCCCTACTTTAACTTCTTTCACCAATTTTCTCTTTAGTTAAACCTACTTTGTGTGTTTAATTCTTTTGAATAGTTTACTGTACTTGATATTTCATTTGCTATCCGTACTGTTTCATTTCTAAGGTTTCTAGTTTGTTTTTCCTCATGCTCGCTGGTTCTAGGTTCATTACCACCTACTCTGTGCCCACTGTCTTTGTTTTTGTAGTTCTCAGCGCCTCTCATAGTTCTACCCCTGACGATATCTGACGTGCTGTTTTTCAGTTTTCCTGGGCTGCACTCCTCAACGCTGACAAACAAGGGCAACAGGTGTGATAACGAGAGATGACAGCAGAGGAAAAGTTTCCTACAGTGGTTGTGGGGGAGAGGAATCTAGGAAGACACACAGTTTCAGCTTAAGCAGAAAGAATAAGGTAACCCCTTACCAAGGAAAGAGGAAGAGAAGAAAAGTGCACAGGGGAAGCAGGAACCATGGAGTGGAGAACATTTAATACTAAAATAGCAGAGATGCTTAAACAGGAAAGACAATCCAGCAGATGCATTAAGTCAGAAGTGCCAGCTAGAAATTAGAAGCACCCTATCATCAATGAAGACCTTGTAAATCCAGATTATCGCAAGCTTATCCCACAGTCACGAAGGGAAGACCCATATTGGTCCTCACAAGGCCTTCACAGATACATTTAGTAACCTTAATGAGGACAAGGAAAATGATGCCCTCTCTAAAGCCATTCCTTCTCACAACTGTACTACATTGTGAATAAACATAGAGAATGCTAGCATCATCTCATTTCTCTCCTCTACTCAACTAACACAGCTTGGAGTTGCAGCTATGCCATACACCAGACACTGAGAAGGCACAAAGCACATCCTGCAACGCTGCAGAACATTATACAATGGGCTTCAAGGCTGGCAAGGGGAGTCCTTCCTGATGTTAGAAATGCACATAGTAAGGACCCTCATATATCTAATGTAAGGGAGAAAAAATGACCTCTCTCAGGGATTTATACATCTGAGATGGAAGAATGAAAACCAACTAGACAGAGAAACAAGGAATGTACTTGCCAGTTAAGAAAAGTGGTATCTAGGGCTGAAGAGATGGCTCAGTGGTTAAGAGCACTAGCTGTTCTGCCAGAGGTCCTGAGTTCAATTCCCAGCAGCCACATGATGGCTCACAGCCATCTGTAATGAGATCTGGTGCTCTCTTCTGGCCTGCAGGCATATGTGCAGGTGGAACACTTGTATACATAATAAATATATATTTAAAAAAAGAAAAGTGGTATTTATAAAGGCTCTAAAGAGGGAAAAGCTCTGTATTACCTCAGAAAATAATATGGTATATGACATAAGGAAGCCATAGTGGCTCTAAAAGGGCAGGCAAAGCCCATAAGGGATGAGGACACGGGTCCCAGAAGCCACAGATAGGACCGAAGATCGGCAGAGTCTTGACCCGGTTAGAAAGAAGGCTCTCCAGCATTGTTTCTTTAAGGGACTGTGAGAGACAGAAGGAGTTGGCATCACAATAGACAGGGCACTGGCCGAGAGGCTACACTGATCACTGTTGGTTGCGGGAAACAAGAAGAGCAAGTGGGAGTTTTACTTCCCATGATTGTCTTTTCCTCCCCAGAGCTCAGACAAACCTCATCATAGTCACATGCTCCTCGGGATAAAGTACATGCGGCCTTGTGTAGCACAATTAATAAAAATCCAGAGACAGATATTGGGGTTCAACCTGAAAACCAGAAAAGCAAAGCAGCCAACCACTAACTCTGATCTCTATCTCAGACCAAAATGGAGATCCTGCCTCCGTGAATTCTCAGAATGAGACTGAGCCTGAAACCTGTTTCCTCCCATTTTATATTGTTCTCTAGTGCTGGGATTAAAGGCATGCACCACTACCACCCGATTTCTATGGCAAACTAGTGTGGCTACTGGAATTAAAGGTGTGTGTCACAACTGCCTGGTCTATATGGTTGATCAGTACAACTGTTTTACTCTCTGGTCTTCAGGAAAGCTTTATCCTGAAATACAAGTGAAATATCCTCTTTTGTCTAAAATAAAAAAGGCTATAACTAAATTGAGAAAAACTATAAATAATAAGCAAAATGGCTATATAAAATATATAAGGTAGTAAATACATTGACAATGCCTATTCTGATTGCATTTGACAAATTTAGAGAAAATACTCCAAATTAGGTATCAAAGTCTTGCAACTAACTTACTTTTCATCAAAACTTGCTTTCTGTGTCACAAGGTAAACAAGGAAAATTATAACTATCTAATGTTCAATCCCCTCAGAGGCCCAAGAAAGAACTTATATTAACTGAGTAAGCAGGAAGTGCAAGCAAGTGACTTCTAAGAAATGTGAGAAATGACAGAAACAACTGGCTGCCTAGACAGTCACCAAAGTTCCTCTGCAACAATGGGGCATCTATCTTCGGCCTACTGGCCTATCATATCCAACTGACTATTCTGTGAAACAGGATATTCTGAAGGGCTGTCCTTCCTTGCCTTGACAATGTTTGAAAGTCACTTTATTTTATGTCCTGCTCATCCAATTAGGACAGCATACTGCCAGTATTCAAGGCAAGTGCATTTTCTTGCCCGGTGGTTTACTTTTGCTACAAAGAAAGTAAACTCCATGTGGATTCAATGCCCATTATTGTCTCTGAACATATCCTGGTACTGTCAAGAGCAGACATGTCTCATTATCATTAAAAAAAAAAGAGCCTATGTTATTAAAACATCTTAAATGCTATATTCTGTAGATCTCTGAAGTGTTTGAAGATGACCTGTCTATCTAAAATATATCTTTGTTTGACCTTGAAAACATACTTAATGTGACTTCAAGTTCAATTATAATAGGTGACTAATTACTAACTTGTATTTTCTTATTATCCTAAACAGTTGGTAATAACTTTCAAAGACTAGAAATTTGCATTATAAATTGTTTAATGAGCTGTATGGCTACAATACCTTGAATAAGATTAGAAACATATGTATAGTATGTTTTAACAAAATTAATCTCAAATTTGCACCAAAATACAAAATTTGCATGCAATAATCAAAAGTCCAATCCAATATAAAAATTTAAAACCAGTAGTTGTTTTTTAAAAGTAGTTCAATAATCTACCTTTTTATCTTGTCATATCTATATCCTCCCTTTTTCTTCTTAGAGTACATTCAATAATCTACCCTTTTATCCTCTCATATCTTCAGTTGGTAGAGTATAATACTTTTAATCTAACAGTCATAGGTTTGAAACTTAGGTTGAGCACCATATGTAGACAGAAGCTTCTGTCCTTCCTGGTCCCACAGCCATTCAGTCCCTAAGAAACACATAGAGTTTTACACAGAGTCTTATATTAATTATAAACTTTTGGCCTATTTTTAACTACTCAGGTTTATTTTTAACTAGCTCTTACAACTTAAATTAACCCACAGTCTAGTCAATGCTTAGCCACATGGCTTGGTACCTTTTCTCAGTGCAGCATTCTCATCTTGTTTCCTCTGTGTTTTGGTTAGTGACTGTGTCTCTGCCTTTCATCTTCCCAGAATTCTCCTAGTCTGGATGCCCCGCCTATACTTCCTGCCTGGCTACTGGCCAATCAGTATTTTATTAAACCAATAAAACTGACAAATCTTTACAGTAAACAAGAGCATTATCCCACAGCAGCCTTTATTTACAAAGTGAAAACTTCATCATTCTGGGGACACAGAATTCTTCACACTGAAGTGTGTGTGTGTGTGTGTGTGTATGTCTCTGTGTGTTTGTGTGTCTGTGTATGCTTGTGCGCATCCCACCATACACTAATCTCTAAATAATCTATTTTTTAATAGGAAGCACAAGGCATGACATATAAAAAACATTGCAGAAATGAAGAAGGTTTTCATCACAAAGTTTCAGTTAAATACTGTTGATCCAAAACTCTGCTGTGAATTGCCAAACTTTACTATGCAACAATCCTACAGGAGGAGGTAAGTTGGCAGAACCTCTCCACCTACATAGAAAGCATACTCAATATAAGCTATTCTATTCTTCAAAAAGAAGAACAGAATGGATGTTGGGGTTCACTATTGTTCAATTAAACCGTGTTTTCAGAGGTAAGGAATAAATTGGCTTTCTTTTCCTACACATGTAATATTCAAAGTTCATATGAGGTTCTATAGAATATCCTATGAGAGAAAGAGAAAGAGAGAGGAAGAGAAAGAGAGACGAGAGAAAAAGAGAAGAAAAGAGAAAAAAACAGAAAAGGAAGTTCCCCAGTCACTTTATTTTAAAGGAAGTTTAAGAAATAGATGCTAAGTTACCAAATTCAAGCATTGCAACAATCAGATGAGGGATAACTTCCCCCACTAATAGCATTCTAAGTCACCACAAATGCCTAATGTAATATCATAGGATTATCACATATTCCTCACTTGGCGTCAAGTGAGTTCTTAAAGGTGTTATTGTGTACTCTGTAAAGTAAGGATAGGCTCAAAATTATTAGGACACTGTTATTAATGTAGAAATGGAAGCACTGGCTTTAAGGGAGACATTGAAATTTACTGTGGGAGCCAGAGACATTGCCAGAAGATTCAGTAAATGTCCAGGACCTCACAACAGCATTTTCCAAATGCAACAATAATCATGAGATCATCCCCCAAGGAAATTTGATAAAAACAGTAATCCATGGACCTTGAACCACTCATCCATCCTCTCTGTGTTTTCAATGGCTCCTGGGCAATCTTGATGTAAAGCCAAGCTCGGGAGTTTTCATCTGGTTCGTTTTCAAAAAAAGAGGAAATTCTATCTACTACCCAAGGGATATTTGGCAGTGTCTAGACACTTTTGCTAATCACACTACAAGAGAGGTACTACTGGCATCTACAGAATAAAGCCAGGATGTCCTTAAAATGCCAGGAGTCACAGCACAGCACCATAACCAAGAATTATCAGGCTCAGCACCAGAGTTGAGCATCTAACCCAGGCACTCGAGAAAACACTGCAAGGAAATCCCATTGCTTCTAGTGTTTGCAGCACAGGTTAAAAAGCAGTTCTCCCAAATTTCTGTCTGATGATCTTCATTCTTTGTTATCAAGAGCCCCATCTGAATTCAGGTGTTTTTATTTGGAGCTCAGTATCTATCGGTTGCCTTTGACCATGCAGTTAATGTTTAAACACTTTGGAATTTGCAGATTTCCAAGTTGAAGAATTGGTTTAACGTATTCAAGGAGAAGTTTTTATTACTGGCTCCAGATTTGCCTAAAACATGAGATGCTTATTCTACTCTGTGTAACAGGAGAACAAGAACTGGCTGCTTATGGCTGCATTATTAAGCAGAGAGCTGAATGCTGATCTCACAGTGTCATGGAAGCAGGGAAGGACTTAGGAATACTGCCAATTCTTCCTTACAAAATTGGAAACTGCCCCTGGTCACACCCAGGGGAAGTGCAAAGCCTGACTTTGAGTCCAATCAGTACCCACCAAGCCCACATTCTTAAGTACCTTGCTAATTTGCCTGCTGAGGAGCCCAGCTCCTGCATGCTAGCCGGTTGGGCCATATGTGGCCTTGCATGGTCTCTACTGTAATAATCCAGTTCAATGGACAGGTGCCTTTGGATTTTAAGAAAATGCAGCCTTTGCTTTCTTAACCCAACAAGTCCCTGAAAATGTCAGTGGTAGCAGTGGAGCAGGCACACCAGTGACGGTGTTCACGACTGTTCAAACCTGACTGCTGTTACTGGGATATAATAGATGGAGAGGCTAAAGCAAAACCAACCAGCAGAGAGACCTAGATCTATTAACGTCTGCCTGCACAGCGGTGTTGAACAGTGCTGGATTCAAGGCAGCACCTTCCTAGCAGAATTCTTGTGACCAAATTAATGAGGCTGTGAAAAATTATGAAACCAGAAAGCTACACAGAACTCTTAGGGCTATAGCGATATGACAAAACACTGCGTGCAGTGCACCTACGCTGCCTGGCACAGGGCATGCCGACTGGATGGCAGCCATTGTCATGATTTTGCTGCTCTTATGGGAAGGATCCGCAGAACCCTGAAATGTCAAGTACAAAATGTGAATGTGCTTTATTTAATTAATGAGCTTTTTGAACGGTCTGGTCTAACCCAGATTTGCACCTACTGAATTGTACCTTAAATATGATATAAAAACACAACAGCTGAGGAAAAGACACAGTTTATACTTGGTTACTGAAAAACATATGTATCTGTGCTTCTTTTGTGAAAACAAACTTCCCATCAATATATGGAAAGGAATTCTTTTCAAGTGTGGCAAATGAAGAATAACAATATGTTACTTTCAACTTAGCTGTTCAAAATTCAAGTCCATGGTAGACATACAAACAAGAGAGATCCGTATGACAGACCCCAGGCCACAAACAACCTAAACCACATGCTGACCACTCGGAGCTCCTAATCAACTTCAAGAGATGTGTATACACAGGAGAAATGCAAATCACAACTGCAAATAAAAGCAACAGGCAATGAAAATGGCTCCAGAAAAAGGAAGGCTGGCAAAAGGACTGTTTAAAATGTGTTCAGAAAAGGGCTGGGTAAGGAGGCAGATCTCTGCAGGAGCTAAGATTCACAGCATGGGCAAGCCAGGGACAACAGTGGGAGGGAAACTGGGAGAGAAGAGAAATCTATGAACACACTGTGACGCATGTCTAAAGAACCAGCATTTACTAAACAGGAGGGGACTTCAGGACTGCAGCTATCTTGGATACCGATTGCTGGGGGGAAATTACAGGAGACTAAGACACTGTGCTTAGGATTTTGACTGGAGACTCAGGATCATAATCATCTATAATCATTTTTTTCTTTAGCATATTGCACTTTTCTCAAACAAAATCTAAATCATCCAATCAGGAAAATGGAGCAATAAAGATTTGTTCTGGCAACAATGAGCAAGGAGACCCTGAAAATCCAGAAACCAATTAAGAAGGACCAGTAAAGTTAAGACTGGAAGCCATGACCATCTATCCCATCTGCTGTGCAGCAGGTTTTTGTGAGGTAGAAAGTCCATCCTGTAGTGAAGACAGGTAGTAATAACTCAAAATAGTTTCAAAAAGTCCCTGAAGCTGACCAGATTCACTAGGCCCTCCCTCCTCTAGACTAACAATAAAAACTGTTTGAGACTCCTCTCAGAAGAACCAAGCTGCAAAGAAAACTCTGAATTAAACGCAGCAGCCTGACTGGCCCCTCACCTGACCTGCACACTCTCCTTCTACAAAGTCCATAATTTGTACTCAGACACTGGTCCATAAATGATCTTCACGAGAATTCCACCAACCATCTGTATGTCTTCTAAAGATAAGTGATGATTTGTCCGTTCGTATCATGCCTCCATCAAGTAGAGATTTGATGCCAGATAATGGCCCACACTGGTGATAGGCGCAGGTATCACTTGGACAGGCATGAAGTTTAACGTCTGAAAGATTGTAGGCCCATATTTCTATTTGGTGTGGCATCCAGGCTCTAAAGCCATAGTCAGTATCTGAGGATGGTCACGCAGCCTACCAGACAACCCGTCCACAACCTAACAAAAGGTCGGGATGTTGCTCCTTTCTTTGTAGTTTGGAGGATGCCTGATAAAGATGCTAATTCAAGCCTATGTGACAGCTAGCATACAGAGACAGGTAGTTGTGGACTTGACTGAAAGCCATTTACCTGATTACCTAGGAGACAGAATGCTAATGTATTTCCCCTAAGTTAGGTTTTGGTATAAAGGCTGTTTGGACAATAAACGGAGGAATTCTTCAGGATGTGAACTCAGGACTTCATGAGGGATCACGGAGAATCTCCCTCTCAATAAAGCCATGTGAGTTGTGTCTTTATTCCCGTACCTCCATGCCGGTCCAGAGAGAGGTAGTTTATGTTGGGATCTGGTTCAGAGAAATAATGTATGGTCTGGGCTAGCCACTGAACCCTGACAAAAGATGATGCAGTTAAAACCAAACCTGTCCATCCATGGTGAGCACACACACTAGAGGACGGACGGTAGAAAAGATCTGGCAGAATAGACTAGGATCAGGGAGCAAACTTAATACAGTATAAAACAGCAACGAAGTCCCTCAGGACTGATGTCTGAGGGGACGGGTTCAGGAGGATTCTGTGTAGAATTAGCAAGAGGGAGGAAACTGAGGCTGAGAAAAAAACCACTTGATTGAAACTAGTAGATACTGAATCCATAAGGCCAGTGTCAAAGGAAAGGAGGGTGCTGTCCATCCACAGACGGCACCATGACATATTACCAATATACTGCAAACTAGTAGATACTGCATCCATAAGGCCAGCTTCAAAGGAAAGGAGGGTGCTGTCCATGACATACTACCAATATACTGCAAACATCAAAGTAAGCATGACAATGGAGAAACAGTAGTTAACAGGAAGAGGACTGCAGGTGATGGGACAATTTCCCATGGTAGGAATCAAAGGGCTTGCTGTGGGAGTCTGTGAAGAGGTGAAGCACTGGGCAGGACGGGCTAACAAAGAAAAGGCTGCTAACACCACTGAGACAAGTCTGGTGTAGTCTGAGAGGCTGGAGAAGTGAGAGGCACCAGCCACTCTTCTGTCTCTCCTGGAAAAGGAAGACCAGCTGGCAGAGGGCAGGTGCTAAGAGTCGGCGTTATCACGTAGGAGCACAAGGCCACAACATTCTCGGGCACAGCAATGATGCTTTGCTGGCTCAGCATCTGGTAAAGAGGGAGTGAGTGGGGCACAGGCAAGAGATGCGAGAGCTTGAAGAAGAGTCAATGGAGGAAGTTGCTCCTCCTCCGATTCACTAATAAAATGCCCGTGCATCAAGTAAGAATTGGTCACTAGGCACTCCAGCAGAATTTGAGGCAAGGTCATAGTACCATAGCTGTTTCTCAAACTGTAGAGTTGCCCGGGAACGATGGTGGGCCGAGCAGTAGGGAGCCAGGGACTGTTCCACAACCCTAACTGCCTGCACATCCAGCTAGGAGCTTCCTGTGGCCAGGTGAGGTCTCCCACATGCCCTCCAGTTTTTCTCTCCTTCCTAAATGACTGGAAAATTAGATGGGATAGAAACAAGTTGGCTTTCCGGTGCTGTTCCAGAAGGACATGCAGGTGAAAAGGAACTAGACACTTGCTTAGACGAAGAGCGATAATGGCTACCTTGGCAATTAAGACTCTGAGCCAGGCAATAAGCTACACTGTTTTCATATATTTTCTTTAATCTTTGCAATAACAAATTATTATGCCCTACCCCTTGAAGCAAGGAAAAGAAGGCTTCAGGATGCAAGCAGCTAGTTCAGAAACCAGGGCCCTGGAACTGCTGAGCTTGGAATGTAAGTATTCTCAGTCCAAGTTGAAACTGAGCCTGTGGTGGTGGTACACAGCAGTGGAGCCTTGGGTGGCTGACTAGATAGGAAAGGCAGGGGAGGCTTTGGAAAGTGGCCCAGAGAGTCAGTGAGCACCATGGTCTATGGGAGGATTCACTGAAGAAACCTGTGATAAACCACAGATCCTACCAGATCCCCAACCACTGCTGCTTTGGATTTCCAGCCTCCAAAACCAGGAGTGAGAAATTTCCATTTATTACTCTGTCTAAAATACTATTTTACCGCAGTCGAAACAGCAAGCAGAGACCCTTACCAGGTCTCAGTACTGCTGTTCTGCCCCCATATACACGTACATTGTACACAGCCACCACCCTGTGCACCACACTGCCACGGCCTCCGGCCTGAAGCTCGGACTCCACAGACGCACAGTATTTATTAGGTGAAAGGTAACTAAAGCGGAAAATGCGGTGTCACTGCAGCATCTTCGTATCCCGAAAACCACCCTCCTCAGCCTCGCATCTGCTGGCTGGAACAGTCAGGCACCAAGATCGTGGCTAACTTTGGAATGTGGCATGTGGCGCGACAAAGTCCATTCGCAAAAAGATCCTAGCAACTCTTCCTGGAGAGTGGAAACACGGAAGAATCTGCTCAAGACTGACAAAGAATGTAAACAAGCCCACTGTGAGCAGATGTCCTCATTCAGCAGGTGTCATTAGAGGACAGCTGAGCAGAGCTGAACCCTGGATAACTACCACGGTGGAAGCTCCTCCACCAGGATTCATTGGTGAAACACCCATCATCAAGATCCTGGGAAAGCAGCATTTAAAGACAAGCTCACCCTATCCAATAGCTACTTTTCAAACTGTAGGAAGTCTGGTTTAGATTCGCTGGTGCTTATTATATTAGCGCACGCGTGCACGCACACACACACAACACCACCACTACCACCACCCTTGTTGACAGAATGAAAATCTCTGCAGCTAGACACTGAATATTCTTTAAAGATTTATTTATTAATTACGTATACAGCATCTGCCTGCATGTATCCCTGCAGGCCAGAAGAGGGCACCAGATCTCATCACAGATGGTTGTGAGCCACCATGTGGTTGCTGGGAATTGAACTCAGAACCTCTGGAAGAACAGTCAGTGCTCTTAACCTCTGAGCCATCTCTCAGCCCTGACACTGAATACTTTATATAAACTTCCTGGATGATTCTAGCACAAGGTTCAAGGGCCTCTGCTCAGAGTAAAGACAATGACAGCACATTGTGATAGCAGAAAGCCCACAAAACAGCAATGCCTAATCCAACCTCTAAAAAGCTGTTAGTGAAATAGTGATTATCCAAGCTTAAAGGAAGCAATGTGCTTTCCAACACTTCGCTAGCATTCAGTGGGCAAGAGGCAGACAATACGACCCGGAGCAAAGGATGCAGAAACGCAGGAGAAACTCCAGGCAATCACCCTTTTGACTACTCAGTGCATGTGGAAATATGGTCCCAAGTCTCACAGCAAGTTCTCCTTGTATCAGGAAACAGTGACTGACAGCCACAGCTCTGCCGTGGCTCAGCTGTGATACAGCCAGGCAGGAAGAGCCTGGGTTCCTCATTCTTAGTCTGCCTCGATCTGGAATTGCCAGGAGGACCACAATTTAGATGGCCATTTAAAAGTTAAGTCTTAGGAGGAAAGGAAGCCTGCAGTCATGTCCTGGTCCATCACGGACTGACAAGCAAGGCAGCTTCTCTGAGTCCCATGTTCTCATCCATAGCATTGGAATAGCGAACAAGGCTGAAACAAAATCATCTGAGAGCTCCCTGGCATGTCACCCTGAAAAGGACACAAGACCATTTCTCTGGCACTTTAGCCCAAAATGCAAAACTCAAATCTAATAGATAAGATGCACCACGGAACCCCAACTGAAGTGCTTTCCATAAAGCTGTCAGAGATGACTAGAGACATTTCAGACAATAGAGATCAAAGAGGTACAATAATAAATACAGTATGTGATCTTGGGTGGGCACTAAACAGTGTAAAAATGGCTATAAATGACTCTACTGGGACAACTGATGAAATCTGAACATGGACTATACACTGTATATTATGTGATTATGGACCAAGTGCCTGAAATTACAAGGCAAAAAATGTAAAAGCATAGAATCTTTGCAATTTTTTACGAATCTAAAATTGTTCCAAAGTACAGAGATTATTTTCTTTTAAAATGTCGAAACTCATACACACAGCAAAGGCTATCCCCAAAGCAGAGAACACTACGCTGACTCCCCAGGCAGCAGGAATATGCATCAAAGGCTGTCTTAACACTGAGGACCACAAATTCCACCAACCATGGTTAAATCAAAACTAAAAAGTTCATCAGAACCACTAAATGAGACTCACTTAGAATAAACCGATTGGCTTTAGTGATTCTAATGTGCACCCTGGCTTGGGTATCACTTGCCACTCAGCTATGCACAGGGATACCCTGGGAATCTTACTACCATGCATATCTGGGTAAGGGGCCTAGGTAAGGCCTGAGAGCCTGCATTTCTAAGTTCCAAGCAGCTGTTCCTGAGTCCCACATGCTGATAAAGCAAAACATCATTGTAGAACGCACTTAAACCCATGCCTCAGCAGAACCCAGGACTGCTGTGAGTGACAAACCAGCATTTACTTTGGTTGTCATTCTTTTGGACTGGCCATACCTTAGTCCCAACCACATTTAGTCTATGTCAGATATCACCAGGCAATCTCTTTTAAAGGCAAAACACGACTAGTGCTATGCAAACCTCATGTGAAGAAGGCCAAGTGCTGGCTGCCTGACCCCTGCACAAAGCTACTGGGCATGTATACTTGACTTGTAAGAGTTGACTCTCCAGTGACCTAGGCAGACAGTGAAAATGACAGTGAGGTGCCAGTTTGATGGGCAGTTTTTAACAATCTGTACAATGTGACATTCCTTGCACGCAAATTTAAGTCTACTTATTCTGGTTTGACCTGTGGCGTCTGTTTTGATTACTTCTTGGAATCCATACATTGCTAAGTAACTCTTGCAGTGATCTTCAACCTGATAATAAAATTAAAATCTGACCAGAAAAAGAACTGTGAAGATAATGATAAAGTAGTATCAAGAATATAATGGTTAGTGGTATCATGATTTTCTAATTGAAAATATAAACCACCACTATGCTTCTTGAACCCTGTAGGTATAAATTAAGTCTCATCTTTGTTCCCTCCAATCACCTGTTCCAGAATGACTTCAGGGAATGAGAAAAGACCAACTTCCCTGGACAATCTGTAATCAAAGAGTGAAAGCCAGATCACATGACTTGTCAATCATCCAGGCTCACAAGCAAAATGATTCTTATGAACCCCCTTAATATATTTTTCATTCAGTACATATTTTCTGATTCTGTCTTATATTTCAGAAAAATCTGCTAGACACTCAGTGAATTTCATACAGTAAATAAAACCACGATTGGCTGGGCTCCAAGATGAAGCCCCTCTGTATTAATTTTATTATAAAGCTGTTAATACAACAAAACCAACAAGTGTTAAATTTTACATTGCCCATAGTAGAGCAACCTGCTCACCCCATGATTCCCTGCAGGTATTCTGGGACAGCCCATCTCTCCTACTGTGCAGAGCCCAATCAGCGCATCCCTCTGGATGATAGCGCTACTGATTCGGACAGGAACCCAGTATTGACACAATCCAGCAGATGGGGCAAGACTGTAAAAGTCCCATCCACTGCCACTGTAAATGCACAGACTGCACTGCAGCAATTACTGCCCAGATATTACAGCCCCTTACAGAACTAAGAAGAGGTATCCAAAGTCTCCAATCACTCAGTGTGGGAAGAAAACCGTTGTGAGCTCTGCAGTCTTGCTGGCCTTACTCACCTGGTCAATCTCCATGAGTTTAGGGTAGGCGCCAGGCCATTCTATGGCCACCTTCACGATATCTGCAGGCGGCGGCATTGTGTGATGGAGGAAGTCCGGTGCTGGTGGAAAAGGGGATCCTACTGCGTAGATCGTCACACGTGTCTATATCTAATGAGGAATGACAAAAAGAAAGAAGTAGCTCAGCGCAGATGCAAGGCGAACTCGCTTCATCACTTCCTGTTTTCACTGGTGTCTGAGAAATGCTCCCCTTGGTGCCTGGGGACTGAAGCCACAGGGGCACAGCCAAAGCACCACCCGTCCCCAAAGAAAGATGGAGGCTGCGCTAAAGCAGGGGAGGCAAAACCTCCAGCAGCCACTGCCCTAGTGGTTCGGCTTGCCACGTTTTCTGGAACAAAACAGCAGCCCCTTACCACACGAGATGGAGCCCTGCTCTCATTGGCGCTCAGGCCTGAATGAGCAGGGATCTCGCCCAGACTGCATGTAAACTTTGGCGCTCAACTGTCTCCGGAAGAACACATTGCCCAGGAAGTCATGGTCAGGAAGCAGCTTTTATTTAAAGCATTTTCTATGTGTCACAAATAGATCTGTGCTATAGCAACCAGGATATCATGAGGAAGGAGAAATTCCCCAGGAGTTCACACACGCTCACACTCCTTCCCCAAGGCCAGTCTTCCAGAGGGAGAATACACACGTGGCCTGGGAGCGTTCAGAAGAACCTTGAATTCTGTCGCAAAGGAAGTAATGATTTTCCTCTCCTGCGTCTCCATTTCTTTATCTCACTGATTATTCCATTAGATAAAGCAGTGCTGTGATCTACTGCGTGTATGAATACACAATATGGAGACTCCCAGATGTCACCCCATCCAACAGCACTTTCCTTCTAACTTGAACAGCTCTTCATTGGCTCTCGGCGCTCTCCTTCAGAATGTCCTCATGAATGGAAAACAAATGCTAAACTATTTTCTGACATTTTCCCATTTCTTTCTACAAAGGCAGTATCTTGTACTATTTTTACTTTAGTGCTTTTCCAGGTCTCTATGTGACCACAGAGAGGTAATACAATACTGGGGCAGACTCATTCTTTTCACAGCTGGTCATTAGGGTGTGTCCTCCCTGCAGGGAGGGCCCCATCCCTGCAGTGGGTTGATCCTGTGCTTTCTCTCCTACCTCTGGTGTTACAAACAAGCCTACAAGGCATAAAGTCATGCAGATATAACTTCGCACATGTAAAAATTTATCCTTAATAGGCTCACAGAAGTCAAACTGCTGGGCCAAGAGAGAATACTGTCTAAATTTTAATTGGTATCTCCAAAGCCACTCTGTAAGGTTCTACCAACTTGCCCTCCCTCCAGCAATGCCCAAGGCACAGATGGAGTGTGTGCCAGTGTGAAAACTCTGACAGCCTGAAAAAAACCCACCACCTCAACGTACTTTTTAGCTTGTATTTTTCTCATTGCCAAGCATAATGATGGAAAGTCTCGTGTTCTCTTCCTTATCCACTGTCCAAACTCTGCCCTTTTCCATGAGTCTTGGCCTTTTTTTCCCCAGAAATACAAGTCTATATGAAGACTTTAATCAAACATGTCTTTGATCTTTATCAGACCAGCAAAAGTCTTGTCCATTTTTCTACCCTGATTTCCATGGCCCATGAATAGCACATCACAGGCATGGCAGAATTAATGATGATATCTCAGTAATACCCGCAGTTGCTTGCATAATTAACTTCAGTGGAGCCGACCAGCAAATGAGGTAAACCCAAGCAAAGCTATTGCGCCTCCTCTGTTAAGAAGAACTGGAAAGCTTGCTGTGGTGCTCATCAGTGGAGCCCAGCAAGGACAAACCCACAAAGCCGTGGTGTAATCTTGCATTCACAGATCATTACTGCCCCTCCATGAGGTGCAATACTTGCTTTCTGTGTTGAGGACACAGGTGCAGAGACAACAAGAGACACAAGAATGGGTAGGGACTCATCAGCACATGCTGGCATTGGTGACATGGAGGTGGCGGGGGGGTGCGGGGGGGCAGACAAAGGGATGACAATTGCATACATGAAGGCAGGGAAAGGCTGACTGGGGATATAGTGCTGGAGTAAAGATCCGGGAGAAGTGTGAAAGCAGGCCCTGTGGACAGCTGAGAAAGATCCCTAAAAGAGGCAAGTCCAAGAAACCAATTAAGAGCAGACAAAAGAAGAAACAGAAAGCTTCAGGGAGCAGCTGGTTCACAACTTGAGAGGTTGCTCCCCAGAGTCCTGATCCTGCACACACTCTTTCGCCATTGGTTCATGACTTCTAGGGAAGAAGTACCTGTTCTCATACAGCTATTTATTCAGCCAACTACATTTAAAAACCCTAATGGTTTGCATTATGTTTGAGTGACTTAAATTTTCTAGGGTGGTATCCTGAAGAAATAATTGTCAAAACAATACCAAATCTTGTTTTGTTTAAAACTGCTCAAAGTTTAAAACAATAGGAGCTTACTAAATAATTACAGTGTCTCACTCTACACTAACCTAAGCTAAGGATAGGGCGGGATCTGCATTGCTCCTGCCTTGCTTGAATACTTGAAAACATAAGGGACACAAACCCCATAAGCACCAAATCACTTTAACTGAAAATCCACATCCAAATGCAAGCCCTAGAACGAAAAGTAAGAAAAGGACTCTGGCCAGGCAGTTGTGGCACGCACCTTTAGTCTCAGCACTTGGCGGGCAGAGGCAGGTGGATCTCTGTGAGTTCGAGGCCAGCATGGTCCACAAAGAGAGTTCTAGAACAGACAAGGCTACACTGCAAAACTATACTCAAAAAAAAAAAGAGGGGGGGAGGAAGGAAGGAAGGAAAGAATTAAGGAAGAAAGGAAAGAAGGAAAGAAGGAAGGAAGGAAGGAAGGAAGGAAGGAAGGAAGGAAGGAAGGAAGGAAGGAAAGGGTAAAGAAAAAGAAAGGGGTTCTGATAAGAGCAAAGGTTGTGTGTATATCGGGTAACTTATTCAAAGAAAAGAACAAAAAAGAAAGAAAGAAAGAAAGAAAGAAAGAAAGAAAGAAAGAAAGAAAGAAAGAAAGAAAGAAAGAAAGAAAATCCTGTGGGTCCAGAGGATGGACTGCAGAAATAAAAGTGCACTGAGCACTCCTCCACCTCTCCACAAAACAGTCTAAAATTACACAGAAAGAGGTGACTTCACCTAGGAATCAAAGGCCGGTCTTGTTTTCTTCCCACTTTAACTGGTCTTTATTCCTGGGAGGACAACCCACTAAACAGGTGAGAACACAATAGCAGGGCTCCCCAGAGTCTCCCCAGAGAGAAGAAGGGCAGCACACACAAAGCAGCCATTGAAAGGAAGAAGTTAGGGACTTCCCTGGCTTGCTTCCCAGGCCAGCTTGTCCTCATGGGCTCTCCCCGTAGTAACAACAGCAGGAGAAGGCAGGAAACACCACAGCTCCCAGGGAGCAAAGCGGAGGCCACAACTGCAGGGTGCCCCACATAGGAACTCCTCCTGGCCTATCTATGCACAGTCTCTACTGCTCCAGAGGAGTATCTCAGTAGCTTTGACTTCCTCACACTTGACAAAGGTGAGACCTCTGCCAGAACTCTGTCCTATGCACTGCAACGGGATTGGCAGCGCCTCAGACCGCTCCTCACTACTAAAAGTAAGTAGCTCCCCTTAGTCAGGAGAGTTTCTGTGGCAGCAAACCCTCTGGGAGGGTCACTAGTGGTCAGGAAAAGTACCGCTAGAACTACACAGAACAATCTACTTGGCTCTGCAGGAAGTATTAACACATAGGTTAACTATCCCAGTTCCAATTTCCAGATGGAAACACACTTTGAAGTCTCTATCCAACAAGTTTGGTCTCCCGGGACCCTTTGCTCCTCCTAGCAGAGCATGTATAACACTTGACCCTTGTCAACTTTTTCCAACATGCTGGGACACTCCAATAGAAGAACCACATCGTGTACAGTTACACACCCAGGGCAAGGTCACAATTTCATTGACGGCTGCCAGCTGACCCCACTGGCTTCACGACAGACCTTTCATGAGATCTACCAACACAGGAAAAACTAAGTTTATAACACCCTACATCTCCCAAGTAGTGTGCAGGTTTCCTGCCATCACCCGGTTACTGCAATCATTGTGGAGAGTCTGGTATAATAATTCTTCCTCATATTGAAATCTGAGGATCACTGAGGGCAGAAACAATAGAGGAAACAGTCTATGCAGCTGACTAGACATCCTAGCCACTGCTTTCTAAGCTAACTACAAATCTCTGGAGTCATCCAGGAGTGGGTGGAGAATTTGAAAATGCCTCTGCTTGCCTGCTATATTCACTTTATTCCATATGTAAAACTGAGAGTCTGTAACCGTAATGCGCCCTTTCAGTAGCTTGCTTACATGCGATAGAGGAGACTCTTCTTACCAGAAAGGTATTGGTTACTAAAGGCTACGTCTTAGTTACATGTGGTTCTATAACCATGGGTAGGTCTATTCTATCCCTGAAAGTCTCCTTGAGTCATGTTTCCAAGATAAGGGACAGAAATCACTCCATCCCTAACTAGGTATCTGTCTTGCTTTCCAATTCATTGCAGTGAAAGAACCAGACAGTGGAGGCCAGGGCAGAACAATGGAACAAAACCGAGAAGCAACATAGGGAAGGGCCCACCTCAACCCTTCTCTCCTCTTCTCTGACCTACTCAACAGACATTACTTTTGGTGACAGAAAACGGCTTTAAAATAGTGCCTATGGAGATAGCCTTGCTTTTAAAATGTTGTGTGGTTCCCATTTCCTTTAGCCTTGGGCTGTAGAAAAGGGAAGGACTCCCACAGAAAGCAGCCACAGTTCACCCTGAGGCCCACCCCATCTTCCTGGAACTCTCTAGTTTTCATGTTTGAGGTTGCTGCCTTATGTGGGCAGGGTTCTTCAAGAAGGCTCACAACAGACAGACATAGTTCAGTAAAACTTTGATCTCAGGGCTACATCATTCTATCCAAACAAACTCATTCCATCTCATTATTTGCCATGGTTTAAATAACCCACAGTCCCCAGCTGTGGCACTATTTGGGAGATGGTAACAAGAGGTGGAGCCTAGAAAGAGGAATTAAGTGACTTGAGGCGTGACTTGGAAGTTATACTATGAAGGTTAACCTAGTCTCCGCCCACTTGCCTCCTCCCGCCCTTTCTCTCCTCCACTCCAGCCTTCATGACCTGAGCAAGGGTTGTTCCACTGAGATGCTCTGCCTCACAACAGCATAGAGACAGCAGAGCAACCGACTGAAGCCTGAAACCTCTGAAACTTTG
This sequence comes from Dicrostonyx torquatus, assembly GCA_028555095.1. Classification (NCBI taxonomy): domain Eukaryota; kingdom Metazoa; phylum Chordata; class Mammalia; order Rodentia; family Cricetidae; genus Dicrostonyx; species Dicrostonyx torquatus. Next base: position 2,352,313 of record JAQHUG010000233.1, on the reverse strand, counting down.
ACTCAACCAAAGGAAGTAAAATCTTGCCTCGTAAATTGTTCAGCTCATGCACTTCAAGTCTGACTAGCAATATCCATCCCTTCAGTACAACAAGGCACTGACTCAGTGACGCACTGATGCAGTGGGGACAGAGGATGTCACCCAGCCTAAGTCAGAGTGGTGAGTCCCAGTCTTGGTGAACCCTCTTTGTTTCTCCTCTGAAACAGATTTCACAAAGGATATTCTGTAGCAAGAATCCATGAGTCAGCAGAATGAATTCCCACAACCTTCTTTTTGATAAATCATATGGATAAACAGGGAATGCCATGGAAGTCCATGGGGACAAGAGGGAAATATGTGTCCCCTACACTGGAGGATTCCAATGGAACACATAAGGTGGAGGCTGATTCTATGGATTGATTCCATCTCTATCTGAGATCTGAGGTCATTCTCAGGACCCAGAATGTCAAAAATGAAGGTCTAGAGAGCCCTGGGGACCAGGGAACACTGTGGAATATGTAAACATTCAGGATAAAGTGAGGAAAGGGAGAGACTGAAGCAGTGCACAAGGCCAGCCTTTCATTTTATATAAATGCTGTTGACAGACACCATGGGCAGTAGTCGTGGTAATAACTGGAGCTATTTACTTGCCATGAAAGAAAATGTGCTATTAGCTAGTGTTGCCGTGCAATATGATGGGAACTTGAACAGAAAAATCTCTTTTCCAGCATCTTGCCTTGCCACCATGAGGGGAATAGGGCAGGAACAGATGGAGTCAAAGGCTGAGCACCTTCTTCTACTTACTCATTGTCACAGCTCCGTGTGACGGAAGTTGCTATTTGCTGCGAACAATGAAAACACTAAATCTTGGGGAGTTAAAATTATTTCCTCCAAATGTTTCCACATTCTGAGGAGGAGAAGCCTCCTCAGTGGCAGCTGTAACGGACAGTGACCCCTCCACACTGGCTCCTCTGATGAAGTCCTAACCCCCATGACCTCAGGATGTGACTGTCATGAGAGACAGGGCTTCTGAAGAGGTGATGTACAAATGAAATTCTGAGGTGAGTTTTCACCCGGTATGGCTGGCGTTCTGAAAAGAAAGAGGACTGGCTGGCTGAGGCAGGAACACCGGAGAAGCACGTGAGGCTGTAAGCCAACCTGAGAGGTCTCAGAAGGAGCCAAATCCAATGACACTGGGCTCTAAGACTCTGTTCTCAATAACTGTTGGAAAATAATTCCTGTCAAAGCTAGGAAATTAAAACACCAAAAATGGGGAGCACTGTAGCGGCTCATAGAAAGGACCTGAAACAGCTCTGCGTTCAAAAGCCACTATGGGGGCTTAACAGCAACACCCTGAGAAAGTGTTTATGGCAAAGAGGACCCAACAGCCCCCTTTACAATAATCTCTCCTGAGTTTATTAGGAAAACACTTGCCCAGCTTAAAGAAAATGAACAAAGCAATCTTGAGAAGGGGAGATGCATAATTAATACATACACAATGAGGCAAAGAGGGATGAGAATTAAAATCACAAAGCATGCCTGTCAATCATATTTACTTAAAATGTTCATTGACTGAAAGACTATATAAAACATTAAAAAATGGTGTTCATACACTTATTTTTATATAGGTAAGGTCTCATGTAGCCCAGGCCGGCTTCAAATTCACTGTGTAGCCAAGAATGACCTTGAACTGCTGATCTTCTCACTTATAAGCATGTACTTCTGTGCCACTTGGTGTAGTGCTGGGGGTGAAACTCAGAGCTTCATGGTACTAAGCAAGTACCCTGCCCAGTGAGCTCCACCCCTTGGACTATTCATATACCATCAAGGGGGAAAATTCATAAGCAAAGCTCTGTGAAAAGAAATACAAGTTTTAGGCCAGGCAAGCGGTTGTGGTGCACATCTTTGATGCCAGCATTCAGAAGGCAGAGGCAGGCAGGTTTCTGTGAGTTCAAGGCTAGGCTGGTCTACAGAGTGATTTCCAGGAAAGCCAGGGCTACACAGTGAAATCCTGTCACAAAAACAAAACAAAACAAAAAAAGAAGAAAAGAAATGGGAAGGAAGGAAAGAAGGAAGGAAGGAAGGAAGGAAGGAAGGAAGGAAGGAAGGAAGGAAGGAAGGAAGGAAGGAAGGAAGGACGGTAGGAAGGAAGAGAGCATTAAAGTCCACACACTTTGGAGTGACACATTTAGTCAACAAAATTTCCAGCCTCACAAGTCAGCTGCTGCAGGGTTATCACACAACAGGCATTTGGGACCACAAAGATGTGTGTGTATCAGTTCACTGTATGCTGCTGAGAGTGTCCTCCACCTCTGCCCACCAGAGGCCAACAGCACCTCAGTCATGAAATAACAAAATGTCTTCAGTTAGTGCCAACTGTCCCTTGGCAGGGGATGCCGGGGTGCTGATTAAGAACTAGGGCACTAAAAGAGGTTGATTCTAATCTCACTTTTGAACTTTTGAGAACACTCATACAGACTAGCTTTACAAGGGGACATTGATAGTCTCAAGTGTATAAAAGGGAGATGAGATGCAATGCAAAAACTTGCTGAAGAAGTACACGTGTTTGTTTTGTAAACTGCTGAAAACCAATGGGAAAATGAATTCAATGTGAAAACATGAACACCCACAAAACATGTGAGGACAGTGATCTAACCCAAACCCTTTCTGTCACACACAGCTGTCCATACACTACTCTACTGGTCCTTTGAGGTAGGAGGCCCCACCCCAATAGCTACTGCCTGACCAATGATATCTGGGCCATGTATGTCTCTGGCACTGGTGGCTGGCACCCAGAACAAACAGGACCTTAGGAAGTCTGCTTCTGGTGACTGCCCATGAGCTGTGGGAGGAAAGGATTCTTTTTCTTCCTGCCAAGGACAGGAAAGCTAAAGCTGTCTGCAGACCTGTCCTTCATGTGGGGCAAGAGTCTCTGCAGAGGTGAAGAAAGGCAGAAGTCAATGGAGGGAGGGATGGCAGAAAGGGTGTGAGGACTGGGTCTTAAGTGCCAACTCTCTGGTTTCCATCAATTTGCCAAGCCTAATACCCTTCCTAGATGCAGGAAGCAAAGTCCCTGTTTTGCTGTGAGTTTGAGCAATGGTTCTACTACCTGTAATTGAAGCACTCCTGATCCATGAATCCTGCCCCGTTTGTTTACTGCCCTGAGTTATTATCACTTCATTAGAGGACTATCATGAAACACAGTCCAGTTACACAACTAGAGCTTGTCACCCAGTGCTAATTGACTTTGGTTCTCCAACTGCAGAGTCCCTACATCACCTAGCCCTCAGGGCTTAGGAGCTATTTTTCCACTCTGGGACCACTAACTGAAGTCATGCATGGATTTCTGGAATTAGTCTCACTCTAGCATCTCTCACATAACATGACTTCTCTGAGATATTAATGCCAGAAAAAGAAAGAAGGTTTTTTTTTTAAAGAAAAAGTCAAGTCTCTTGGAAAACATGGAACCCAATAGTAGTTATTCAAAACTGCTGTATGCACTGTACACCTTTCCTAGCACTGTTCTGAAATGAGCACTGTTGCAGACACAGTGTCCTGTGTCTCACATCCACAGATGCAGCCCAGCCAATCAGAACACACCTACACAGACTATACATGCCTGAGTCAACACCTATCTGAATCCACAGCCCATGATGCAGTTACCGTAGCGTTCTTTAAAGGGGAAGATGGGGGAGCTGCTGCGGGACTTCTCAGGACTGTAAAATAACATATGTGTCCCGCGCAATTTCCATAGCCAATCTACAATATTTGCAAGAGTATCTGTCCAGATTTTATTTTTCACAGACCATCGTCTTTCGGCGCTGGCTTCTCATGGGATATTAGGAAATAATGAATCAAGGCTGCTTGCCTCCTCAGTTTCTGAAGAAAGGAGAACTGCTGGATAGATTTGGGCAGAAATTAACAGAACACAGCAAAGGAAACTTTTTCCTACGTCCATCCTGAATTACCATTACCTGGTGGAGGGACTGTCTCCAGGAAAATCTCCCAAATCTTCCATGCAATTGATTCCAATGCACATAATACAGTAAAATTCTGTTACCTACAACTTCTTAAGTACAAATTAGGAGATAAAATGACAAAAAGAACCACACTTCTATTTGTGGTTTTCTTGAATCTCAACGTGTCACTTCTTGCTTTCATTGTGTGAAGGTGACTCCACACTTGGACAGAATCCTTGCACAGCCTGCTTTCAAGCAGCCGTCCCTGTTCCCCACCTCTATGCCCCACAGGGGGTGTGACCAGGTTGGTTGTCCCTCAAGATCAGCAACAGTCCATTCCCGGCAGAGGAGCTCAGGCAGGCATAACCCTCTTACAGCCAGCTGGGGTCATTCTCCCTTTGGACAGTAAGACAATCTGTGGCAAAGGTTTGCTGTCTGTCTCCTCACCAGAAACCTGCTATATCCTGACGCAGCCTATTGTCTCTTCCTTCTACCCTACATCTGCTTCAGAAAAGCCTACCCAGATGTTAACACCAGAGGTACACAGCAGCTTCCACAGAAATTAGACTTCAGAGTCCTGGGATCTAGAGACTGCCAAAAGACATGAGAAGGACCCACAACACCAGAGCTCTTCTCTGTCCTTGCTCTATTAATTAGTTTATGCCAGTTGCCCAAGGGTGAAAATCCTGTCTTATTCACCTCTGCAGTTCCAGGCTGCCCCAGATGGCATGGCTTCGAACCATTCAAAGTTTTCCAGACAAACAAATCAACGAATGAATGAATCACTGGCTCTTTAAACACAAATTCAGAGGCTGTTAAAAATGTGGAGGAATACTCAAGCCTATGATTTATTTTTAAAATCCAGAGTTTCTTGCATAGAAACCCTCCAGCATTTTTTTCCAAACAGCAGCTATTCAGTTGTCTTCTTAGACAGAAATAGAAAGGGAGCCAGCATCTCCGAGGTAAGAGGGGCCTATTCCAGATTCTTTTCCTCCTAAAGAAATTCAATAGAAAACAGGATAAGACTGACCAGAGCTGCTGGGCCTCTTCTCCCCTGCCCCTCCGCTCTGGGTTTCCCAGCTTTGGGAATCAGCATTACCACTGGAAAGTTCATTATTACAGCACACACTTCCTGCCTTGTTCTGTTTTTTGGGTTGTTTTGGTTTTTTTCGATATTTACTTTTCAAATTCCCTTTTCCTCTGCTGTAGTGCCAGTGCTGTTCCCCTCCTCCCCACAAGACCTGTCCCCCGGTGACACGCACACATTCCCCACTGCAAGAGGCAGAGCCAAGGCCCCATTCCCTATCTCAGAAGACAGATTGACAGCCACAGGAAACACTGCAATCTTTCCACCAGCTCTCAGCCAAGTACTCAAAGTTTCCAAACCTGCTGATCAAGGAAACAATATGTGAGACTTCTCTCTCCACCTCACTCAGGGACACAAGACTCCACATCCATCAGATTGATGGGACGGGCTGGGCAGAACAGAGTGCTGGCTTCCATCTGAGTCCATGCACACAAAAAAATAGCAATTCTCAGCAGCCAAGACAACCCGATGACACACGAGCACACCTCTGCACCGGTCTCCACCTCTTCCTCCTTCCCTTGGATCCTTCAAGTTTTATTCTCCACAAAGGTACAGGTTTGTCCAGGAAAACTCTAGGGCTCTAAACAAGTTACATAATGTCTGACTGTCTTCTCTCACCTGCAAACTGGACCAACACTGGCAGCGCTTGTCAGAGAAACACACCTCAAGTACTGTTACTCTGCACCCTGAGGACTTAGGTCTGAAGGTCACGGGTGAGCCTCTGTCCCTGTTCTCCTTTCTCTGCACCCTTTGTCCCCTGAAGCAGGCCACAGAAACTAGGCATCCTCTTCCCTTGGTAAGTCATAGACACTAGAACTTTTCTCCATCCAACCACAAAGGCAATTCTGGAATGTCACTCTTCCCTCCTCCTTTCTTCCTGGCGATGGTTATCTTTGTTTGCTCGTTACTGGAATAGTACCCTGACCAAAAGGAACTTGGGGAGGAAAACGTTTTTATTTCACACTTCAAAGTGACAGTTCATTGTCAGGGAAGCAGGGGCTGAAGCAGACACCTGGGAGAAACACAGCTCACTGGCTCGGCTCTCCAGGACATGCACAGCTTGTCTTGTGCAATCCACCTGCCAAAGGGCAGTCTATCCCACTAATCAACAAAATGCCCACAGTCACACCCATGGGCCAATCTGGTGGAGGCAATTCCTCAAATGAGGTTTCCCTTTCCTTAGTCTGTGTCAAATTGACAACAGCTAGGCAGGAAAACCATCATTCCTGAAGGGGCCTTCCTTAAGCCCAAGAGGACGGAGCACTACAAGGGAAACTAAAGAGAATCTGGAGAGTTCTGCTGATTCTGCTGATTGGCCAGCAAAACAAACTGTCTTCCTCGATCGCATTTCACAAGCTGTCTGCCAATCGCATTTTCACGGCCCTCCCTCAAGCTGCAGAACAAGTTTTCCTTCGGACTATGGGTCCAAATTTCTGAAAATTCCTGCGACACACAGAACTTTGGTGAACAAAGGTTGTGTTTTTCTCTCCTTGTTACTCCTTCGTTTTTATAGCTTGCCAGCTATGGCTCACCAGAGGGTGAGAAAAGGCGTCTCACATGAGACAGCTACGAAGATAAAATATTTATAAAGCAATTAGAGGAACACCTGCCCTGGTGTTCTTGTTTACCAGCCACAGGGCACTGGATGACTGAAACCTGAAGAACACACTAATAGTGTCGTCTTATGGTACACAGAGTCGCCACTGCCCAGGAACTCTTACACGCTAAAAACTCAGAATACCCGGACATGACAGTGGCACAACACAGGAGGGAAAATGATGATGTCACCTGAAATCCGGGGAGAGTTGTTTGATTTGGAGAGAATTTTTTTCTGAGTTTTAAGAGAAACAGAATGTTCCAGGAGGAGAGCTACGCTGGGGGTAAACTGGGTGGGTATTACCAGTAAGGATCCTAGAAAAACCAGCTTGAACAGCTGCATGATAGAACACAAGAGCGCCATTTTCTCTCCTACTTCAGAACCAAGTACCTTAGGAAGACTCTGTGAGAGAGGTGACCTGGGCTCAACCCATTCTAGATCCTTCCTCCCCAAGAACTATCTCGAGTCTGACATAACTGAATACCTGGAGAAGCAGCAGTGCACAAAAGGGGCCCTCCCCACGATGGGCACAACTTCCTCAATTGTGTCCCCCCAGATTCCCATGGTGCCATCTGCTTTTCCGTGTCTGAGGGACAGCCATCCCAACAAGGAGACAGAGGGCAAGCATGGCCCACTTGTGCCTCCTTAGCTTCCTGCTGCCCAGAAACAGTCTCTGGGATCAGCGGAGACTAAAAGGACTGTGATTACTCAGTTCTGTACAGAAGCTATTGAAAATTCTTTCAGGAAAGATCAGACAGAAAACACAAGATTCCCTGATGTTCAGGGCCTGTGAGTTCTCCATTCATGGTTTGACCAACTGTACACTGAAAATACTTTTTAATTAATTTTTTTTATTAGAACACGGGGACTCCTCTGGAGAACCAGTGGGAAAGTCCAAGCACTTAGCACAAGGCACCCCTCTTATTCTCCTCTTCTTGTGGACCCCTTTGCTCTGCTACAGATTACATCCAACGGCATGGCCATTTCCTCCTCAGTCAGGGGAAAAACAGGAGAGAAGAGCCAGTCACAGCCAACCTGCCCTTCTCTTCCTCCTCCTCCTTCTTACTCTTCTTTCTCCTCCACCTCTTCTTACTGTTTTAAACAACAGAAGTCTATGTTCTGATAACTCAGAGATCTAAAGGTAGAAGATGAAACTGGTTGGTTTCTTCTGAAACTCTCTTCTTGACTCATAGATACTTCTATTGTCCTTCTATCTTCATAAGATAGTTTTGCGTTGATATGCCCAACAGTTTCACACATGTACCTAGTGCATTCGGTTGCTCTCGTACACGCCCACACACAAACCTCTCTGGGCTCCTTTTACTATTGCCATCCCTTCTTTCTCTCAAGCGGTTCCTTTCCCACAGTCATGCTCTTCTCTTTCGCTTTGTATTTTTTTGACCCACTGATTTTAACTAGGACCATCTGTGTGTATCCAGTGACGTCTGATAGGCTCACTGTTGTGCATACAACTAAAGACAATAACTGTCCCTCCCCAAGAATCTATCATCAGTCAATAATTCAGCAGGGAGGGGTAGAGTCCCAGTGGTTGCCCTTCTAGATCCAGGGAGGGCTGACAGGCTCAGTCTTATAAGGGTACATAGCCTGCCTGTCTACTAATCTGAGTTTCACTGCTTTCTAGAAAGCGGATCGCTTCACTTTACTCAAATGCAAAATGGAGAAAACTACAGCACCTATGTCACAGGTTCTTCAGGATGAACATTGGTGATAGCTAAGATGGTGGTGACAGGAGCCACACTATAGAATTTACTGCTACCAGTGCACACATATTTACACACTCTGTCCACACCACACAACAGCCAGAGGACACAAGTGCTGTCATCAACCCCACCCTACGAATGAGAAAATGGATTCCGTGAGAATGCCAGTTAGCAGGGGTGCTGATTTGAAGTCCATGTTTCTCTAACCTAGAGCAGTACTGGCCTTAAGCAAGAACCACCACCACCATTAGCCCAAACTATGGCACAGCAAAATCAAAACTCAGTGTGCCTCTCAAAAAAGGACAGGAGGCCAAGCACATTTTTATGACTGACTAGTCCTCATTCTAATACAATAGCCCCTGCAACCTCGGGAGCACACTTTCCCTTTGTCATTGACATGTTAAACAGAAAGTCAGTTCTGGCGTGGGATTTTGATACTTAACACAGACTCAGTTCTGAATGCTGTGATAGAATTTGCAACTTAATACCACCTCCGAGAGCCAGTTCTACAGGAAAGACACCCCTGAAACACCCCACAGCCCACATCGGTTTCAACAGTGATAAAACAGGGAATCTATTCAGGACCCCTATCTTTGTACTTCTTCACTTAACAAGCAGATGAACTTTTGTCTGAGTTGACTCTACTTCCTCACCTAGAAAAAGAACAGGAAGATTCTTTTATAAGCAGGTAACATGATTTTATTTCCACTAATAAGAAATAATCTTAATTGACATCTAGCTCTTCAGAGCACAACCCCGGAAAAAAGTACTTAAAACCGAAATAATCACTTTTTGCTAGCAAGTTTCAGCATTTAATGAGCTTATTACAGAAAAGAACCTAAATAGCAAATCAATTCACTGGGGTACAAGAGAGTTCACTGGGAAGTTACACAGCTTAAAGTGGAAGTTTATAAAAAACTGACTGAAATTGAATGGGTAAAAAAATAAAAGACATGATTGACATTTCAAACATTTACTTAAAATTTTTTCAAGCAAAAACTAATTCAACCATACTCTCTGGGCACAGCAGACACGCAAATAACATTTTTGGGGTAAAAACAAAACAACAACTACAAAAAAAAATCTGCCTATGGGCATGTATGGGTCCCATAAGAAGGAGGTAAGTACTAAGCTCAACCAACTAGCAAGACCTGTGATTTAAGGAGAGTGAAGAAGAATTGTGTGCTGCATTTGTTTGTATAAGTATCACACTGGCTTTACTGCTATCTACAAACTTGACGACTGCAATTGCTTTACTAGGAAAATCTTATTAGCAAACGTAACATTAAAGGATAGGAAGTTTGTACAAAATTGCCTGGAAAAACTCTAAAATGGGAGCCAGGTGGTGTTGGTGCATACCATTAATTCTAGCACTCTGGAGGCAGAGGCAGGTGGATCTCTGTGAATTCAAGGCCAGCCTGGTCTTCAGGGCAAGTTCCATCCAGGAAAGGTTCCAAAGCTACAGTGAGAAACCCTGTCTCAAAAAAAAACCATAAAAAGCCAACTCTAAAATGGGATAAGCAAGCATTTTTAGAATAACATTTAGAAAAAGCAAACCAACTGGGCTGGTGAGATGGCTCAGTAGTTAAGAGCACTTGCTGATCTTACAGAGGACCCTAGTTGAATTCCCAGCACCCACATCCCATGGTTCACCACCTATAACTTCAACTCTAAGGGATCTGAAGCCTCTGGTCCCTTCAGTCACTGGCATGTGGATATACCACAAATGCAGACACACAAACACATACATAATTAAAAATAATAAAGTAAGTGTTTAAAAAGTCAAAAGAGGCCAGG
>JAQHUG010000233.1:2305207-2341212 GCA_028555095.1 Dicrostonyx torquatus | reverse complement strand
TTTCCTGGAGTCTGCTTATAAACACTAGAACCACTGTTCCCCCAGACCATCATTTCATTCATGAAGGTCATTTTTTTTCCCCTTTTATCTTTGAAATCCTCTCACCCTAGCAAAGTCCTTCTCAGGAAGAAGGAATTCCTCAGAAAAGTTGAAAAGAATCGAAGCAGCCAACAGACCCTGCTGGTTTACCTCACATCTATTAGCAACAGCCATTGTCTACATAGTCACCCTCTCTCCACCAAACCTAACCATAAAGATAGAGTTCTCTTAGTGGTCTTTGAGACCACATTTCGAAGGCTCCTGTATCATGAAAATTTTTAATTAAATAAACACATTATGTTTTTCTTTTCTTAAGCCATCTTTTATTCTGTAATTTGGATTGGCTGAGAGCCTTATGATTGGTAAAGAAAGGTCACACAACTGCCTGCAACACAGTATGGCCTAAAATAACCTGCACTACAGACGACATAGTTGACAGTTTCAACAAAGACCATATTGCCTACAAGTCTCAGACAGTTTCTGCCTGGTATCTATGGGAAAAGTTTGTTTAATCAACAACAGGAACCTTTGCTAAACAGCAGAAGCCAAACATAAAAGTCCACAGATTGTATAATTCTGTTTAAAGAAAACCCTAGAAAAGACAAAATTACATTGCTAAAAGGCTTATCAGTGGTTTTAGGGGCAACAACTGTCTGCATGAAGCACAAAGAACCTTTGCTTAAGGTTTACTACTTTTTAAATTTCCTTATGTGCATTGGTGTTTTACCTGAATGGATGTCTGTGTGAGGATGTAGGATCACCTGGAGCTGCAGTCAGAGACAGTTGTGAGATGCCATATGGGTGCCAGGGAAGAGCAGCCAGTGCTCCCAACTGATGAACCATTTCTCTAGCCCCCCCACCTCCGCCACCAACGGAATTTCAGGGAACGATAAAAAGCCAGTTTCTTGGCTCTGATGATATGTAACTACATGCAGTTGTTAGTACTCAATGAAATCTGACTCACTTTACTGTTCTTTCATAAAGGCATCTAAAATGAATATGAGATTAATGAAAACATGCAATTTATAAACTGCTACCTTCTGCTAGATGTTCAGGTATCAGGGATCTAACATGAGCAAAACAGGCTACATTTCTAACCGGATGGAGCTCACATTGTCCCACAGCACAATGGGTAAGCCTGTGAGGCCAATATTTGTAAAGATCATTCAGACCCACCAAGACCTCAGCTTAGTCTAATATAGAACTCATTTTTAAGAGTTCACCTTTTTCTTTTAAAAGAGAGAGAGAGAGAGATTTACTTATTTATTTTGTATACAGTGTTCTACCTACATGTATGTCTGCAGGCCAGAAGAAGGCACCAGATCTCATTACAGATGGTTGTGAGCCACCATGTGGTTGCTGGGAATCGAACTCAAGACCTTTGGAAGAACAGCCAGTGCACTTAACCTCTGACCCATCTCTCCAGACCCGACTTCATCTTTTCTCTAGACTCTCTCTAGGCAATCTCATATAACTCATAACTTTTTTTAAACATACAGAAAGTATTCTAGACTGCCTAGTTGTTCCTCTCCCACACTTCTTTGCTTTCCTTCCTTTCCCCTTCCCTTAAAACTCCAACTGTCTACTTAACACACTTATTCAGGTAGCTCAGAAGCATCTCAAATAATATTCCTACTATCCGTTTCTCTTTCAGAGATTTTCACATTAAAAATGGGGTTTGTGGTGGACCTTTACACCAGCTTTTCTGTTCTTCATTTTCTAGGCACATCAGGGGATTGTACTTCTAGCCTCTGATAGGCTGGGACAGAGTGGAGGTATGACTTACTGAGGTCAACACACATGAGTAGAAGGACCTAGGCTCTGGGGAGTCTAGACATAACACCCAGTATTTTTGCTTCTTTGGCACTGAGAATACAGAAGAACATATGTTGAAATGGTGATAACCTAGACCATGGAATTTGAAAGACTGGCACCCTAGGTCACACAGACCTATGGTAGATTTTGTAGAACCTAAAATCCTGGTGTTATTGGCACACAACTTTGAGACTGTTGTCGACAGAGCTGATTCAGCCTGTTAGCACAATCTGGGGACTCCTGGTTCTCATGTCAGAATGAGGAAGTCCCTTTTCACACTCTTTCCTTCCTTTGCACACGACTCGGGATGCAATCCAGCTACACTCCCACTGATTCTCGCCAAAGCCACGGTTCACTCTCATGTGGACTCTTAAAACTGTCGTCTGCTCTATCCTCTGTGGAGCCACAAAAATAGAAACTGTGGAACTGTCAAACAGCACCCTGCAAAAATACACCCACTGCTGTTGGTCTGAAATATAAGCAAAGGCCTGCATAATACAGCAATGGCCTACCTGCCTGCCTCCTCCTCTCCATCACCCCCCCCCCATTCTAATAGCGCACTGAGGCTAAGTTACCACACAAAACTTACTCTCTTCCTTTTCCCTTTTGCCCTCAAATATTAGGAAGTTTATATACAGACTGTTGTAAAAATGAATAAAGTTAGCCCTCCTGCCTTTTAGACCCTTTTATTCCTGTATTCTTTAGTGTATAACAGGCGAGAATTAACCTTTGGGAAAAAAAAAATCTGCTCTTGACTTACTTACATCTGGAAGATAAGAGGGTTTGCCATGAACTTAAATCCCAAAATTCCTGATGCTAAAGAATCTAAACACCTTAAAGTAAAAACTAGAATAGAAGACACACCTCCAGGTTCTGAGAATTCCAGAAATAATTAGACATAACTAGAAATTAAAAACATAAATAAATAAAAAGGACAGTTTCCATGGAAAATTATACTTTAGAAAGGAGACCGACAGTAAGAAACAGCCTACCCAACCCTACACTGAGAAACGCAGCATCTCCTCAGAAACCCCACTCTGAGTTGCCTTCCAACTCCAACCCTGTTCTGGCTCAAGACAGCTGCGACAAAAGGTGTGCCCGTCCACAGAAGGCCAGGCAGCATCCGCAGAAGTCCATAGCGTATCTTTCCATCACAGAAAAGCAGAATGCCCAAATCCTCTTCCCTTTAGAACTGAAATGAAAAAGCATTTTCAACTATCCCTTTATTAATACCAGACAAAACATCAGAGATAAGGCCCTCTCACGTGGTGGCATGTCTAATATATATTCTGTCAAATATAATATTGAACATAAGACTAAATGGGTTCTTGGTTCACTTAACAAGCCAGAATATTGACATGCATATTCTGAAATGATGTCTCTCCTGAACAGTTCAATTCAGAGAACCATTTTTCCCTCAACTTAAGCATTAATTAATACAACCAGAAAACGAGACTTACTTTCTTCTTTCTTTTAAAAACCTGTCTAGGAAAAAAAAACTTATAGGTTCTATAAGCCACGATTTAACTGGTTTAATATTTTTCCTGGTAATTGCCTTTGGTAATTAAGAGAAAACAATCAGAGTCACACCAAATTTTCTTTTATCATTGAGCTGGCTCAAGCTATCTTAGAATGTGGCAGGTTTGGCTGGAGGAAAACAGCAGACACACAGAGAGCATTTGTGTTCACACTCTGCTTCCACGCTGCCTGACAGCTCAGGACCTTTGCTTTTCTATCACCTTCGATGGAAAAATAACAGGAGGTGAATCCTGCTGATGGTGAGTCAGATCCAGCCCCTAACAAAGCTCAGGATGTTTTTATAAACTCTGTGTGTCAAGTCACTTGTAACGTGTTGAAGATCATGGGCAGACAGTGTTCACTTGTATTTGACATTAGTGGCCATCCTAATAAGAAAAGTAGGGCATGGGGTGGGATTTTTAGCTTTTATCAACAAAAGCTCTTTACCGTCACAGGTTTAACTCTGAGAATACACAGGACAGGAAAGCAATCAACTTGTTCTGTCTGCTCCAACAGGAATCAGAGAAGTCACTTCTAATGACAGGCCACATTTTCACTGTATGTCCAAATTCCTAGGAAAATCAAAGGCTGGGAAACTTAGCAGAGTGGAACATTTTCCAAAGGGGTGCCGGCAATGAAAGGAGTGGGTGAGCACCAGTCAGTTGTCACTTGCTAGAGGAGATTCCACTCAAGCGTAGCCAAAACCAGAGCAAACAGGGGAGCTGCAGGGCTCCCCAGAAGCAGCTGACACTCAAGCTCCCTCTGATCAGTGCTAGTCAACTCCAAAGCAACTGCCCAAAAGAAAGGAGCACCAACAATCTGCTCAGCAGTAGCTCCGGGGAAGCTCTCCCCAACAGTGAGGGCAGAGGATGGAGAGGTGGGAGGCTGACTTCCAACTCAGAAGGGCCAAGAGGGCCAGCCTCTACCACCACCACCTCAATCATCTTCTCTTCTGAAAAAAAAAATATATATATTTTTTTGATCTGAGCAATGCCCAAAGTTCAAACCCAGAGGGAAATGTGGCTTCTGAGATAAGGAGGCAGACTGAAGCCCTAACCGACAGATTAATTAGGACAGGCAGCTGAAAAGTCTTTCTCTCAAGAGTGGTTCTCTCCTCTCAAGTTACTTCAGTGTCAGCTCAGCTCACTCATCGTCTCTCTCTCCAGGTAGGGAGACACAGTGCAGGGTCACCACAAGGCCTGTCCACAAAATATGCAAGCATGAAATAGTTAACCATCATCAGAAGACCTGCAAATATCACAGCCACTGCATTGATAAGAAAATATCTGGTGGCTGAATCACCAAACTGAGGCTACACTTACCAGGAGGATCCAAAGGTCAAGAAAATGACTCACAAGTTGTTTCCAAGTTTCCATAGAAACCACTATCATACTCCAAGGCCCAAAAGATGAGAAACTCAGAGGGCCTTTACCTCTGCCCTTGGCATTCCTATGTTATTCTTCCGTATTTCTCGTCAGGTATTTCTCTCTTCAGAATTCAGTTATGTCGTTTCTCACAAAGCAAACACCGCTAGTCAACACTATCTTCTTTTTTTAAAATATTTATTTATTATGTATACAATATCCTGTCTGTATATCTGTATTTATTTACTATGTATACAATATTCTGTCTGTGTGTATGTCTGCAGGCCAGAAGAGGGCGCCAGACCTCATTACAGATGGTTGTGACCCACCATGTGGTTGCCGGGAATTGAACTCAGGACCTTTGGAAGAGCAGGCAGTGCTCTTAACCGCTGAGCCATCTCTCCAGCCCCCTCAACACTATCTTCTATCGACAGCATTGATGAAGAACATAGTGAGAAAACAAAACCAGAGAGCAGAAGCTTCGCACAGCGTGAAGACTCAAGTGTCCGCAAGCATGAGAAGGAACAGGAATTTCTGTCTACTGGGTGAGAAGCAGTTGGACACAACAGTTCTGGGGAAATGTTGGCATTGCCGAGTGAAACCAAAGTGTGTATGGTTTTCATGATCTCAGGATGGAATCTCCTCGTTTGTGTACACATGGTAGAAACACTGCTGTTCCTGCACTCTAGGGGGCACACAAAGGAGCCATCCACCTCCCAACACCGAGAAACTACTCACAAATGTCTACTCTGGGAGAAATGAAACAGTCTCTAGTCACAGAGACTGTGTGCACTCTAAAGAACAAAGATGAACCCCTGACACCCCAACACGGGTGAAAACAGAAATAAGATGCTGGTGGTGAGCAAACCACTGAAAATTTCAGGAAAAAAAAAAACTGCATTTCTATAAAGTTGAGAAACATGTTGTTTATATGTATGTGAACTTAAAGATAAACAAATGAGTCACTAAAACAGTATTCAGAATAATTTTTATTAGAATGAGGACTGGAACAAGATTCAGGCTTCACTTACTGGTGGTGTTCTATTTATTAGGCTGGGTGCTCTTCCTTATTCTACTTACATACTCAATGAAAATTTCAGATTCCATCATCATTTATTACCAGCTGCAGCTTTTGGTTGTCATTTGCTAGGAAAGTTTACTTTATGGAAAGTGTCAAGCAAGTGTGACAGAGAACGAGACCTCCCCTTTCGAAAATCCCTGAAAGTCCCTTGAACATACTTCAGTTAGTAGTCGCATGCTGCAGAGCCCTCTGTGATGGGCCAAAGAGTCACTTCTTTCCTACGGGGTAAAGACACAGGTTTCTTAAATTCACATGCTCAGCAACTCAACTCTACCACTCCCCAGCTGCAGTCTCCTGGAGCTTGCTTGCTTGCTCTCCAGGAGAGGCCCTCATCTCACCCACCCTCCACTTTCAGGCCTTGCTACCTTCAGAAGTTACTCAGAGCACCCGCCCCTCTGGGCTTCCAACGAATCACTGAGTAGCTCCAGGGAGGTGACAGGGCTGGGGAGGAAGTCTTATGAGAGAAAAACCAAAACAGGCCCAGAACAGGCCCAGAAATGCCTTTTCTCCAAAGTTCCTGTTACAAAAACTGATAAAAAATAATTGTCAAAGATAAAATCCTACAATGACTTAAATTGCAACAGATATGAGTGGGGACCACCACTGAATCACTCTCACCATCTGGACCTTGACCTAGAGTGTGTGATGAACAGTGGCTATGCTACTGCCGTTGAAAAAGAAAACGGAAATAGCAAGGAGCCAGCTCTCAAGCACTGATTACAGGGAATCTGTTCTTAACCCCACATTGTAAAAATAAAGAAATTAGCCAATAAACATAAACAAACAGTGAGGGGATGAGCTATGACATCAGGACTAAGTGGGGCCTTGACCTACAACTGACCAGGTAATTGGGTAAGACCTTAGTTTCCCTGTCTGTAAAATGGGAACAAAACTGACACCTCATCAGGTTGTCCCAATAACTACTAACTCCAAGAATTCCAAATGAGTCCTTGAGGCACAATAACAGCTCAACAAATGATCTCTTTGATTCTAGGAGACTACAGCAGCAAGCAGGTCTAAAACACAGCATTCCACAGATATATTTTTGTGTTTACCCCTCACGTACGCATCTGATCTTGAAAATCATCCCACCTGAGTAATTAGTCCCTATTATAACTTTGAACTGGGCTAATAAACTTTTTACTTCTCCTCAGAGCCAAGAGAAACATATGGAAGTTCATTTCAAAGTAATAAAAACACAAGTATTCAACAGAAAACTGTCACTCCCCCCTTCTGTCCATCTGATCAGCTAGTCTGAACGTTTAATCAAAGATTTCCATTGGTGCTTCCAGGAAGCCCCCTCATCCATCAGGGGAACTGGCCCTTCTACTTCTCTTGAGCACTCTTCCTCATAATTGCCTTTCTTTCCAACCCATTATGGGGCAGACGGGTGGGATGACCATGAGACAACATCTTTCCCACCCTGACAGGCTCTTGTCTTTTAATCATTTATTTATTTGTATTTTATGGCCATTGAGTTTTGCCTGCTTGTGTGACTGTGTGAGGGTGTCAGACGCCCTGGAAAAGGAGTTACAGACAGTTGTAAGCTCCAGTGTGGGTGCTGGGAATTGAACCCGGGTCCTGGGAAGAGCAGCCAGTGTTCTTAACTGCTGAGCCATCTCACCAGCTCCTTAGACAGGCTCTTAATGATAGCAAATGACACTGGAGCCAGCATATATTCCGAGGCTTTTTTTTTTCTTTTTTTTTTTTTTTTTGGTTTTTTTCGAGACAGGGTTTCTCTGTGGCTTTGGAGCCTGCGTTGGAACTAGCTCTTGTAGACAAGGCTGGTCTCGAACTCACAAAAATCCGCCTGCCTTTGCCTCCCGAGTGCTGGGATTAAAGGCGTGCGCCACCACTGCCCGGCCCAAGGCTTATACAGGGAAGAACCAGAACCACACAGTGGACAAGAAGTGGCATACGAGCCATGACACCTGTAGGAACACCTGACACAAATGGTTCCTCCTAAAAGACCACTCTTGCCTGGAACTTAATAGGTCACCTGTCAGTGACCAGATCAGGTGAACAATCAAGATGGTGCTGGCAGAGATGCTTCTGAAAGGCACTTATTTCTCATAGGTCATGAGCAAAGCATTTCAGCAACCCAATAGGCAAAGTGACAGAGTAAAAAGTAGTCATTCATGTGGCAAATCCCTGTGTGGAATATTTTGTTCCCTGCATCATTAAAAGAAGTTCAAGGTTTATTAGTTCATGGAGATGCTTTAATTCAAGCAGGGCTTTCCTTTTAAGAGGCTCACCACATTATCGAAAACCCTTAATGGCTGTGCAAACAATTGTACTTTCTGCCAGCCAACACACTAACTGATTCAAGCTCAAAATGTAAAGAGAAGCAAGCCAGAATTCCCAGCCCCTTCCTCTGCCAGGTGCCTATGGAGGCCCATTTTCAGTTCCAAGACATCCGAAAGTGGGAGCATCCAATCAGTGAGTAAATAACACATAATTTCTTATTTAATATTTCCAAAACCATATTCAAGTCATTATCATGGGAAAAATCTACATCGTGTTGGACTCGTTTATGCCTGTTGTCAAATTGTTTTTCATTTTACTCATATATGGGGTAAGGGCTCCATGTATAGTTCCCAAACAGCTAATCTGGCAGTGGCTCAGCTCCCTTCGGCTTTTCCCACAAGCTCTGCTTTATTGTACTCTGAGATTATACTGAAATATTGAGCCCAGCATGGTGTATGTAACATCCAATCAGAATGATCAGAATGGATGCTGGCAGGAACATGGCAGTAAATTCTGCCTGAACACCAGCTCAGTACAGAGGAGGGCTGTGGCTGAGGCTCTCCTATTGGTAGACAACCATTTATGACCCCATTTCTCTGTGTTGTCTAATAATTTACCAGTGAATTCTTGGAAGTCTCATTAACAGCTCAATATACTATCCTCAAAGCATCCCTACCACGGAGCACATAAGAAGACCACGTTCACTAATGATAGCTCTAAAGCTACAGGGCATTAGCCCGGCGTTCCTATCTCCCTGGATCCTACCACCCTCTCTCCACAGAAGCCCAAAGTAGTGTAATAACCTGCAGAGTATAGCTCCCTGCTAAAGCCTCAGAAACTGGAAGTCACAAGAACAACAGGCATTTAACTGTTTTCTTACCCAAGGCACCAGTTCACGCCACACAAAGCAAGAGTGGAAGAGACAGTCTTGAAAGCTCACAATTCCTCTGCTGTCCATAAGCCAGACTCACTGCGGGGTGGTGGGCGTTTTTGCTTGTTTTGGTTTGGGGGTTTTGTTGTTTTGTTTTTCTTCGTTTACTAAGGATCAAAGAGTTGCAGGAAATCTATGAACTAGGGCTGAAGCTTCTCTTAGAGATCTCCTTCCCCACAGTATGTGGCAGTTCTCATAGCTCTCAAGCGCTCACCTTGGGCTTACCTAAAGCCATCTGAATCAGGAATGAATTCACAGAGCTGGCCTCACAGAGTTGTTCAAAGGCAGTGAAACCTAAGACCCTAAGAATTGCCTCTTCCAAAAGCCCCCTGGGAGGCAGAGCAGGTTAAGGAAGAAGTGCTGATCTATCCCACAGGACAAATGAAACCTTTCCTTTTGCCCTTTAGCCTGACTTGGTTCTAACTGGGAAGGAACTTAGGGACTGATGGCTCAAAGTGATATAAAGACCTCTTTAAGATGAAAACATTCTAATAATCAGCAATTAAAATGGTGTGTGGGGGGGGGAGACTTTCAGGATTTGAGTAGAGCCCCTGGGAAGTACTGCAAAGGACTTTCCAGTTTGGGAGAAGACCAATCCTACTTAGCACCAAGAAGTACATACAACTCAGCTGCCATCAGCGTCAAAAAGCCCCCACCTGACCCTGCAATCCCAGCTACTCAGGAGTCTGAGACAGGAGGATCAGAAATTCAAAGCCAACCTGGGCAAACTATTGAGATCCTGTCTCAGGAAAAGAAAAGGCTGAGACCTTGAGATACAGCAGAGTAGCACAGCAGGTTTCTCATAAGAACAAAGCCCTTGGTTCTATTCCCAGTACTGGAAAAAAGAATACAAAACAAAGTCCATTAGGACTTTTCATTCTATCTCAAAAAGCTCTAAACTATGTTTTTTTTTTAAAAAAAAAAATTAAAGTGCAAAGGACCCTAGATTGGTTACAAGGATCCAGTTGTGAGCCGTTTACAACCACCTATACCAAGCTCCAGAGAGCTAATGCTTACTTCTAGCCTGAGGGCATCTGGCTCATGTGCACATACACACAGAGAAAAAATTAAAAATAATTTTTTTGAAAAAAATTGGCATGTAAGTCTTTACCTCTGGCTATTCAGCTTCTCATTATCCCTGGCACTTTTTCTAGTCAATCCATTTTCTGCCAGTGTATTCGGTTCCTAGGTCCCAAACCATGCATGCTTCTGTAGACAAAAAAGAGATTCCTCCCTGGCAAGTTCCAAAGGCAGGAGTGGCCAGAAACATAACCAAAATTCAGAGACAAAATGTGCACGAGTGTCTGTGAGCAAGCGGGTCTGCTGGTAGCACAGCAGGGACTCAGATCTACCCAGATCCCAGTCAGCCTAGATGGGGCTGGGGATGGAGGCAGAGGTCGACTCCAGGATGCTCTTACTTCAGGAGGTGTGAGCAGTGCAAGGACCAGACACAAATGAGGTCCACATTCCTCTTTCCTGACACCCTGAAGCAAATGTAAAAGCTGCAACTCAAAACTGAAGAACCTTGCAAATAGGGCAAACCATGAGACGGCTGGTGACTCTTTGATCAATGATGCAAAAGAGCACTCGGAAAGCTGGTGAGAAAGTGAGCCAGTGCATCCTCCAGTTTACACAGATCCACAGGGGAAGGGACACCAATGATAGGAGCCCACATCAAAGGTGAAAGGTCCCCACTGCCAGGACAACGTGGTGAAAAACAAACAGTAGTTATAGCTTTCTGTGCTAATACACTGACCTAACTTGGCGAATCCTTGATGCTGCCTCTCTGCAATCTATAAACACTTGTCTTTCAGAAAGTGGCATCCCTGTGCAAGCAGGTTCACACTCACTCGAAGTGGGTCTCTTTTCATCCTGTATGTTCACACTTGCTGATAAGACTTTCAAGTCCAATCTCCCAAGGTCCCTTCCAAACCTGTCAAGTCTCTTTTCATCTCCACTGCCACAACCTGCACCAGGGACGCCGAAGTAGGCGCCCAACTGATGCCTCGTGCTCACTGTTCTTTCGCAGAGACTGCACGGGGAAAAGCATCCCTTCCTGCTTAGAATCTTCCAAGGGATATCTAGTGCTCTTCAACTCCTCCACAGGCCCTTACCTTGCACCAGATTGCCTGCTCACACTTGCCAGGCATAAGTCCTCCTCTGCAGGTCAGCTCCTCAGGCCTGAAAAGCTCTTCTGCCTCCTTAGAGTAAATGGCCTCTTTTCAGAGAATTGTCCATTCTTCAGATACTCATTCTGCTTCCAGCTTCCTCTTTCCTTTTCTAGAACAAACTGTAGAGCAATACGTTTTTGTGTGCTTATTCATTTTCTATTCTTCTTTTCCAATAGACGGTCGTCTCCATGAAGTCAGGAACCATGCTGGTTTTATTTCCTTCTGATATCCACTGCACAGCACAGTACCCAGAACCATGGTATGTGAAATCATTTGCTGGATGCTATTGAAAGGAAGTAACTTAAATTCCCTGTGAGCTATGACAAGAAGATCATACGATCAGTGTGCCCAAGAGAGCAAGCCAGTAAACAGCACTCCATGGCCTCCGCATCAGCTCCTGCCTCCAGGTTCTTGCCGTTTGTACTGGCTTCCTTTGATGATGAACAGTGCTGTGGAAGCATGAGAATAAACCCTTTCCTCCCCAACTTTGGTCCTGGTGTTCCATCCCAGGAACAGTAACTCTGCAAATCGACCAAAAAGCCACTTGCTTGCTAGATGAGGGATGGAGCAGAAGGACCAAGTATGGCTCTGTTCAGCCTCTGCTGCGAACCTCCTATTAGGAGATACAAATCTTGACCACTCTGCTTGTATCCACGTGACCACAAAAGCACAACAGCCCCTGATCTGACGGTTGCCAACAAATAATACAGGACATCTTCCATACTTGCAGGTAGGCAAAGGAAGCTGCAGGATGAGAGAGCAAAATTCAAGCAGGTCCTGGGAGGACTGCAGACTGTAAGGGGCAGACGAATCCATTTTGCTGTAAATGGTTTTAATTATTGAAATCCACAATCTAATACACAAATAAAAATTCGTAAGACTTAAAGGAAAATACCAGCAAGTAATTAGCAGTAGAATTATTAAAAATAAGAGGTTTCCATAGATACAGGTGACTTGCCTAAGGTTTCACAGCTGTGGTTGGGTAGAAATAGGCACCAGGTGTGAGAACTTCGCTGCCACTCCACCCATCCACTCTACAAGTCCTATCAAGCAAGTGCACTACATGTTTTTGGTACTGTTATCATTACTGAAGGGAAAACCACCCACAAATTTCTAGTCTACCAAAGACTGGGGAGAAAGTCACAGGGTTAACAGAAGTCTAATAAATCTGTTAGTAATCTACCACCCTGCAATACTGGAGAGATAAAACCCAGGAATGTTACTGTTACTGCCTCTTCAGGGACATCAATGTGTCCTTGAATATGTATGTTAGAGACTTAAATCACGTGCAGCATTGGAGGTGGGGACTCATGTTTATTTCTCTCAGGAATGGGCTAATGTAAAGAGTAAAGGAACTTGGCCAGTTACTTGTCTCTTACTCAAAGGTGCCTCCTGCCATGTCACATGAGGAAGATAGCTCCTCACCAGGGGCAGCCCTCAGTCTTAGATTTCTTAGGCTTCACATACACGAGACAAACTTGTTCTTCAAAACTTGAGTCTTAGGCATGCTGTTTTGTAACCGCAATGGTTAACCGTGATTGTCAATTTTATGGGATTTAGAATCACCAAGGACACACCTCTGGGCACGCAAGCAGTTTTCTAGACTAGATTCATTGATGTGGGAGGATCAAGCCTGACGTAGGTAGCACGTTTCATGGTTCCAGGCTTGGACTGAATGAGAAAGGGAACACAGCACAGGGTCCATTGCTCAAGTTCCCAGACCAGGGATGCAATGTGACCAGTGGCCTCACATTCTTCAACCACCACACCTTCTCCACCATGACGGACCCTGTACCTTCAAACTGTGAGCCAAACCAAACCTCCCTTCCTTAAATTGCCTTTGTCAGATATGTTGTCAAAACAAGAATTAGTGCAGTAACACCGAACAGACTAAAACAATTCCTTAGGTGATAATTAACCAGGTAATACCAAATTAAATATAACAATGACTGCTCTCACAATAAAATGAAGGCTCTGCCATTAGCACAAATGTAAACACAAGAGAAAATAAGATTAACAGTCAAAGTTTGACCCATCTACAAATCACTCTCCAGGCATATTTATAGTCATAGCATAAGAAATGCAGTATTCATTCACACTGTCTCCCAGGAATTCCTTCAGAAATGAATTTCTTCTTAGCAGAGTTTTGTTTCTTCTTTAAAAACATATTCAATAATAATGGTTGGTAACCCTGGGCAAGTTTCTGGGTGCTGTGTGCTAAATATTTTAAGTTGCATATTAGCTTTCTCTACAAATTGGTTAAGTATGCATGTAAGACATGCTTCCTATGCCCCACTGTTTCCAACAGGCTCTTTAACCTTATCAGAACTCATACTGCTCCATGGACAAAAGATAATGTTGGAAATATCTTTAGGCACTTGATATAATAAATTTAAAATACTCTGAGAAACACTTGCCTTTCTTTAGAAAACAAAAGGAAAACTACTCCTTATTATTTAGAAACCACTAGTTTATACTCTTTCATAATCTGAACATGCATGAAGCATATTGGAAACACCTATTAAACGTATTTGATAGGATGTCCCTCCAATTGGGTTATCATCAGTTTGCAATGCAATTCAGGTTACCACGTGGAATAGATCTAACACAGGAATGAGAGTACACCTACAGAGATTTGGCTCATTAATACAGGCACAAGCTTTGAACACTTTCTAAAGGATTTTGTCTTATGAGCTCATGAACTTTGACTTCCCATTCAAATTACAAGGCATCTGAGACAAAAGTTCCAAGACTTCACAGATGAGATCATGTATATAGTTTCTACTGTTTGCATTCTTACTATATTTTTCAAGATTTTACTTGGAAGTTTCATCTCTATTTTCTGTTTGTTTAATTATTCATTTATTTTGCTGAGTACCCTGTTTCCTTTTTATCTTATGGCATGTGTTATAGGACCGACTCTAATCATGGATTCCTCAGGCAACACTTAAAATGACGCAACTGTGAAGTGTATTTTCCACCATGGAGGTATTTGGTGGCTTCTGTGTTTTCCTTGTGGCATGAAGTGGCTGTATAAACACTGTCTGCTCGGTGCTACTTGAGCAATACTTTGTAGAACTATGTCATGTCATCCACTTGGATCACACAATCTGAAACCTCATGAAAAGATTTAAGATGTTACTATGCCATTTGATTATTTAGAAATAAACAAGATTAATGAGGTAAGACAACTTTAAATAAACAGTGAGCATGAGTCAAAAAGACCCAGCAACTGTAGATAAGAGTGAGCAAAATAATTAGAAAAGAGAAAAAGTGTGATGTTTCTATTTTAATGCCAGAAAAACACTTAAGTTATTGATCTATTCAAGCAGGTGTCTCAGAAATGTGACCCTGCCAAATGGTTTCTTCCACACTTATCTCTAATAAAATTCAGAGGTTGTACACAAAAAGACATGAACAAAAATGCACACAGACTTGTCTGAACTTGTGACCATGTGTTCACACAGCACTGCAAGTATTACATAGGGAAGCAGACGGCAAAAAGTATTCCATTCATATATTGGGAAAGGGGAGCTTGTTTTTGTTTTGATTTTGTTTTTAGTTTTTTGAGATAGGGTTTCTCTGTGTGGCCCTGGTTGTCCTAGAACTTGCTCTGCAGACTGGAGGGGCCTCAAACTCAGAGATCACCCTACCTCTGTCTCGGGATTAAAGATATGTACAATCATACTTGATGCCAAATATTGTTTTAAGTTCAGCATAATAAGACACTGCTTTGGAAATATTTTGAAGGCTATTTTGATCCATTTTACCTGGAGTATGTGTGTGTTATAGCTGCCCCTTGACCACCTGAAAGTCTATCTCAAGCTTATACCTGACTTGAATCTCACCCATAGTTAGTACTCCAGAGTGAACCATAGAAACACAAGTCAGATCATTCTCTATCCAGAATCTTCAGAGGCATCCCATTCTATTTAACAAAATGTTCACAGCCCTGATTGCAACACACTGGCCTCTGTGTGTTCTCTTCAGCTTCACTAAAGCACCTCTGACTATCTGCTAAACTCTCATTGGTCCCCTCCACCACCACCAGCAGCAGCAGCAGCACAGTCCCTTGCCAGCCCACACAGCTTAGCCCCTGCTTCTTTAGCACCAGATGGAAAGATTTTAAAGAGAATATTTAGGGACTGGAAGATGGATAAGAGCACTTGCTTTGCAAGCATGAAGACCTAAGTTCAAATCCTCAGAAAGCCTCCCTGTAAATAGCTGGACATGGCTGGACATTTCTGTAACTTCAGCATTATGAGATGGAGCCAGCCAGATCCTGACAGTTCACTGACCAACCAGGCTAACCGAAAGGCAAGCTTCTGGCTCAGTGACAGATCCTTTCTCAAGGCAACCAGGCCGAGACCAACAGAAACGCACAGTCTGTGTCTTCTGACCTCCACATGTACATACCACACCCACTCCTTGGATTCCACTTCCAGAGGTTACAGGAGCTAGCCTAGGATGAAGTGAGACACCTGTAAGAAGAGCCTGGCTAGGAAGCTTCTAGAACAGGGATATGGGCATAGCCCAATTTTCACTCAAGTCAAGAGGAGAATAGACATGTTGTCAAGAGCTGATCCAGCAGAGAACCACAGACTTTTGGCTCCAACAGCAGCACTTTGCTGCTTTACAGTTCTGGGGACTGGAGTGCAAGATCCAGGCGTCAGCAGGGTCGAGATCCCTCTGAAGGAGCTAGGACAAACCTGCCTGAGCCTCCGTTAGGTCGGTTCAACCCATGCATGCAAGCTTCTTTCTCTCTGTTGCCTCTTAAAGACACCAATCATACTGGATCTAACCCCCACTGCACTCCAGTCCACTGTCTTAAAGAATTACATCTGCAACAATCCTACTAACAGTCACATCTTGAGGTGACAGACACACACTTGTACCCCTTATGTGGGACACAACTCAAATCAGAAAAGGAAAGAAGAGTCTTAGTTCAGTAATGTTTGCCCAGCACGTACATAGGGACATACTTTCACAGAAAGAGAAGTGGGGGAGGGGGCAGAGAAGGAGAAGAGAGACAAAAGGAATAGGAAAAGGAGGAAAAGGAAGAGGCAGAAGAAACTAAAATGTCAGTGAGGGCAGATGTAACCAAAGCCTAGAAAGGATGGAAGTGCC
The DNA here is from genome assembly GCA_028555095.1 of Dicrostonyx torquatus. Classification (NCBI taxonomy): domain Eukaryota; kingdom Metazoa; phylum Chordata; class Mammalia; order Rodentia; family Cricetidae; genus Dicrostonyx; species Dicrostonyx torquatus. Next base: position 2,324,919 of record JAQHUG010000233.1, on the reverse strand, counting down.
AGCCATGATGGCTTGGAAGAAAGCAGCTGGCATGGAGGCTGAACAAAAACATTCATGGATACTCAAAAGCTAACTTATTGTAGCCACAAAAAAAAAAAAAAAAGCAATTTTACAGTGTTGTAGCAAACTTAACCACATTCGGTTGCTGTCTGCTTGGGTTTTGAGGGGAGAAGGTCGTTTGTTTAGTTTTGTGCTGGAGCCTGACTCCCAGGGCCTGCTGGGAGGCTAATCTTTCTATCATTGAATCACACCCAGCCCAAATCCTGTTTAGGAAGCTGACACTACAATCCATGTGCCACCACATCACAAAGAAGGCCACTTCAGCCCTCTGAGAAGTGAAGACAGGAGAAAGGAATGCAATCTTATAATTTGGGGCAGGGCATGTTGTGGCTGAGGAAACCAAATACCATTCTGACCCTCACCAATATCAGACTACCCACCAGAGCTAAATAAACTTGGAGAAAGTGACTGACCTTGTTCCCCCCTCACCCATCAGGAAGGCTCACACTATATCTGTGTAACACGGCATATCACACACAGAAGAGACCCACAGCACACTGCTGCCAACCGTCCACAAAGTACCACGGGAGAGGTACTTATAGTAGCACACAATGGAACATTCTGCTGCTACTTTGAGACATGTGGCTCCCAAAAGAACACCATGTCATTTCCATGTGTTTGAGGCAGGACTTCCCCAAACAACCCTGAAGCACAAGGAACCACCAGGCCACTCCCATACCACAAAGCTTACTCTTTTTCAGGTTTTCTCTTTTCATAAAAGTTATGTTTTCATTTTAAAACTTTAATTCAAGGAAAGAAATTACAATGCAAGCCCAAAGCACTATTTTCCATAGTAGCAAATTAGAGAGAGCTAATCTGTGGCCACACTGTGCCCTGTTATCTGTACCTTGGCACTTTAATTTAGCACAACCCCCAGCCCAGTAATACTATTCTTTTTGACTTCTCCACACAGCAGAATTTTAGCCTTCATACTGAGTTTCAAAGAGTCCAGAATAAAACCAGCCCACATTAAGCAAAACAGCCACATAAAACCTTTCCTTTATATATAAAGAGAAAAAGGCTTGCAAGGTTTCAAAAGAAAAATTCTAAATGCTAAGTAGTCTTAGTGACATTTTAAAAGGGTCCACTTTGAGAGGTTGAATTCTTCTCTCCACTGTGTTGATTGGCATGTGTGTCTTTCCTCTGTCAGAACCAAAGTGGTTATTACCGAAAACGTGCACACTATTTCACACTGCGGAGACACCTCAGGTATTCAAGAGTCTCCACATGAAGAACTGGCAAGCTCCCATTTTGCCGTCTTGTAGAGCATTAAAAGGCACAAGTGACAGCGTGAGCTCTAGTACAGGGGCATACTAGCTTTAAGACCCTAATACCCAGCCTTTGCAACTGGCAATCTAGCAATCCCTCAATCCTAGGAAGCAGGCTGTCCAGACTGTAGTAGAAGCAAATGTTTCCGTCTCCACCTGTGAGAGTGTACAAAGCACTAAGCAGAGGCATTTCAAAATCATCCATTCTCAGGTCCATGCAACCTCCGTGATGGAGAAAAGCTCTCTGGAAAAAAAAATTTATCATTATAAATCATCTCCCATTGGAAGTCACCCACCTTCCAATTTTTCATAGCCTTCCCATCCCACCTCCCACACATCTCCTAAAATTGAGAAGAAATTCCCCAGCATTTCCAACTCCTACAGCACTGCACATTAAGTACCTATCATTTGAGCTCTCGCTCTGCAAATCACTTAGTTAGAAATACCAGTGATGGGCTAGCTGTCGAGAGCCTATCACAGCAGCGAGCGGCACTAGCGCATCCTTAGCAGGGAAATGTAGACTTTGAAGTTGCAAAAGGTGACTGGAATTCAGAACTGGTGGTCCAAGCACAAATCAACACTTCACAGTTATCACTGGGAGCCAGAAGTTGATTCCTCGACTATGCTGAAGAGATGTCCCTGACGAGGAGCATGTTCTCTCTGCGCTGTCAGTTCCTTGCCGCTTGCAAGAAGGGATCGGCTTCTTATCAGGCCCGCACACCCTCATCTGGCAGCAGACAGCGGAACTCTATCTACCAGCAAAGGGGACTGGGAAAGGAAGAGGTGAGGAAGGTACCTCAAGGAATCCATAGCTTATGACACCCTGCCTTGCTTTGCCTGTTCACAAATGCACAGAAGCCTAGATACAAAGGAAAGAGGACGTCACAATCTGTGACCCCAGGCCCTAACTGCTCTGAATAGCCTGTGTCCGGTGATTCTATTTCTAATCCTTTCCACTGGTCCACAGCTTGGGACTCACCACAGCCCCCAGCTCAAGAGAAAAGCAGCAGAGTTGCTCCAGGGTCCACACAAAGCTTGCTGGCTGTCTTGTTTCCTTGCAAATGGAAAGCAAATCTTTTAAGGGTTGAACCTTGCCAATGCTTACCACCTCATCGTCGAGGCCTCTTCTCTATCCCTAGGTCTTCAGGACCAGGAGTCCCTCAGGAAAACAAGAGGACGGACTGGTTACCAGCATCAGCCTTCAGAGCCGAGGTGGTCAAACCTTGACAACAAGCTGATCTAGTGACCCAGAGATGCTATCTTCCTCTACAGGAAAACAAGGGAGGAGAAAGTGGACTTCTGCTTCAAGTCTGGAACTGGTTCAAAGTACACAACACAGAAAGGCCAAGCCAGGCACAGGAGTGGCTACTTATAAAGGCGTTCGTATGAAGCTGTACAGAGACATGACAAAGGAACATAAAATTAGTCGGCCAAGAACCTCTCACCAGTAAAAAGCACTACCTCAGTTCCAGTCTGTCTACCTGTTTGTCTTTCTGTCTCTCTCTTTCTCCCTCTTCCCTTCCTTCCCTCAGTGTCTCTCTGTGTGTATGCGCGTGTACATGTGTGTTTACCGTCTGAAAATCATAGCAAAATGACAAGGTTATTATTATAACAGCTTGCATGCATGGTCTTTGTCCCTTACAGAAAATGCTTCTGTCTGGTGTCTAACCACCCAGCAACACAAGGCTCCCAGGTATGGGCTGACTTACAGGTCACAGTTTCCAATATTGGGCTCCAAATCTCAAGCACTCTAGAACACCTCTCAGGCAACAAATGGCTTTTATCTAAAAGCCATTAGGGACAGCAGGCTCCAGGACTCAGTACCCAGGGGGCCTAAAGCAGGAGAGCGGCCATCTGTTCAAAGAACACAGGAATCCCAAAGGAAGGGCACAGTGAGCTGCAGGAGGGTGGGCGGTTCAGCCGAGAGCACTGAGCTGCAGAAAGTACTGTCATCACACACCAATACAGCACAAACTTAGCCCTGGGGAACTGACAACCTCAGGCTGTCAGGGAGGCAGAGAGTTCCGATAAAGGTGTCTATTGTGATTAAATCTCTCAGGTGCAATCCAAGAAAACTAAAGATATTTGGAAGAAATCAAATACTTCGATACAGTAAGCTTTTTATTATTTTTAAAATAAAACCTTTCCCTTCTTTTTCTATACTTGAAAACTTCCAAAAGATAAACAGGAAGAAACAAGGTTAGTTGCTGCTCCAAAGCTAAACCTCTCTCTAACTGTAAGATACCCAGCATGGCAAGCAGTAACTCTAAGGAACTGGAAATCAGCTGCCTCTGAGAGCTAACGTAACCAACTCAGAGTGAGGGCACAACTGCAAACCTGCAAAGGCACTGGTCTTAGGTAGGGTTATTATTGCTGTGATGGAACACTGTGGCCAAAGTGACTTGGGGAGGAAAGGGTTCAATCGGTTTACAATCCCACATCACAATTCATCATTAAAGGAAATCGGGACAGGAACTCAAACAGGGCAGGAACCTGGTGGGCGTCAGGAGGACACTGGGCAATGCTGCTTACTGACTTGTTCTTCATGCCTTGTTCAGCCTGCTTTCTAAAAAAAAAAAAAACCCTGGTGGAGCCAGGGGAGGGCTCCACCTACAATGGGTTGGACACTCCCACATCAATCATTAATTAAGAAAATGCCTCACAGGCATGCCAGCAGCCAGACCTTAGGAAGGCATTTTCTTAATTGAAGTGCCCCCTCTCGTGAAGTCTATCTTCCCCAGCAAAATATTTGAGAGACTTGGGCTCTAAGTTCAACAAACAGAACCTGTTAACAGATTAGGCTGCCTGAGTCTACGGCCCCACCTAAAGAAAGAGCACATATGGGGCTGGAGAGATGGCTCAGTGGTTAAGAGCATTGCCTGCTCTTCCAAAGGTCCTGAGTTCAATTCCCAGCAACCACATGGTGGCTCACAACCATCTGTAATGAGGTCTGGTGCGCTCTTCTGACCTGCTGACATACACAGACAGAATAAATAAATAAATTTAAAAAAAAAAAAAAAAGAGCACAAAGGCCAAAAGAGAGGTTCCCATGAGTTAAAGCAGACAGAATGGGAGCCTGTTAGGTTAGTACAGCTCTATCCCAAGTAGGGTGAAGCCCAGCTCCTCCTAATTCACACCTGTCTTCACATCGCATAGCCAAGTGTGAGGCCTATCAGACAGGGAACTCCAGCTGCCCAGCCTGGATGTCTGGAAGCTGCCCAGCCTGGATGTCTGGATGTCTGTTGCTTCCTGATCATCACGTTCAGCTCCTGTTTACCCAGAACTCTCCTGGCTCCCACTCAGCTTCCCTTGCAGGTTGTCTACAGACTGAAAATTTGCCTGTTGGCACAATGAACCATCAATCCATATCCTGTTCCCCAGTTCCAGGAAGCATGCTAACTGCACCGGAACTGGGAGTTGCCATGTTCTGGAGCAGCAGATGGTAAAGGTTGAGGAAACCCAGGATGAGGGTTTCCCCTTGGCCACAGCACATTCACCTGTAAGTCATCCCAAGGTCTACCCAAGCTCCAGCTGCAAACATTCCATGAACACGAATGCAGGACATCCCACCATGGGGTCTATTAATTCCTTTCTTTCAAATTCTTTGTAACAATCTCAAATTTTAAATAAATAAATAAAAGCACAGCTTCAGTACAAAGAGCCATCATTCATCCTGGAACATGTAAGAGTAATCTGCCAACCAGATGTCTCATCAGCCACGAACATATTAATGCTCATTCCATCACAAGCACAACATGGCCATCAAATCGGAAAAAAGACATTACTACACGTTCACATTCCACCCAAAGCCTGCCACTGTACCTGATAACAAAAGCATGCAGCTTAGCTTCATCTAGTGCTTTTCGCTGCTCGGGGTCTCAAGCTTCATTCACGCTGAAACACTTCTCTCTGCCTTCCTTTGGTTTTCCTGACCTTGACACTTGACTGCAGGCTGGTTATTTTGCATAATGCCTCTCAAGTTGGGTTTGCTGGAGGCTTCCTCTGCTTGGACTCAGATTGTGCACGTGGGGAAGGAACACACAGGAAAGTGAAGTAGCAAGCTTTTCCTGACTTGTCCTCAGACAGTGCCTGGCTTTGATTTGCCCATTGTCGACACTGTCCCCTTGTTCTCCAGTCTTTACTATGTGCAGATTCCTGAAAGCCCAAGGAGACTGGCCATGAGTAGGCAGAACAAAGAGGGCCTGGGGTGTATCTTGTCTGTATCCCCTCTGCCTTGTATGGTGCCAGATCTACACTCTGCCACGGAACTGTTACCAGAGATTGGATAAAGTGGTGGGAAGGAAAGGACAGACAGGATGTGATTTCAGGAGAAAACAGAGAAAGGTAATGCTCCCTTCTTATTCATTTATCCATACCACAGACAGGTGTGGAAAACCTCTTCCTTGGGCACAGTGACACTAGAGCCCAGTGTAGAGCTTGGGGCTCCAAAGGAGAGTACAATGTGTTACAAAAATACTATACCTATAAATTAGTGTGGGACAGCACCGAGAAAGGATGCTTGACCCAGGCCAGCTTAAAAGAGAAATGGTCCCACACAAGGAAGAGTCCAATTCTTTTTAACACATGCAGGAACCTGACCGTAGACATAAATAGAAAGGTAGGTCTAGTTGTATGTACAGGTGTGCCTCATTCAACAGCCACAGGAAGCACCGAAGCGCTAGAAGCAAACTGACCAGACCACAGGGACATGTTTGTGAACAGTATGAGGAACCCAGCAGAAGAGAGCAACAGGAAGCAGAAGGAAAGCGAGGTGCACAAGTTTGTACATGAACAGACATCCGAAAGGACGTCTTCCAGACCAAAGGCCAACAAGGGCTAATCTGGAGCAGACCACTTTAGCAGAAACAGGGGCAGGCTCTGTGAAAACGCAGGACCCACAAGCTCTATAGGAGTAAGGGGTAGAGGAAGGGAGACAGCAGGATGGCCCAGAGGGCTTCTGCATCAAGTACATAGTGTGGGCAGCCTTTGACTATAATGAGAGAAGTAAGTGTGACGAATTCAACACTTCCAGAAACAAAAGCAACGTCCTAATCTCTCAGTCATAGAGCCGGCGTCGCATCCTGACAATGAGACTACCTCAAGGACAAGTCTGAGCTAGGGATGGGCGTCACAGCATGCAAGGTTACAGCTTATTTCATTACAATTTGTCTCCAGTGTCACCGCTGTAATAAGTACTGTGGGCAGAGCTGCAACCACTTTCATAGTATTGTCCTGGGAGACTTGTTGATCCTTGCTGTCCGCCCCCCACTGTCATCTACTTGCATTTCCCTAATAACTGCAGTAGCACTGGAGTTGAGCAGCCTGTCGAGAGTCTGATTTTATAGTGTATGCCTCATACATTTGCTTTTAAGCAAAGGAAATTACGTGCAACTTTGCATGATTTCACAAGATCCTAGAAAACACCTGCCAACACGCTAGGGTGTTAAAAAGCTAAATGGGGAGACTGTAGATATTTTCATTATGATTATATGTTGGAAAGTAGAAATCTCACATTTGGAGGGAATCAAGAGGTACTTATAGCTCTCTTTTCTCCCAACATGATGCGTATGCGATTTAGTTCGTGGAAAGCAAGAACCTCTTTTTTTTTTTTTTTTTTTGGTTTTGGTTTTGGTTTTCTCAAGACAAGACAGGGTTTCCCTATGTAGTTCTGACTACCCTAGAACTTGCTTTGTAGATCAGGCTGGCAGCAAACTCATAGTTTGCCTCTGCTTCTCCAGTGCTGGGAATAAGGGTGTGCACCACTACCATCCCTCTCTATTTCTTATTTTAAGACACTTCTCTTTATATAATCAATCACCAAATACTCGAGTCTGAGACCAAGAACGGGGACATTACAAATCTGTGCAAGACTACAGTGAAGAAAAACAATCATGCAGATTCACAGACTTTATTTGATCTATACAGAGAAACTACCATAGCATCATAAACATTTCTCGAGTATTTTCAGTCTTTTCCTTGCGTGTATTTCATCCTTTGAATTCATATTCTTTCACTTGCCTCACTGCGCCATCCTAAGCTGTAGCTTGCCACGGCTGATGCTGGTGAGACCCCAGTGTGTTTCCATGGTAATGTAACCTAGGACAACCAACAGTGGGCCTTGCTTCAGATATGACCACTTCTTCTGCATTAAGTGACTTGGATACCTTTCAATTCCTTTTCTCCCTAAGAACACTGGAGACCACAATAAGCTCTTGTAAAAAGATTTCCCAGAACGTTAACTTGCAGAATACAAGTGAAGGCTTCTAACCCAGACCTAATGTAATTTTCTAATTTTCTAAAATTAAAAACTTGAGTGGAGACGTGGTAGTGCACTCCTTTAAACCCAGCACTGTGGAGGCAGAGGCAGGCAGATCTCTGAGTTTGTGGCCAGCCTGGTCTAAAAACTGAATGGCAGGATAGCCAGAGAGACCCTATCTCAAATAAATAAATAAATAATCAAACGGCCAAACTTGGGAGCCAGAGGTAGGCAGATTTCTGAGTTGGATGCCAGACTGGTCTACAGAATAATTCCCAGAAAAGCCATGGGTACACAGAGAAACCCTGTCTCGAGAAAAAAAGTATTTTAAAATTAAAAGCTTAATGTAGACAATGAGGAGGAGTGTGTATAAGCCCCTGCAGTAGTAGAAACAATAGAGACTCTGCTTTGAAAAACAAGGAAGAAAAAAAAAAAGACAACTACCAATACATTGTCTTTTAACTTCCAAATACATCATGGCATGCACAAACCTACATTTACACCACACACACACACACACACACACACACACACACACACACACACACACAAGCAATGGCATTAACAGCATCTGTAAGCAGACTGGTCAGCACATTCCTGCCCACACAGTGACACAGCAGCATGGGCCCTGATCCCCAGTGACCTCCCTGTGTGCAGCACCAGCTCCTCTAAGCCTCAAGTTTCTCATGAGCACAGCGAATAACATACATTCATTAGGACTGTCAAGAGAATTTAAGGACCTCAGATTGCAGTGACCAGCACAGTGTCTGCCAATACAATAGAGGCACTGTTTACTGTCCTTTCCTACTCCCAGGGCTATTTTTCATTAGTGTATAAACATGTAAAATGCAGTGAAAGACTTTTGAGCTAGATTCCCAATCACTTAGAAAGTAAAAGCGTTAGTATTTTCCTTCCTGTCCTTCGAGACTTTAAAGTTTCTACTTTAAGCTCACTGCACACGCCATTTAAATGTGAACATCCAATAATTATGTCTCTTTCGTCTGAAGCTATCCCACTCCAGAAATGGGATAAGAAAATTGAGTGGGAGAGTAAGAAAGGACTGGTTATACCCTGCTCGTTAGTTTCCTCTGTGTTTATCTCTCAGCAAGCATTTCCTGGATACTTGAAACAACAGAAACCTTCCTAGTGAGCAATAAGGAAACCAAGACACCCATACTTCCTCCAGAGAACAGGGAGAGGTCAGAGAACAGCCCGTACTGCTATTCCTGTCACAGCACGCTATGTCTACCTTGCTGTCACCCATTGTGCCCATCAGCCTTCTATCACTGACAAAAATACACGAGATAACTTAAAGGAGAAAGGATTTAATTAAGTCGGGATTTCAGTGCCTCGTAGTGTGGCTCCCTGCAAGTTGGTCCATGGCAAAGGCAAATAGCATGGTGGGAAATCCCATGTCAGAACAAAGCAGCTCCCATCACAGGGCTAGATACCATAGAGCTGGGGTGGAGCGGAGAGGAAGGAGGATCCCAGCGCATTCTTCAAGGGCACACCCACAACAACCTAGTTACTCTAACTAGGCCTCGCAACTTAACGTTTCCACCATCTCCTAGGCAGCTTCATTGGCTGGACCCAAGTCTTCGCCACATGTGAGAGACCACATTGAAGAGACATTAGCGGGCCAACCACAGCACCCACTAATCCTTCTTAGAAAACAGAAGAAGGAGGGCTGTGGTCAGCGCATTTTGACACCCATGTGTCACTACATGCCAAATGCATTCTAAGATGTGCCACTTGATGAGTTGTGCTCTCTGGAGTATCCTGGACACATATATACGGTATAGGCTCCACGATGCCTCTTGAGATGATTAATAGATGCAGTAAAAAGACACATACTATGAATACACTCTAAGATGACTGAAAACATAGTATAGAAGAGACTAGAGAGGCTCTTCAGTGGGTAAGGGTGCTTGCTGCTCTTTCAGAAGACCTGGGTTTGGTACCCAACATCCACATGGTAGCTTCCAACCACCTAAGACTCCTGTTCCAGGGATCTAATGTCCTCTTCTGAACTCTATGGGCTCCTGCACACTTGCATGTACACATGTATGCACTCGCACAAGTGCAGACACACACACACAAGATAAGATAAAATATCCTATAGTAAATACTTTAAACAAGAACATAATTTATTCTTAAAGTACTTTGCTACAGTAGTCTGTTAACAGCAACATCAAAAGCAAAAGTGTATTTCACAAAACTGTGTCCTAGACTACAGGGTCACTGGACAACAGGAATTTTTCAGCACCATTATTATCTTACAGGGTCACTGATACATATGCTCTGTCATTGGTCAAAATGTCGCTATGTGCAGACAATTGTACCTCTAAGCTGAGTCTCTGCTAGGCCTGATTAACAGGTGCACTCGTGTGTAAGGTCTCAGCCTCATCCCTAACAAGCACAGGAGGGCTTGCTCCTAAAACACCACAGGTTCGCAAGGCAAGGAACTGTTCTAACATGTGTCATGAAGTACACTCCCCAACACAAGCCAAATGCTTATCTGAAGGCCTGTAATGGCAATCTCTGGTCGGGATACCCAGTCCTATGTCTTGGCTGAACAAAGGTCTTCAGTGTTGAACTGAGTGTGTTCTCCCAAGCAGGACGTTCCTTAGACCCTAGTTGGTGTTCCAGGTTCTGACTCCTGCTTTGGTTCCCTCTCCAGAGTCTGCCTGCAACTGATAATGAGAGCTGGTATCACGTCCTGTATTTAACTCACTCAGCAACCTGTTAGGGTGGGGGAATTCCCCCCAGAGGGCTGTGATTTTCCTGGCTATCAATCTGAATCCTACATAAATGCTTCTAGGTCAAGAGCTCCTGTGGGAAAACCTCCAGGGCCCCAACTCACATTCAAGAGGCTCCTTCTCCACTTAATACCTAATGCCCACTCAGCCCAAGCAGAGGGGAAGCCCAGTACAGCAGCTTCCTTATCCATAGGCTCCACTCCCATTTACTCAATCAACTAGTGATCATAATATTTGAGGTAAAGACTGTGACTGTACTGAACTTTAAAAAAAATTCATCATTACTCTTTAAATTATACAATATAACAACTATTTACATAGTATTTGCATTGCATTAGGTTTTACAAGTCATGTAGAGATGATTTAAAGAATCCCAGGGGGTATGCATAGGTTACATGCAAATTCTGCACCATTTCGAGGCAGGCATTTGAGCATCCAAGTCATTTGCTGTCTGAGGGGTTCTTAGAACCAGTCCCCTGACACTGAGGGATGACTGCATTTGCGTGTTAGCCACTAGGCAAGTGTGTAAAGAAGGAGGAAGGAAGGGTCTTCTCTCCTCTGGTCACCACCCTTTCAGAGAATGCATGAGACTGTCTGTCCTAGGGTTTCTGTTGCTGTGAAGAGACACCATAACCACAGCAACGCTTATAAAGGAAAAAACATTTTCAGAGGTTTGGTCCATTATTACCATGATGCAACATGGTTGCATGCAGGCAGACATAGTGCTGGAGCTGAGAGTCCTGTATCTTCATCACCAGGTAACAGAAGTGAACTGAGATACAGGGCAAGACTTGAGCACATATGAGGCTTCAAAGTCCACTTCCACTGTGACAGAGTTCCTCAACAAGGCCGTTTCTACTCCAACAAAGCCACACTTCCCAATGGTACCATTCCTTACGAGCTTCTGGGGGCAATTACATTCAAACTGCCACACTGTTCCACCTGGAACTGCAAGCAGCTGTTTAGATGGGAATTTTACAGATTCACAAAGAGACCAAATGCACTGTTGCTCAAGTCACCTGTGGAACCACTTCTCTAACACACTCATGAGATCGTGACAAACCCTGCAAGGGTGCTCATTCTCCAGTTCTCAGTCCTCAATCTGCTGTGACAGACATGGGGATACTAAAGTCCTTCCAGCCATGTACCGCCACATACCAGCATGAACTCTTCCTCCCATAATCTTCTGGAAACTGAAATGCAAATCTGCAGGTTATTTGACACAGAATATGTGTTCCAAGACTTGCTAATTCCTTCCTCCGCATCATGTGATGAACGCCAACAGAAGCAAAGCTACTGACAAACACACAGGCTTCTGGGGACACTTTAGCTCCGGTCCTGCCACACCCTAGCTATTTAATATGGCACATATTTAATGTGTCACTGCCTTCCACAGCAAAATGGGGTAACAGTTAACTTCATGGGGAGTCAGGTGCTGTCGGTGAGATGAGCAAAAAACATCACACAGCATATGCTCCCTGAGTTCTTAGGCCCTTTAGCTGTCAGTCAGCAAGATGCTTTGCTTAAATATGCCCCCAGTGAGCCAGGGAACCCAGCATGCTCCCGTGATAAAATACGAATGACTATTAGTACGTTGCCCATATATCACGGATGCTGTGTAAACAAGCCATGAAGCCGCTAGGGTCGGCTCCAAAAAGAAAAGGCTGCTGCTCCACATGGCAGCCTATTCACCCTTAGGAAGCACAACATCACCTTTTATTTTTATCTTCATGTGTTTACCTATTTCTAAAAGTTCATAAAAAATCACTTGGGGGCATAAATGCCAATTACAAGACATTTTAACTAAAATATGTTTTTAAAGCCTCAGGCATTTACTAGCACAAATTAAGTACTACATCAAATATAGAATGCTCATTTGGAAAGTCTACAGACTTCCCACAAACATACAAGAGAATCAGGAAAGGAAGGAAGACATCAAAAACCAGCCCTGACAATACTCGAGGACAATGGATAAGATCCCTTTCAACAGCCCAGGAAGGAGCAAGTCTGTGCCTTTGGCGACCAGCACGCCAATCTCAGTCCAACTCCTTATCTTGCTTTCCAGACCAACACCTTGTCAAGGAAGAACTATGATTTAAACCACCGCAAAGATGGCAAAGAATCCTCTGCTTTTAGGGCAGAAGACAAACCTAGGTTTTGTTAGGTTTCAGCACAGGACCCATCAGACCTCACTGCCACGCCATTTTACAGATGCTAACAAGTATCTCTCCAGGAATAGATCAGTGAAATGTTTCTTTCAATCCAGGCTTAAAGGGGCGAAATTCTCAAGAAAGGGCTCATAAAGATTTTGCCAAGGACTTAGAAGAGAAACCAAAGCCCTGGTGTCCCCTTATCCAGAAGGCTCAGTGGAGAAAGGAACTTCCATCTACTCAGATGATGTATCTGAAGCGGGAGCCACAGTCATCTCCTCCAGAGGAAACCAAGGAGCCCTGTGGGCTGAAGATGCGAGAGCAAGCATGTCCAGTAAGAAGTGGAAAACCAGAGTCTAGCTCTCTCTATCCCTCGGTGAGAGGCTCGGAGTTAGTCATATTCCCTGCTAGGCAGACATAGAAGGATAGAGCCATGGATAGGTAATAAAAATGGCCAGCTTCTTCCTTGCCTTCCTGACTTGAGACAAAATCTTGTTGAATGAACACAAGAAATAAGAAAGACATGGCTGTTCCTAGGTATGATGAAGAAGAAGGTTTACTGTAGATATGAGGAAGACTACAGAAAGGGGCAGAGGGACATACATCTGAGAGAGTCCAGAATAAACACGGCCAGACTGAGCTGGTCATGTGAGGAGAAAGGGCAAGAGAGAGCAAAAGAGGAGCCGCCAACCAAGAAAGGCGGCCTGGACCAAGACTGGTGTAGCCAAAATGACAAGAGTTATATAGGAACCAGAGGAGATGGGGTTCCAGGGCTGGAGATTACAGTAGGGGGCAGGATATGCCAGCCAGGAGGATCCTGCAAAAGTAGTAGGGACTTCAGGAGTGGGATGCTGGGAGAACATGAAGGCCAGAGTCCACTTTGATATGTTAACAGATATTCCAGTCCTTTGTCCTGGGTTTGAGAGCTAACACCTTCCCTGTGAGCTTTGTCCCCAACCAGCAGGCTTGACTGGCTCAACAAGTTCAAGGAGTCATCCTGACAGGTAACACAACCTTGTGGACCAACAACCACCCTATCTCTCTTTAAACTGACCAACACTAAGTTAGGGAAGGAAAACTCTTCAGAGACCCTACCCTGGGGAAGAGTATGGATTTTTCTGGCTTGACAGAGAGTCCTCTTCTCTCTGTGTGTAGCATGTGTGTCTCCTCACCCCCAGTAAACAGGTTTCCTCAGATGCTGAGTCTGTCTGTTGTTGTCTGCGGGGGTCAGAGATGTCTCCCCTGCTGCCTGTGACGCTCAAGAGTTTCCCTGTCTTTTAATTCTTTATTTGGCAGAGAAAATGAACTTGATCAAGACCCCTAGACTGTGTCATCTGCAAACTTTCTGTCGGGATACCTAAACTCATGTCCGAAACTTAAGGTAATGGGGTTCTGAACATACTACCCCCAAATTGGCACAGCGGAAACAGGAAGGTCACTCACACCCATTCCTCATCATTACCTCCTGAAATGGGTCATAAAACTTAGAAATGATTTTCAGATCCTCCCAGAAGCAAGTCAGATAACCTCCAGTGAGGAGGCCTGAAGCTACAGAGTAACGAGAAGAGACTGAACAAAGAGGCCTTGTGAAGTCTCCCCAGCTCATCACAGTTAGATCACACTCTATACTCGATCACAGTTTACAGACTGGCCACTCACTGGGGCTAGATCTAGGCTCTGCTAGAGTCGCAGTGTCTGCAGCAGCCTTCCCCCTTATGGACGCTACCAAGACACTGCGAGTCCCTTGCTGATAGACTATCCTGGTGCCAGGATTTCTCACCTGAGAATGAGTTAACAGCAAACGTCAGATACATCCTGTTCCCCAACTCCATTCTTCCCTTCAGCCTGGGAATCAGAAAGTCTGACTGCAGGCTCTGATTGTGAAGCCTCCAGGATTCTCACGAAGCTGTAAGAACAGTCTCCCACCTTTGCCATATGGGCTTTTATTTCTCTCAGCAGAGACCCGGGTCAAGCTGAGTGCCAGAGCACCCCTACCACCGAACACACACACACACACACACACACACACACACACACACACACACCCCGCCATGCAGGTGCCTCTCTGTCCTTGATGTTAGTAATTCTTCTAATAAACTCTTTATTCCCCAACAGTACATCTCGGCATCCTCTTGAACTCTCCCCACCCACCCAAACTTAACAATCTATCCTCGAACCTATTTGTGGCTGCAGGCTTGCCTGCATCTCCACGTCATCACCTAAGCTCATAGTAAAAATCTCTGAATGTCTCTCCATTATTAGCCTGCCTCTTGTTATAGGAACTTCTAATATGAAGCTGGACGAGGGTATGAGAAACATATTTTACCTCTGCAATACTGCCTTGGTGAAAATAGGAGGCCTGGCTGTTGGTGAGAAGAATCTTTGCTGTCTTTTGGAGCTGAGACATCCTCAAAAAAGACCATACATTGACGAAATCATTAAGAACCATAGTATGAGGAAGGCAGATGTATTACTTATCTCTCCCTGTCTCCTGGATTTTGTTTCTACTTCCCCATGCCATGAGGTGGGCAGACAGATCTACAACATGCTCAATGCTATAAGGTAACTGTTTTAACCATGGCCCCAAAAGCAGAGCCAACTAATCATAAACTGAAACCTCTAACCCTATGAACCAAATAAAATCTTCCTTCTTTCTAGCTGATCATCTCAGGGATTTCATTATAGCAGCAGAATATAGGCTAGCATCCTCATAGGCAGAAACCATGAGCGGATGTCAGGAAGATTAAAAAAAAAAAAAAACTGTTGATTGTCCTCTATACAGCTAGGACGACCTTAAGATCCATTTGGAGGGAGTAGAGCATCACAGGATCACTGCTGAGGAGTTCTGGGTGGGGGATTCCACTTGCCCTATTAAAGTGACAGAGTAAGAAGTCTACTGGTCTTTCCTTCAAAGTACATGAAGACATGACGCCTGTGCTAAACAATCATGTTTAGAGTGGGGAGATAGAGGGAAAGGAAAGGAAAGGTCTGGATCTCTGATGTCATCCTCCAGTTACTTGGTGAACTTGCCCTGGACGTCTGGCTCAGTGAGCAACAGAGGTCTGTATAGCAGCCGACACACGGATCTTTGCTCCCTCAGTATTTCAGACCAGGCTACTAAACATTAAGCAGCACCTGCGTTCTTCCACAAATTATATCTAAGGTTCCCAGACGAAAATGAAAGAAGCAGCGGGGAATGATAAAGACATGCTAGAAGACAGTCTGGCGTCTTACATAATAAATATGGTATAACACACAACCCAGCAATTGTGCTCCAAGGTACTTACCTAAGGGAGTTGAAAATGTATGTCCACAAAACAAAACAAAAACCATCTGTACACTGATGTTTCTAACACAAGTGCCCCAAACCAGAAGAGCCACCAATGTGTCCTTCAAAAGGCAGACAGATATGCTGTGGAACAGAAAGCCAGTTTGAGAAAACTGCATCCTGTATAATTTTTAATTTCTGGCATTCTAGAGAAGACAAAGCTATAGAATCAGAAAGGATAATTGCCAGGGGTCTGGGGGCCAAAAGGAAGGTAGGGGCAAAACAGACCAGAGGCAATGTTCTAGGCAAGAAAACTATTCTTTCTAACACTGTAAAGGTGTACATGCGATATTGTTTGAGCGCTGACTTCTCTTTTTTTTCTCTTTTTTTTAAGATTTATTTATTTAATGTATACAACATTCCTTCCATGTATGCCTGCATGCCAGAGGAGGACACCAGATCTCATTATAGATGGCTATGAGCCACCATGTGGTTGCTGGGAATTGAACTCAGGACCTCTGGAAGAGCATTCAGTGCTCTTAACCTCTGAGCCATCTCTCCAGCCTGAGGGCTGACTTCTCTAACATGAAGAGCAGCCAGATCCCCAGACTCATCTCTAAGCTGGGTGGCTCTCCGCTTCCTGCTACTGGCACATGAAGACCTCAATGATGTTTCAGGCTCCCACAGGCTCCTTTCCCTGCTCTCTCACTTTTGCTCTTAGCCTTCCCCTCAGCTTGCAAGCACATCCCAAGGGTTCCCACCAATAATGACAACTTTGGCAGGAAGAGAATCCTTTCAGAGGCTCCCTTTGTTTCTGGAAGTAACAACCTAGTAAATACCAGTCTCCCAGATGGTTTCTGCAGAGGTCCTGATAATGCAATGCATACTTCCGCACGCCCACCTGTGAGGCCCAGGGCCTCTCCTGTAGAAGGGTAGCTGTGTTTTCAACTTCACTAGGAAAAGAAGGTACCCCAGTTCCAAACGCTCTCTGGACCCTTTCTCACATACTTTTCCTTGGATTTTGGAATGACAACTTAAATACTAAGTTCTAAGTTGATTGCAGCTGTAGGGTTTTTTTTTATGAATTATTGCTTGGCTATGTCTTTTGTCCCTTTTTTTTTCTGAATAAAAAATAAATGGCACAAGACCAGGAGGCCTCACTGAACGTTCCAGGGTCATGATATACGGCAGAAGAAAGCCTTTGCTGACCAAAGTTCCCTGAAGAGGCATCACTGGGCGCCTGATCAATGAAGCAATGATAATGGATCCACCAGCTGGGCAAGGACATGGTTTGAGAGAGCATCATTCTGTGAGATGAGAGTCTATTGCGATGAATCTCCCCCAAGAATAAGGCATGGCTGATCTGAATACCTAAGAATAAAGGAGCACCAAAACCCAGTAAGACACGGCTTCTCTCCTAAGTCAGCTGACTCTTGTGTTTCACACAGATTGTTCCCTCCGCCTCTAACAGCCTCTCCCAGCAGTCTCCTCCCCAGGCTTCACCCTGCCCCCACCCTATGGGTCACAGCCACAGGCATTATTCAGAATACAGCAGGGGAATGCCTCCAATTGGAAGCTGTTCCAATTTCCCCAGACTAGTTATTCAGTTCTTCCTCTCTGCCCCAGACTGCCTGGTAGCTCTCTTTTCTCCAGTGACTGCAGCATCTGTATGCAGGGAGTTGGTGAGGACAGGGCCTCTCTGTGACAGTATGCTGCCTAGCACAGGTCACCCACAGATGTCTGCTCAATACCCGGATTGAAGAAGCAACGCATGGAACTCTCCAACAGGCCCATGAGCAGCGGGCTTTAAAAGTCCAGAAGGGATGTATTTTTCAGCAAGAAATACTTTTAAGCTTGCTAAAATGTGCACACAGTTCACACTCATCATCTAGCACAAAACCAAGGCCACAAAGGTTAGCTCTGAGGAAGGCCTGATTATGGGCAGTCACTCTTCCAAATCACATAGAAACTCAAGAAAAACAGGTCTTTCAAGTAAAACAAAAATGCCTTTAGCTTTCTGGGACTGACACAAATATCTAAGATGAGATAAAGTGCACAGGATCACAAATGCTGCCTCCTAGGCACTGCATTCCTTGGCTACCATAAAGCAATGGAGCACGCCTGTGTGCCCAGGGCACTGCAATCAAGTAGAAGACCAGCTGGGATGACCGGTGTCCTTAAGGAGCAGTGAAGGTGGGGAACTGGTGGCGTGGCAGTCTGAATGTAGACCGGCTGCCAATATTCCAGAAGCTTTACAGAGGAAACTAAGTGTTCTGCTAGCTCCAGCCAGGAAAGTTCCGACAGCTGGCCTCGGAGAAGGCAGCCTTAAGGAGGCCGGCCTGGGGAGCAGCTAGGGTCCATCCTCCCCAAGAAAAATGTCAATCCTTTATTCTCTGATCAGCGATTCCAGTCTGCTGCAGCTGCAGGCAGGAATGAGGATATCACAAGATGCAGAGAGGTTGTGGATTGGCTTGAAGGTATGTATTCTCAACCAGTTTTCAGGACTGGCTCCTTCACCCATTGCTTTTTAGGGCTCATTCATGCAAGCACCAGGGTGCCCTCCCTGGCTGCCTGTATGGAAAACAATTGTGAAAGAGGACTGGAGAGCTGGCTCAGCAGTTAAGAGCACCTGCTGTTCTTGATGAGGATCAGGTTTAGGTCCCACTACCCACAAGGTGGCTTAAAACAGCCCTTAATTCTGCTTCCAGAGCATCCAACACTCTTTTTTGGCTTCCATGGGCACCAGGCACACACCCAGTATATACACATGCATGCAGGAAAAAACATTCATACAATAAAAATAAAAAAATATTTTTATTGTGAAAGGCGAGAAATCCGTGCTGCCTAAGTACTTCATCTTTTTTCTCTGCTGTGACACCCCACCCTCTCTGCACAAACGTGTCTGTTTGATGGGACACCAAAGTCAGTGTGACCAGACAACGAGGGACACGAAAGGGTAGAGCAGCGACATTCCGTGGAAAGAACATGAAAGCAAAAGTAGTTCGGAAATAAGAAAGCTATTCTGTTTAATTATTTCTGTGTGTTTAAAATGTATGGGTGAGTATGAGATTTCAAAAGTCCTTCAAGGAAGACAAGATGATGATGCAGTAGTAATGAGGAAACAGTAAAACGGCATGTAGACATTTTACTTCATCATAACTCAGGCAGAGGCGCTGGTGGAAAGCAGCACATACTGGCCAGCAATGTTGATAATCACCCAATAACGCAAACAGTTCCCCCTACCATGGCTAACCTTAAATATCAGCTTGACTAGACAGAAAGATCCATAAGAGGTTACTAAAGCACACTTTTGGGGTCCTTGTGAATGTTACCAGAGACAACCGGCATTTGAGATAACCTTGGGGTTAAGACTCACTGTGCACTGGGTCCCATCACCTTACAGGCTGGAGGCATAGTAAGAACAACTTAGAAGAAGGAGGCCAACCAGTGCCAGCTGAAGTCCCTGCTTCCTGAGATGAGCAGACAACTCTGCCACACACTGCCCACAGTGATGTTCTACACTGCCACAGCTGTAAAGCAAATGGTGCCAGCCACCCATAGGATAGCACTGCTAAGCCAGGAGCAAAAATACATTTTCCTAAGTGGAATTCCTCAGCTATTTTTCACATTGACAGAAACTCGTATGCTCATCCAAAAGAATTATCTGGCCCAAAGCATAAATAGCACTAAGGTTGAAAAACTACATTCTAGCACTCCAGAATAAACTATTTTTTGACAATTGAACTAAACAACTTCCTGGCACCAACTCTGCCATCCAGGTAAATAGTTACATCATACAAGACACTGGCTGAAGAACGGGCATGTGTGGTCCAGCCTTGAAGCATAGTGGGTCACTCTTCCTCTTCAAAGCCATGTCATGTTGGCTTCTCATACTGTTGTGGAAAAATTAAAAATGCTGCAGGATCCCCGGCAGCAGTAGGCAGCAGAGAC
>JAQHUG010000233.1:2284399-2304927 GCA_028555095.1 Dicrostonyx torquatus | reverse complement strand
TGGGGGGAGAAGTGGGGAGAGAATCCGCCGCCCCAATTCTTTTGATCTGTGGTGCCTAACCGCCTGCTTTTTTATTATAAACAAGAGGTGGGAATGTAATGTTCTCTGGCACTTTAAGAGAAAAGCCATGCCTACTCCCTCCCCCATCCGCTGAGGCAGGCTGATCTTCAGCTTCAGGCCTGAGAACACTCTATTTTCCGTCTTCCTCTCGGAGAGGCAGGTTCTGTCTCTCTCCCCACTGGGGAGACCTACAGCGTTTCTGCTGCCTACTGCTGCTGGGGATCCTGCAGCATTTTTAATTTTTTCATAATACATGCACCTTGCTGTGCCCTCTGACCCCTCAACAGTTGCCATATTCCTGATATCCTACACATCTTATTTGTCTGCAGCATGACTTTATGAATTTCATACTGCAAAACTCACAACGGCACCTTCATCGTCTCAATGCTGCCTTCCCCACTGACAGCTCATTTTATATGCTCTTATTTTTCTAGTTTTTAACCACATTATCATTTGCTAGTTAGTGAATACAAATTGCTATTCCCTATAAAAATTTATTTGCACATTATGTTTTGGTAAATTGAATTACACTTTAAGTGAGCTAAAGTGGGTCATTCTTTACAGGGATTTGCTAATGAACCTTGTGTAAGTTCCCTATCACATAATAATCTCAGCCTCGTCTATCTGCTGCATTAACACTAATAACTACTTGTCAGGTTCTGTTTAAAATATATGCAGATCAGGACTTCTTAATAACCCACTTCTAAGCGGGAAAAGCTCCCTATTTACAGATGTGTTCACTCAGGCGAACCGGAGATGAGACTTAAAAATGTCAGAAGTAAAAAAGAAGAATAATCAATAAATTTCCTACATATGATGAACAAAATTGAATTAGTGACTCCAAAGATGGTTTTTTTTCAACCATATGCCATGCTGGCAATCACCAAGGAGAAGGGCTGGAGTTAGGGAATATAGGTTCTAAAGTGGCAGCTCCAGGAAGTTTCTTTGTGGCCTAAAACAGTTCGGAATCTTGATTAGGTCGGTAGTTCAGAAGAACACACAAACAATAAAATTTCATTGAACTATAAACTCAAATATAGTCAGGGTCTAGGTAAAAATGGGGTATAGGTAAAAATGGATAAAACAGTAGTTAAGCCCATAATCTGGTTGATTATATTATGAAATGTAACTTTCCTGGTTACATTGAAAATGTGTGTAAAATGTAGGCATTGCAAATTTGGGTTTAAGGGATATCTTTCTCTTTTTCTCTCCCTTTCCCCCACTCTCATATGGTGTGTGTGTGTGTGTGTGTGCGCGCGCGCACATGCGCGCGCACAAATACTTACAACAACCTTATCTGTAATTTCCCAAACTCAGAAGCAACCAAGTACTTCTGAAAAGATGAACAGGTAAACTGTGGTACCTGCACACAATGAAATGGTACTGAGCAAGAGAAAGAAAGCTATCAAGCTAGGATAAAAACAGAACAAAAACTCACACACCTATTTCTGAAGAAAGGAAGCAGTTGGCAAAGTCTACGGTAAGTCTGATGGCAACTTCATAGTTTTTTATAAGAGCAAAACTACAGAAGCAATAAAAGCATGAGTAGCAGACCAGGATGCAGGAACGGCAGAGAAATCCTCCGGTGCAGGGGATTTCTAAGCTGCCTGATCTCCCCATCCTGAGAGAAGAGCTTTCCAAAAGGCCCCTCTTGGTCACCCCGTCAACTCCATGTAAGCACAAACTGGGCAGGTTCCCCCAGTCCTGCCCATAATATAGTTTCAGGGGCAAAATCAAACTGCTGTTGCTGGGATGGTGGCTCATATATGTAATCCTAGTACGGTGGAGGTGAAAAATCCGGAGATCAGGGTCATCTTCAGTTACAAAGAAAGTATGAGGCCAGCCTCGGCTACATGAGACCTCATCTCCAGAAAACATCAATCAAATAGATAATAAAACAAAACCAAACATGGTTGTTTTAGAAGCTACTGAGCTTCAGGATTATTTGTATACATCAGTAAGATGCCAGGACAGTTGCCTCTGAAGTCACTGATAAAAGCTGACTCAACCAGCACATTCTAGTTCACTACCAATGGCTGATGTCCTTCACGGGTTATAAGAGCCCCGCTGTGCTGACCTAGCCTGGAGTAGCCTTCTGCTGCTTGGGTTACTCAGGCTCATGCTGAGCTCAGCAGACTCTGCAGGATCAAGGTTTGCACCGCTTTCAGAATTCTTCTTATATCCAAACTTCCAGATTATGCGATATAAAAAAAATCACACTTTGCTATTATTTTAATTAAAAATTCTTATGTTGCTGTGTGCGGGGGTGTTTTTAATCCTAGCCTTGTAATCCTAGGCAGAGGCAGGAGATCTTTGTGTGTTTCATGCAAATGCAGTCGACCTAGCAAGTTCCAAGTCAGTCAGGGCCACATAATGAGACCAAGTAAGCACTGTGCTCTCCCTCCCCTTGTCCTCCCTACTGTGCTCTCCCCTCCCTCATCCCCACTCCATTCCAATCCTCTTAGTCCCAGGGGAAGAAGACTGAAAAGTCATGGTCATGTATCAATAGAAACAAGAAAATACAAAGAAGCCTTGAGTGAGAGTTTTTAGCTCAATGAACCAAGGGTGCACTTCCGGAGCCTAAGTACCTGCTCGGATCCCAAGGGCAGTACACCAGAGAGAAGAGGATGCCAGGTCTATGCCTGCGCTCTGTGAAGCGGTGAGACTCCCACTCAACTGTTTTCATAATAGAACCCCCGTTGCTGAAACAGGAAATGAGCCGGAGGAGTGTTTGGCTGGCTTTAGA
The DNA here is from genome assembly GCA_028555095.1 of Dicrostonyx torquatus. NCBI lineage: Eukaryota > Metazoa > Chordata > Mammalia > Rodentia > Cricetidae > Dicrostonyx > Dicrostonyx torquatus. The sequence goes on along the minus strand of JAQHUG010000233.1, from coordinate 2,302,121 downwards.
AAGGTGTTTTAAGAAACAATTACCAAGATGCAGAAATCGCATTTCGCTAATACTCTAATCCCATGAGTGCACTGACTTGCTAATGGACACCCTGTCCCACACACCTCTGTGAGCAAGATCTTATCTTCCACCAGTCACTGGTTCCCCTCTGCTTTCCATATGCACAGCATTCCTTGTTTAAAAGAAAACCAGCGGCATGCTTTCTTTTCCAGGAACAAGTGGGCACTGGGGATTGTTGAAACGAAAAAGTAGAAAATGACAGTGGAGAAAAAATTAACATTCTTATGCTTTTTCAACCTCAACATTCTTTAAATAAAGTGTTGCTTTTCTGCTCTTCCCTTTAAGTGTGTTAAACAAGAGAGAGGCAATGTGTTCTATGCTCTACGGGGCCGGTTTCTCAGTTATATTTCAGAGTCTCTTTTCATGCAAAGAAATGTTTTTACTTTCGGGGGCGGGAGGTGGTATTATTCAGAATGATACGGGTATACTGAGAGAATTTATATTCATTTGTGAGGTAAATGAACATATTTTCCCTTATCTGGTTGATAACATGTTCCTCTTCCTTTTGGTAATTATGAAAAATATTTATGCAAAACGTTTGTCAGAACACTGCCTCCCACCCCGGCACATGGCATACTGGTGTGAAAACAGCCATGGACACTAGAATGCTACTGCTACTGGGAGTGGTGACATGTAGTCAGACTTTCTTTTGGGGCCGCCAGCTCCCAAACAGCAAAACGGAGACTTCTTATTAGTTATGAAAGCTTGGCCTTTAGCTTAGGCTTGTTCCCAACTAGCTCTAATAACTCAAATTAACAAGTTTCTATTAATCTATGTTCCACCATGTGACTTTTTAGCTCTCCACCATTCTGTATGTCCAACTTGGTCTGCATTTTGCTGGTTTCTCTGCATGCCTAGATTTGTCTTCTCCTCCTTTCCCTTCCTGGAAATCCTACCTATCCTTTCCTTCCTAACTATTGGACATTCAGCTCTTTGTTAAATCAATCAGAAGGCACCGTGCCAAGACACATCTTCACAGTGTACAAAAAAAGTATCCCACAAGAGCTGTGCACACCTTTCTCAGCAACCATCCATAGTCCATGTTTAAGTTTCAAGGACAGTCATGAGTTGGGTTGCATGACAGACCTACTCTGCTGAGATGGCTTAAAAAAAATCAGCACACACACAGAAGAGCATTACCCTGGATAATGCTACACACACACACACACACACACACACACACACACACACACTCACTCCCCTTCTCAGGTCTCATTATCCTTAAACTCATTCATGATCCTCCTCCCTTGGCTACTGGGATGAGAGGAGTGTGTCATCATACCCAAGTTCCTGCCTCTTGATTACATTGAGAGGCCACCTGAATGACTGACTGGTGTCATCTCTATTCACACAAGAACATGTTATAATGTACACACAGTGGGACCAATGCCTGAGTCCTCATGTATCACAGACCTTGTTCTCATTGTTAGGTAAAGTATGACTATATTTTTAATATGAGCTACCTAGAAGAAAAGACCTCATTGAACTTAAATCCCCTACATCACTCTCAACTGCTTCTGCTCACCAAAGAAACAACACTACTGACAATCATTCAAGGCTGCAGCTCAGTGTAGTACTTAAAATAGAGGAAATAATAGCTATAATGTGTTGTCTGAGTTTCTGTCCTGCCAGGTTCCCACAATCATTAAGTCCAAAAAAAATCACACAGAGGTCTACATTAATCATAAACTGATTGGCCCATTAGCTCAGGCTTCTTATTAACTCATATAACTTATATTAACCCATTATCATTATCTATGTTAGCCACATATCTCAGTACCTTTTTCAGTGGGGGAGTCACATCTTCCTTCTTCTGTGGTTGGGACAGGACTGAGGAGGAATGTGCTTCTTCTTTCCCAGAATTCTCCTGTTCTCATTGACCCGCCTCTACTTCCTGTCTGGTTGTCCCACCTATACTTCCTGCTTGGGTACTAGCCAATCAGTGTTTATTTAAAACATAATTGACAGAATACAGACAACTGTTTCACACCAATAATGAGAATAGATTTGCAAAGTAATATGAAATCCTTGAACAAGGGTGAATTCTTCAGAAAAGCAAAGTGGGTTCCAGAGGAAAATCACCAAAGCAATGATTCTCAACCTGTGGGTTAGGACCCCTTTGGGGATTGAATGACCCTTTCACAGGAGTCGCATAACAGATATTTAGAACATAATTCATAACAGTAGCAAAATTACTGTTAAGAAGTAGCATCTTAAATAGTTTTATGACTGGGTCACCACAGCATGAGGAACTGTATTAAAGGGTCACAGCATGAGGAAGGTTGAGAACCACTGTACCAAAAAGATGCATGGATCGATCCACAAAGTGGCTTCCAAGAAAGTCCCTTCTTGGGGTCCCAAGTGTTTGTGGGATCCATATGGGCACTGAGGAAGGACTCACCTCAGTACCAAGCACATAATGCCACTTTCGCTGTCTTCTGTACAAAGTTTCAGATTGTGAAATATATTTTAATAAATTATCATTTTTATCATTTTTTTAAAAAATAAGTACTTTAGTAGATAAAACATTATTATACCACGGTTTCCCAACCAAAAAAGCCACAGTACTGAACTACTTATGAATACTTGTGTAGAAAGAGTTTTTTCAAAAGAAAAAAACAACTGCAGATATTATTTTTGTTTCTGTCCTATTTCAAGAATGCCTTTGGTTTTACTAGGTGCTGGCATTTTTCAGGCCTTTCCCTTTAAGAAGAAGTGCTAATAATAAACCTACCTTAGCACCCACAGCTGTCTGAATATTATCTGACACCTAATGGCCTATAATAGAAACTTCAGCCATGGCACCATGAGGGGTATCTGGTCTTCAGGAGGTGGGAAAGAAGTTAGTTACCTGGAGACCCAGCTTTGAAGAGGATATTGGTTCAACCCCTCCCTTTCCTTCCTTCCTCTTGGATTCTCAACCACAGTGAGCTGGCACACTTCTTCATCCCATGGCCTTAAGCCTCTAAAACTGTGAACTAAATCAACCCTCCCTCTAACAGAATTGATCAGTTTATATAAGCTGTCACGGTGATAGCTGACATCTGAGTCTTTCCTAACACATAGGATGTTTGGGCAGGGACTCATGTGATCTCCAAGACTAAAGCAAAAAAGCACACAGTCACCAACTGACTGTTTCCTTTCTAGAGGAGTCCAGCTGCAAGCAGCATCCCCAGCCTGCACAACTGGACAGGCATGTGAACTTCTGACCCTGGAGTGACTCTGGCATCCCTGGACCACTGTCTTAGTCTGGGTCTCTATGGCTGTGAAGAGACACCATGACCACAACAACTTTTATAAAGGAAAACATTTCATTGGGACTGGCTTACAGTTTCAGAAGTTTAGTCCATTATTATTATGGCAGGAAGCATAGTGACATGCAGGCAGACATGGTGCTGGAGAAGCTGAGAGTTTTACATCGTGATCTACAGGCAACAGGTAATGAACTGTCCCACTGGGAATAGCTTGAGCATATATGAGACCTCAAATGACACGCTTCTTCCAACAAAGCCATACCCACTCCAGCAAGGCCACACCTAATAGTGCCAATCCCTAAGACCAAGCACTCAAACATATGAGTCTACCGGGGCCCTATTCAAACCACAACTTCCCTTCAGATGACAGAGACCCAATGACATCTACCTGTCTCCTCTAAGTAAGAGACTCTTAGTGGGTAAGTACCTGGCTAAGTTACCCCTGGACCACGACCCCCTAGAGCTGCAAATAGGAATGGAAGCTTGCTACTGGTCAAGCCACTAAGCCTTGAGGGTAACTGATTCTATAACAATAAACCACTAATTTTAGTTGGTTTGTTTTCTTTCTGTTTTAACTGCTTTACAACACTTGGTCTCTAGCCAAACAAGATTACCCTTTTCTGAATACTCTACGTGTCTCCCTTATCCAATCAAATGTGGTTCTCTCCTGCTTAGAAATCCCCCTCCTTTCACTGAATCTCTTAAGCCTTGACTCAAGGCTTACATCACACTGGATCTTTGCATCACAGTTTCCTTGTGACTGTCTGATCTCTATGACCAGTGGGAATGACCAGGATGGCTACATTTCTCCTTTGACTTTGAACCCATAAAAAACATTCACCCATGAGCAGCCTGGCTGAAACACTGAACAAAAGAGCACAGAAACACATGCCGGTGCTATAAGGCAAACGGCAACTGATAAATGAGGCGAGTGATCTGTAGACAGTTTTCACTTCTCAAAAGAAATCCCCGTGGCCAAAGGCAAGTGCTCAAATGGCACACAAACTGCAGCCAGGATTCTCCATTTCTTCTGCTGAAAGCCCCAGCCTGTGACACAGTAAAACACCCTGTAGCATTTCCCTGAGATCTAAGGGACATTGCAGGGAATGGAAAATAAGAATAAAGCAAAGTCAACTTATATCCACTAAGATACTTTATTCGAAATTAACAGCAAGAACAAATGACACCAATAAATCACAGCACTCATTTTCCTAAAATAAATTAAAACTAAAACTTGCCTTTGATGTGAAGAATTAAGACTAACTGCCTTATCAGGTCTGCACAATGCCAGTGGCTGATTGAAGTGTGCAGCGTGATCCCACCAGGAACCACTTTAGACAGGGCTAACTGTTGGAAGAGTTACCAAAAACATCTTAGCGGTGGGGGAAGGCAATAACCCTTTACACATTACATGCAGTTGCTTATTTTTTGGTGGTTTACTTGATTGAACATAGGGTACGATGGGCAAGTCCTTCACCAATGAGACACATTATCAGCCCTATGTGGAAAATAACAACTGTTAAATCTGAAAATTGCTAGGAGAAAGACCAAATCCATGACTGTCCAATTAAAGCAAGCTTCATCAAATACTGGCCAGGAAGATGGATACTGGCCATGACCATCCCCTAACTCCCTGGGAATGGTTCCTAAAGGCAGAACCCACCTTTGTCCAATCAGGAAGAAGCATACATCCTGATGTTCTTCCTGCCTATAAACATCCCACTGACATGTGATCAAGCACATCCTGTGCAGTTGGGGGAACCAACCTTGTTTATGGAAGCAAAAACACATGACTTGTTATCTTACATGAACAACAGCCCCCGGAATTCCAGGAAGTTATCTGTACGTAAGCGGGGCTAACAGGTTAATTTTAGCTCTTACAGTAATGGAGGAAAGGCAACTGATGTATTCATTCATCTAATTTACATTTAAGAACTGGGAGTTGGCTCAATCAGTAAAGTGTTTGCTACACAGGCACAAGAACCTGAACTCAGATCCCCAACATCCATGTAGAAAATCAGGTATGGCAGCACACACGAGTAATCCTAGCTCCATGGAGACCAAGATGGAGACATCCCTGACGTTTGATGGCCAGTTAGTCTCACTGAATCAGTGAACTACAGGTTCAAATAAAGGCCTTAACTCAAACACAATGGTGGAGAGAGGAAGGAAGGAAAGCATCCAGTGCTGACCTATGGTCTCCTCATGTATGTGTGCACATATGCATATGAACATATACATAAGAATAGACCACACACAAATAAATCAGTAACAGGTATTCAAGTGACCAACTATCATAAATACCTGTCACTGCCTCTACCGTCACCACACACCATCTCTTCCAAAAACTTTCTTTATTCTGGCATTTCCCCAATGACTACCTTGCTTGTTTGCTGTGGGCTTCTCCCATTAGCATCTCCAAGGCTCAACCTTGTCCGGCAGGGACAGAAACACAAAAAAGGAACCAAAGCCTAAATGACTAAGAGAATGAGTGAGGCAGCCTGATTCTGTGGTTCACCTCATCTTTAACCTTCTCCTGTACAAGCTCCTGCTGCTTAACTAATCAGCACTGGGTTTTCTGTCAGTTACCTTCAAATTTATCCCAACTACTATACTGGAAAATTCCATAGTAATACCTTCCTGAGGGCATGCAAAGATTCTCAACCTGCAAGAATAAAGCTAACAATCAAACAAGCAAATACCCAACAAAAACCCTTAATAACCCAGATGCATCTTTTGTTCCCTCTCTTGGAGTCTGCACAGCATACGGCATGTATTAAAAACCTTGAAAAATGCCGGCAGCTAAAAAAAAAAAAGAAAAGAAAAAATTGATTTAACTTTTTAAACTAGTCACCTAAATTGCTTTGACCTTGGTGCTATTTACTTCACAAAATCAAGTACCAAGTGACATTCTGAAACAAATACTCTAGGCCACAGTGTTCCTCTTGGTGGCAACTGAGTCAACTGTCCCTCATCCACGTGTATGGCCTATGAATCTTTTAAGTTAACAATAATTTCTCTCGCAAGCCAGAGGCCTAGTGGACTAATTCCCTTTGATTTTTAGCCACTACCTAGGTAACTTAGCACAAACGTCTCCCTAAAACAAGCAAGCTCAATTAATAATAATAATAATAATAATGACAATAATAACAACAGCCCCAAAAATCATGTTCCATGACAATGCAGAGCCCACTGGAATCACTGAAAAAACTCTGGATTACACCCATATTTCTCTCCTGAAACACACAGATGCACAAAGTCTTCAATATTAGCAATGTAGTGTTTAGCAGCTAAGGATCCAGCATCACATCAGCTAGGTTCAAGTTCTGGGCCTACCATTGGTAAAAGTGTAGTCTTGGCAAGCTCATTCCGTTAAGCCCCAGGTTATTATTGCCAAGCCCAAAAGCTGAAAGACCAGTTCCCCCATAATGGCAGAGCTGGTGTCATTGTCCTAAACAGAAGGCCTGGAAATTAAAGGATTGTTATCAGATAAACACACCTAAAGTTTTCTTAGAAAAGCAGGTCTCTTAAGGCAGCTGCTGTCACCAATAACCTTCTTTAATCTTCTGGAAACCACCCTTAGCCTTCCCCCAAAGGTCAACTACCTCTGGCAAGGGGTTCTGGGTCAGTTCAGAGAGTCTATATCAGAGCAGATGGGCACCTTGCTATCACATATAATCGATTTGCTTTCCTGCCATTTTGCTCCTCTCTTGGCTCCTCCGGCCCCCCCCCCCCCCCCCCCGTTTCCCGAGACAGCCTGGGCAATTTGATGCCCACGGAGCAGTCTAGTTCGATTGTTTCACTGCACCATCACTTGTAGTTGTCAAGTGCTGTAAGTCATAAAAGCAGTGCTTGAAGTCTACAACAGATACCCAAATCAAACAATAGGACCAGGCTTGGGGACACAGGCCTTTCATGCCAATAGTAAGGATATAGAAGTTCAAGGACAGCCTAGTTTCTAGTTTTCTATTAGCCAGGGCTACAGATCCTGTCTTAAAACAAAAAGTAAAAAGTAATAAATATCTAAGGAACTCTCACAGTGTTAATATATAAAAAGTACACAATATGTTCCTTACTGGGGCTGTAATCATTCATACTTAGAAGGAAAATACCTAATATATTAATACACGAACGGTGTAGATTATCAAGACTATGGGGAAAAAGAAATAGGAATTAAAGAGATAATAACTCTCAATGTAAAGTAAATAGATACGACTTACACATTAATTCTTACTTATGTGCCCTGGGAAGAGAGCAGAGTACAGCGTGTAATACTTCAATAACTCATGAAACAGTAGCTACTCTGACTCTTCAACGTGTTTCTGCATAAAATTTTCAAAAAGGAAACAATCAAGATAAAATACATCCCACAATGAAATCTATAGTCCTCCTAATTTAAGGTCCTGGACCATTTTAACTGAAATCTACAAACTGTACTTCTGCTTCCCAGCACCACTGAATGAGCAGGCAAAACCCAGGCTCTGTTTTAAGAACTGACATTGATGTGGAAGGAACTATTTGATAACTCGTCAATTGGGCTCCAGTGAAACAGAGGCCTTCAACAGCAGCAACTGCTTTCTCCATGAGATATGCCACAAAAACACTCATTTTTGTCTACTATCTGTACAATTGATAAGGTGAGACTCACCAAGATAAAGCAGGGAGAACAGTTTGACCCTCAGTCAATGCCTACGTTTAATCTAAATGCTATGTTGTTTTTTTTTTTTTAATCAGGACTCTTACTCCCACTATATAATTAAGCAAGCAGAGTACCACTTACGGTTCAAGAATCATACAGTGACAAATTACTTCAGCCTCACTGAACCCCAAGAAGGACCCACAGCCTGAACTGGCAGTGCAGGATGGACCTCTCTGCGCACAGAGCGCCACTTGAATGGTACCCCTGGAATGAAGGTGTGCAGTACTCCTGCCTCCGAGCTGGAGCTCTAGAGAGATGCCTTTGTCCAGCTCAATACCCAGGCTCTCTGGCATCAACTTTAAAGAGCTGCTAAAGGGTTTCCTAACAACCAAATGCATAAGTGCCCACAACAAGCTTGTAGCAGAATTTGAGTTCAGAAGAGAAAAAACTGCTCACAGTATTAAAGGCTTAACTTCCGGCTATGTCTCATCTTTAATGCTTGTGTGTGGCCCATGTACTTCCAAACTTCCTTGTGAAACCAAAAGATTAGAAGGAAGTAGGCAGAAGTACTAAACCCACCTTCTTACCATGACAGACACTGAGCCAAACATAATCTCATTTAAGTCTCACAGCAGCCTCTAAGACAGAGGTTATCAACCTGAAGGGGTCATGACCCTTTTGGGGTTGAACAACCCTTTCACAGGGGTTACCTAAGACCATCAGAAAACACAGATATTTACATCACAATTCATAACAGTAGCGAAATTACAGTTATGAAGTAGCAATGAAAATAATTTTATGGTTGGGGGTCACCACAACATGAGGAACTGTATTAAAGGCTCACAGCATTAGGAAGGTCGAGAACCACTGCTCTAGGAAGATATCATTACTACCTACATGTGTAGCCAAGGAAATTCAGGCTGTTTTCCTGATGGCTGTACCACTGAAAATGGAAGAATGAAGCCCACAGAGCTGATGTTACGCTTTGTCCTCAGCAAAGACGTACCCACGTCCTAACCCTCTATCTGTGACAGAGACTGCAGACACTATCAAATTAAAATGTAGTCATCAGGGTGGCTCCTACCCCACCCTTGTCCTCATCAAAATCAAGCAGCACTATATAAAGACAAAGCCACACAGGAGACGGCTGCCATCTAGCAAACATCAGAGGCTCCCAGGAGCTGGAGAAAATGGGGATGTCTCAGAAGGAACGTAGCTATGGCAGCAATTAGATGCCTAACTTCCAGAACTTTGACAGTGGCAGTTGCTATTGGGTTAAATCATCCCATTTGCTGCATTTTGCTGTAAAACTGAATGGCCTGTCCCAGAGCTCTCATCAGCTACCTTTCCCTATAGACACTAAGCACTCCATGAGAGCTGTGTGCTAAGGGAAACTAACGTGTTTATTTCCTGTTCCTTTCTGGACTTGAGTTTGCAGATAGAACGTTCGACAATTGTGTTTGATTTTTTTTTTCTTGAAGGGTTTGATTCCTGAGTGTCCTCTGGAGCAGCTTAGTCACTGCTTGTACGCCAATCTATGAGGAACTTAAAAGCAGAACGAAGTGCAGCATCTAGTGGCCTGGCCTAGTTCACTGCAACGAGGTGAGGCCCATAGGGAGATCTGGAATTGAGTCTATGCAGGCCCCTGAGCTAGGCCTCTCACAAGGGGAGCGAGTTTCAGCATCTGGAAGCACATATGCTCTCCCACTGGAGCTCTATCTGGGGAATATCAGTTCCTTGGATGTGCCAAGAGTCAGCTCAGTAACCAGGCCAGCATAAAAAGCAGCAGGCAGAGACAGGCATGGAGGTAGCAGATCCAGGAACATGGGATATTTCCAAATACAGGCAGGCAGAATCATGAAGGTCTCCAGGTAGACACTACAGAGGTTATTGTCACCATGCCAGGTGGTATAGGAGGGTTCTTCTGTATTTGGGTTGCTTTCATTGGTTAATAGAGAAACTGCCTTGGCTTTTTATAGGGCAGGACTTAGATAGGCAGGGAAAAGAGATCAGTATGCTGGGAAGAAGACTGGGTCAGAGAGAGAGCCCGCCATGAAGCCGCCAGAGTCAGACATGCTGAATCTTCCTGGTAAGCCCACTACCTTGTGGTGACTTACAGACTATTAAAAATGGGTTGAAATAAGATGTAAGACTTAGCCAATAGAGGCTAGAACTAATGGCCAGGCAGAGTATTTAAATGAATACAGTTTTCGTGTGGTTATTTCGGGCATAAGCTAGCTGGCGGCCGAGAGCCAGGCAGGAAGGAACAAAAGGGCCAGCGCTCCTCTCAGATGCCGGGAACACCAAGGCAAACTTCAGTTTCTAAGGTCAAGGGTTATTAACTCAGACAGGGAGACCAGTTAGAGCCAAGGGCCCAGCTCTGACGCTAGAATTCTAATATTTGGTCTAAGGCTAAGCACAGAGTGCCAGCCAAGTTGGGTAAAACATATCCAAGGTAACTGAGATATCTCTGGTGTTAGTACTCAGTCCTAAAGACTTCCGAGAGTTCATTCTTCAGTTGGAGAGTTACACTTACTGGGAAGAATAGGAAAAGTAGAGACGGGTACCCAGCAATGGGCAGCTTCTGGCATGGAGACAGATGGTTTCAGAGTAAACATCTTCGAACATTATCTTTGTCTAGAGTTAATGGTAACACAGGGGGGGCACTTACCAGGTTCTAGGCACTCCACTGTGCCTTGCTTGAGCACTTTCTATGCTAATCACAAGTACTCTAGACACCAATGAACACAGGCTCTGTTGACATCTATTCCATATCTAAGAGGAGATTTCAGTTCAGAACAGGTGAAGAATTCAGGGAACTGAAGGCTTCTCATCTCCTGGGCACTGCCTCCCTCACAGGCGGTCACAGAGCACAGAGGCCTGAGTGTTCAGACATTCCCAAATTGTTTCCCAGAAATTCTAGAGCAGTTTTTACTCTGAAGGGCAAAGCAAGAGTAGCTGCCCCAGCACACCCCTGCCAGCACTAAGTGCTCCACTGGGGCGCCAAGCAAGGGCAGTTTTATTAGGCTATGAATCAGGGAAAGCACATTTCATATTTGGACATCAAGAAGCACAAATGCATTTACCAAGCAGCTAAAAAAAAAACTTGCACATGATTGAGTCCTGCTCATCCTCATTATATAAACAAGTGCTGACTTTAGTGCCTAGTTTTTGTTATTTTTCTTTTTTAAAGTAAAATTTTTATTGATTTTTTTGAGAATCTCATACAATGTATCTTGGTCGTATTTACTATCCCATTTCCCCCCAACTTTTCTTAGATCCATCCTCTCCTCCTGCCCTCCCCAACTTCCTGTCACCCCCTACCTGTTTTTAAGGAACAGAATATCTTAAAATATTCATCTTAAGAGGAGCTGGAGAGAAGGCTCAGTAGTTATAAGCTCTGGCTATTCTTCCAGAGGACTCAGGTTTGAGCTTAGACCCCAAGTGTTGGTTCACAGCCAATTGTAACTCCAGTTCCAATGCCCTCTTCTCATCTCCAAGGACACCAGGCATACACATGGTACATAGAAATATATATGCAGGCAAAACAACAATACACATAAAACAATAATTTTTATATTTGTTTCTTTGTCTTTGGTTTTTCTAAACGGGGTTTCTCTGTGTAGTCCTGGCTGTTCTGGAACTCACTTTGTAAACCAGGTAGGCCTTGATCTCACTGAGATCCACCTGCCTCTGCCTCCCAAGTGCTGAAATTAAAGGCGTGCATAACCCATGCCTGGCAAAAACAAATGTTTTTAAAGAGACTATATCAAAGCAGATGTTTAGGTCCTACGGCTCTTACTATCCTTCCACCTCCTCTTCTGTGATGTTCCCTGAGACTTAAGTATAGGAATTATGCTATAATTAATCAGGGGTGGGCACCCAACAATCAAGTTGATCTCTGCATTTGGCTTTCTGTAACAATCTCTGACCACTGCAAAAAGAACATTCTTTGATGAAGGATGAGAGCTACACTTACCTGAGAATACAAGGATAAATAATTGTGTTATTTTCTTAAACTGAATCCACAAACCCAGATCCACTATTGTTGAGAAAAACATTTGGAATAGGGCAGAGACAACATGACATGTTCAATGTATCAATTGCATTTTCCACAAACACACCACTAAAATTTATTCCCAGAATCTCTGCATTTGCCACAAACATGACTGACTAAAAGAACAAAGGTGGCCTGCAAGTGAACACTGTTACCCAGGGCAACCCACCTGACCAGCGGTGATCAAGCACTACATCCTACTGCATTATATTATTAATACTTCAGGGCCCTTTATATTGAACAAAATGTTGAGGAGACCGCCGCATAGAACCATGATCCCATACTGACCCCGAGAGATCAAAACAATAGATAGTCACTCATGCTAAATAAACTAACTTAGCAGTGTACTCTTGTAAATGCCTGCTTTGGGTCAGTTCTGGCAGCTGAACTTCAGTTAATTGCAGAAGGCCAGCTAATTTGAATAATGTAAAACAGTGAGCCATAACTAATTAACCAATTATCCTATAACCAATTAGATCTTCTCTATATCTAATTTCTGCTTTCTGTCTCTAAACGTTGCCTGATCATATTGGCCTGAGTTTTCTCTTGTTTTGCATCTGAGAACTAACTGATTCACTCATTGTTTTGCTTTGTTTTGCTTTGCTTTTAATTGCTCTGCACTACACTCTGTTGAATTTAATTAGTCTAAGAGATTTTCCTTTTAACATTTGTAACAGCATTTAGCATTAACTAAGTGACTAAAAAAGCAAAGGCTTCCAAGAACATGTCACTCAAGTTGTACACATCCTTATGGCTCCCTCTGCCATGTCTGCAGCCCAATTACCTTGCTAACTTGGCATCTTTTGTTCTTATTTCCAACCAAGCAACAAAGGGTGCACATGTGAAGCCAACAGCCTTATATTTCACTGTTGGAAACTCAAGTTTGCTGGAACATGCAGTCATAATAGAAAAAAAATTTTAAAAATTAAAAACAACAATAAAAACCCAGCAGCCCAGGATGCTTGTTACCGCTTCCTTGTACAAGTCTGCTTTGAGCAGAGGCTCAGCTCCTCTAATAAGAGGTAGATTGGCAGCATTACACAATTTCTACCACACAGTTTAGAACCCCAAGTTTTCTGCAAAGAGGCACAGATGTTCATATCCTTGACAACAGCCAGAAGCTGCTGCCAACACATCAGCCTATTTCAAGAGAAAAACAAACACAAATACCAAGTGTATGCCAAATTCTCTCCCAAACATCTTTCCCCGCTATTTTCTTAATCCATCCAGCTTGACTCTTTTTACCCTGCCTACCGAATACTTCCTGATCTCCCAGGCACACATAATTTGCAATTACCAGCCAGCAGGGCTCAAATCTGTGTGCACCCTTCAGAAACTCAGTCTGTTTTAGCTCCAACGCTCTTAGCAAAATATCAAGGTTCTTTTGGGTCATATGTCATGTTCTTTCCCCAGACGTGACACATCTTTGCTCGTGTGGCTAGTTCCCCAGTTATCAAAGCTAAGAACACTTGAGCTTAGAGAATCTCGCATATAATCAAGACTTCTGAACTCGCTGCTGTTTTGAAGCTGCCAACTCAGTTCAACTCTGGCTTCTTTGGGATTTGAATATGAAGCAAGGTGGATGAAGCTTCAAAGGAAGAGGTGGTAAATTAAAGTCTTTATTGAAATAGGGGATCGCTCTAGGTTTCACGGAATGATCTTCCAACAGGCAAGGATGCCTTGTCTCCTCAGCAGGAGTGGGCTAGCTATGACAGTTTGACATCACTGGTCCAAATCAGTCCCTCTGCTTAGCGTGTACAAGTGCAATGAAATGAACTTCAAGGGCATGGAGCCAAAGTTGGAGGTAGCAGTGTTTCTGAAATGTCCTGAGTCAGACCAGAAAACACATACCCCTTCAAAACAGACATGTGGTGCCTCTGTCCCCATAAAAACAGTGACCTCTAAAGAATGCAGTTCACAATCCAATTGCGTTGTGCAACAGAGATAACTGTGGCTCGTCGGGCTGCTGGGCTCTCCAGCTTAGAACATCTGGCTAACAAGATTATAGCCAATCCTGGCATAAGAAAATTAGCTTTCCTCTATGTCAACATCACAGACTTCTCACCCCAACTTGATTCACTAAACAAGCACACAGTACTTATCGATTGCTGGTTATGTGCTCAACATCCAAAGAAAGAAATGTGACACGAAACAAGCCCGCATTATTCATCAAAGTCTTTTCCAGCCCTGTCAGAGTCTTATTTCTGAGTTTAAAGAAAGAATTTACATCTCTCTGGCTGAGAAGCTGGATGTTATTGGCTTAATTCATCCACCCCACCCCCAGCTCCCATCCCACCTCCAGTCTGTGCTCTGCTTTGGCCTCGGGGAATGGGTACAAGTCACAGCATATGAGTGGCATTAATGCAGACACTCGAGGAGCTTGCCTGGTTCTTTTGAAGGGTCCAGCTGCTGGTAGGAATGTGCCAAACAGGATTTTGTTTACTCATGAGACTTGGCTTTCAGCGTTTTAAATGTTCCATTGGATTTTATTAATACCAAAGCAGGTGTAGAAGGACAGAGGGGCTTGGCCACATTTATCGATGTGATGAGAAGGCATTTAGAACAGTAAAGTGATTCCACAGTCATATGCCCTGAGGCAAGAACCAAACCTCACTAAAGCATGATGTCACCGTGGCTGAGGTCACTGAGCCTGCGGGCACCCCAAAGGGCATTTCAGAGCTCCTTTCTGGGCCTGGCAAAGGCCTTTTCATACTGCTTAAGTTTCCCAGTAAAAGCCACCATTTGTTCAACTCTCCCGTGAGCCAGGTATGTTCAGCACTGCATGGCAAAGTCTATGGTCTGCATTACTCCCATTTTACAGCGGAGGAAAGTGAAACTAGGTAACACTACATAGCTCACTTAGACCCACAGCTAACTAAATTGAAAGGGGAGCCAGTCCTGGCCCTCTCAGGATCCAGGGCCCACGCACTTTGCCCTGGACCAGTGTCTTCCCCATGACTGTTTCTCCTAACAGTGTGTATGGAGAGAGCCTGCGCTGCTCCTCTTCAATTGTGTATGCCACCACTTCATCAGACAACCTGGTGCAAAACACAATCACGACAAAAGCCTCATTGCTCAGCTAGCTTCTAAAAGCTTTCCCTGCTGAAGCCAAAGAAAGCGAACAGCTTCCCGTTTACTTTACTACTCCAAAGTATGCATGTCTGACGTTCTATGATCCTTAGAGCCATGCAGAATGAAACGGTTCCGTTTTGGGGAAGTCTCCTCTTGAGGAACGAGGTTTCCACAAGAACCTTAGAAATGGTTTTGAAAGCTGGTGTGACCTTTGCTTCCCTCTCTCTTCTTCAAGATCATAAGTGTCCTCTACCAGAGAGAACCAATCAGCAATCTCTAACGTACTACTCGCTGAAGCTGATGACACCTCTCCCTCAACTAAATGATCTGCTTTCTCGGGTTGTTTGCCCACGGCTCACTGTTCTGCTTTGTGGCATGGTAATGCATGGACCCTGTACGGAGAGCACCCAATGAAGCAGGGAGTGTCCTGTAAAATGAAGATCAATGTCCACTGAAGCAAGAACCCCCTTCCCAAGGCAATGCACACTGTAGTGGACACTCAGTTTACTCTACTGCTAGCACTGACCACGTGGGAAGCTTGGCGTCTCTAGCATGCAGTTGTCTCCTACTGGAATGGCATTAGCCTTCTCCCTTGGCCTGAATCCTATCACACATAGGGCAGGGCTGTGCAACCTTCTATTAGTTCCTTAGTACTCATGGGAAAATG
Source organism: Dicrostonyx torquatus (assembly GCA_028555095.1). Classification (NCBI taxonomy): domain Eukaryota; kingdom Metazoa; phylum Chordata; class Mammalia; order Rodentia; family Cricetidae; genus Dicrostonyx; species Dicrostonyx torquatus. The sequence continues at coordinate 2,286,372 of JAQHUG010000233.1, read as the reverse complement.
AATGTCATAATGCACAAAGAAAAACTGCCAGCTAGACATATTGCCTAGTATCCTCTAATGTAGCCCATGGAAAATTGTTCCCGAAGATTCTGGCTTCCACTGAATAAACAATATACTCCTCACCAGCAGATATTGGTATCAGCAAGCTGGGTGAGGCCTTGAAGACTGATAGTTTAAAAACATGGCCAAAAGTATGTGTGTGTGTGTGTATGTATGTATACGTATATGTATATGTGTGTGTCTTAAAAATATCAAAAATAACACAAGATAGCAATGTGGAGAAACCTATAGAGCTGACTTTCAAATACAGCTTGTCACATAAATAACCTGTCCTCTAATGAGTGTCTAAGGTCAATGCTATTTAGAACTGGGCTTCCAAACTGTGATGACCACCAAACAAATCTACTTCAATCTGGGGGTCTCTTAGAACATTGTGTTTTCAATTTGCAAAACAATAACACACCCTAAAACAAGTAGGTTAATGTCATTGCTATTAGGTTAACTTTAGTTACAGAATAAATGGGGGAAAATCCAACGTATCAACAGACTGTTAACTTATCCAATAAATATTTATTCAAGCCTGGTTGCTTCTGCCCCGTACAGGAAACCGGAAAGATAAAGTAGAACGATGAAGAGGACATGCCCTCTGTCGTGAGAATGCTCAGGATGAGCGGGCATGTCCAACCTCTCTGGTTTTGTTTCCTTACACGATCTAAATGCCGTGACCTCAGGCTTCGGTGAGATATTTACATCTCTCAGTCAGGAGGCTGGAAGCCTGAGAGTCAGATGCCTATGTGGCTAAGTTCTGGGGAAGGACCTCCTCCAGTTGGGACACTGCAAACTTCAGAGAGATGAAGAGGATTCTCTGGGATCCCTACCTGCAGGACCACATCACCTCCTAACGCCCTACCTTCCAGCACTGTGACATCAGCAGTTATTATTCTACTGTATGAACTACAGTGGTGGAAAGCTGGTGGGATAGGAAACACCTACTGTGGCTATTGCTGAAAACCATTTGTATGATTTTTATAAATTTTTCATTTTTTTTCATTGTGGTTCCTAGAGTACCTGGGACACGGCAGACAGTAGACAAGGATCTGCTGAATGAACAAACACCAACTCTGCCAACAGCTGGATGTGACTGTTAGCAACTTATCACAGGTCTCTGATTTTTCCACGTCTAAAATGAGTGAATAGGGTGAGACTACGCCCTAAATGGTTTTTTCATAGAAAATAAAGTAAGTTTAATTGGAGGATGGAAGAAGGTTATGGTTAAACAAGGTTAAAAACCATCAATACTACAGAAAAAAAAATTGACTGTAAGCTCCCACATCCTCAGCATGTTGATGTAGAGAATTTCCCCAAGGGTGTCCTATGTGGTCTACCACTCTGATAGGGCGACAAGCCCTTGGCAGACAGGAGGCTCCAGAGCAAGTCTGAGGTTTCTAGCACCTGCATCAGTTTAGGACACTTTGTTAGCCCAGAATAAATATTGTTGCTAAGGGCCTTTCTAATCCCTTAACAAAGGAATTAATCTTAAAGGTGGACTTTGATGTTAGCTGCTGCCACAGAGTTTGGGTGGGCAGAGCTGCTATCCATTTTCCCGTTCAGCCTGGAGAAGGCTCTGGTGGGTGAAAGTTACTCACTATCTTTAGACTTTCAGTTTTCTCACCTAGGGGACAAGAATAATAGTAATGAAATGACTGTAGTGACATAAAATGATGTGTTATAAAGAGATCACTGCATCCTCCCTAAGCAAATGCTCCACAGAGGACAAGAGATTCATGCTAACCAGCAAATCTGTCCCTCTCCAGCATCCTTGCTTTGGCTGAGTGACATCAGTGCTTCCCAAACTCTCCTTGGAATATCATTTTCCAGATGAATTATACTTGATATGTTTCTTAAAATTACCGTAGCCTAGTCTTATCTCACACAACAAGTCAATGAAATCATAGATTTAATGGGCTTGCTAT
>JAQHUG010000233.1:2222186-2284011 GCA_028555095.1 Dicrostonyx torquatus | reverse complement strand
AACACCTGGCATCACTATTGTTTGGTTCTTTAATGTCCCCCACAGGCCATTGTTGTCAGCCTGTGACATGACCAGGTGGTGGAAGAACCTGAAGAACAGCCTTGAGGAAGAAAACAACTCACTGGAGTCTCATCTTGAAGGGGACATGGAGACTTGAGCAGCAGCTGCTGTTGATGCTGCTGCTGCTACGGCTGCTGCTGCTGCCGCTGCTGTTGCTGCTGCTGCTGCTGCTACGGCTGCTGATGTTGATGCTGCTACTACTGCTGCCACTGCTGCTGCTGCTGCTGCTACGGCTGCTGCTACTACGGCTGCTGCTGCTGCTGCTGCTACGGCTGCTGATGTTGATGCTGTTACTACTGCTGCCACTGCTGCTGCTGCTGCTGTTGATGCTGCTGCTGCTACGGCTGCTGCTGCTGCTGCTGCTGTTACTACTGCTGCCACTGCTGCTGCTGCTGCTATTACTACTGCTGCCACTGCTGCTGCTGCTGTTACTACTGCTGCCACTGCTACTGCTGCTGCTGTTACTACTGCTGCCACTGCTACTGCTGCTGCTGTTACTACTGCTGCCACTGCTACTGCTGCTGTTGCTGCTGCTGCAGCTACTACGGCTGCTGATGTTGATGCTGCTACTACTGCTACTGCTGCTGCTGCTGTTGCTGCTGGTGGTGGTGCTGCTGCTGCTGTTGTTGCTACTGCTGCTGCTGCTGTTGCTGCTGCTACTACGGCTGCCCCTGCTGCTGCTGCTGCTACTTTTGCTGCTGTTGCTGCTGCTGGTGGTGCTGCTGCTGCTGTTACTGCTGCTACTGCTGCTGCTGCTGCTTCCTCCCCTCCCACCCCGTTCCTCCCTTCCCCTATCCCTCCCCTCTCTGTTTTCTGGCTGCCCAGAAAGCTCTGCTCTGCTCTGTGCTTCCAGATTTATTATGATGCTTTCCCCAAACCAAAAGGCAACTGGCCCAAATCGCTATGGTCAACACCTCTCAAAATGTGAGCCACAGTGAACCTTTCCTCCTTCAGTTGATTGTCACAGGCATTTGCCACATGACAGCTGACGAACAAAGTCCCAGAAATGACTCATGGAATTCCAAAGAAAGAATGCCATGCCCAGCTCTCCCTTAAGCACAAATACTTCAATCATTTTCCTGTCAAGCAAATTAACATATGCAATTATTTGGAATTAAATGGTTTGACTAAATGATCAGGTTTTCTGAAGTCCAGTTGACAGAATAAAGCAACATCTCTGTAATGTGCTAAATTCGCTGAGAGACGAGGCATTTTCAAAAATTTTGTGCATGTGTTCATGAGTGTACACACACATACATGCATGCATGTGTGTATGTCCCCGTGTCATCCTCGGTCACTCTCTGTGGTAGCCTGAATGGGAATGGTCTCCATAGGCTCATATATTTGAATACTTAGGGAATGGCACTATTTGAAAGCATTAAGGGGTGTGATCTTGTTGGAGAAGGTGTGACTTCGTTGGGGGAAGTATGGCACTGGGGTTGGGCTTTGGAGTTTCAAAAGCCCAAGTCAGTCCCAGAGTGTCTTTTCACTTCCTACTGCCTGTGGATGGATCAAGACATAGGACTCTTAGTTCCTTCTCCAGCACCATGTCTGCCTTCATGCAGCCATGCTTCCTGCCAGGCAGATAATGGACTGACTAAACCTCTGAAACTGTGAGCCAGCCCCAGTTAAATGCTTTCCTTTATAAGAGTCGCCAAGGGCCGGGCGGTGGTGGCGCACGCCTTTAATCCCAGCACTTGGGAGGCAGAGGCAGGCGGATCTTTGTGAGTTCGAGACCAGCCTGATCTACAAGAGCTAGTTCCAGGACAGGCTCCAAAGCCACAGAGAATCCTGTCTCAAAAAAACCAAAAAAAAAAAAAAAAAGAGTTGCAAAGGTCATGACATCTCTTCACAGCAATAAAACACTGACTAAGACATCTTTTTTTTTCATATTTAATGTATAAGTGTTTTGCCTGTATGTTTTCATATGCATCACATTAGAACAGTGCTCACAGAGAAGAGGAGGGCATTAGGAACCCTGTAACCAGAGATGGCATTTTGTTTTGTTTTTTTTGTTTTATTGTTTTTGTTTTTTTACAAAATATTTAATTTATTAAGCATCCATTTATTTAATCCACCAACATCACAATGCTATTATTATCCCCATTGTACAGGTTAGAAAAAAGAGGCACAGTGGGACCAATTATCTTGCTTAAAAATCCCACAGAAATAGACAGACCTGTGCTACATACACAACCCACCAACCCCAGTCTGCTTAATCACTGAGATGGCGTTTTTGTAATCTGCATTTTGAACTTTTTCAAATTCTAAAATTCACAAAATGTAAGCAGCAGACATGATGGCACCTGGCCAAGAAGGAGACCTCTCTTCCCCAGCAAATGCCTATGCTGTGGAGACCTGATCACCAGAAAGAACGACACCGGTCACCTCCCAACTACAGCAGCCAGACTGTCAGAGCTCACACCAATAGATGGTCACGCTGCTTCAGATGTCCACAAAAACGGCAAAGAAGAATAATTATCACCAAACTAGTCATATCTAAATTGACCTGGGATGGTATTTTGCATGCATTTTACAGACTCCAAATATTTAGCCCCTCTGAGTAAAAAATGAGTGTAAGTATAGATGATAATATCTTTGCTTTTAACTGCAATTATTCCAAAGCCCTTTTAATAGCTGCCACTTACCCACTTCCAGGCTGCAGCAAATTATAGTTCAAGGAGACAGGAGCTGACAGCTCTTTTCTCCTGTGAATAGCAGGCTCCTCCATTGCAGAAAGGCCCCTGAGCCTTCATTTAGGTCTGTCCACCCCGGGCACACACATGGTGCCACAAAATACAATAACAATACCCAGGCTAGTCTGCTGACCCAAAGAAGCACCCAATAGGTATTTACCAATATGAAAGATGCACACAGTGGAGATGGGGAGGGAGTTTGTTCGAAAGGAATTGATAAAGAGACATTATTAATATTATAAACTTCATCTTCTGAGGACACATAGCCCAGGGAACAGAGAACTGGGTCAAAGACACAGTATTCCTAAAAAATAAATTATTTTCCAAGCTAAATTAGTACCTAATAAAAGAAAAAATACTGAATGATCACTTTTGGCACTTAGGAAATGGTACAGCATGTCTCCAAATATTAAAATTATATGGATGCAAAAATAACTTGTAAGAGCTTGCAAAACTCACAGTAACAAACACTGTTATGTTGCTGGCTAACAGCTATGACTACATGGTATTGCATTTCAGACAGGGACTGGGCAGAACCAGTTAACGAACATGTGTACACTCGGTGCCCAGGAGCTTCTGTCATCTGAACAGTGATCAGGACCCAGATTTTCGAGATGAAATTCATTTCTACAAGGCTGGCTGTTTTTCAAGTTAACACACAGTCTAAAGATCAAAACAATAAAATAAAAAGGCGCATTAGAAAGACCCCTAGGAAATACATTTCACACTTTGTGTTTTCAAAAATTCAAAGACTCAACAGATAAAAGGAGAGCAACATACAAACTAATCGCTGCTCAGAAGATGAACATTTTACTTTTTAATTAACATTTTGTCCTTAATGCAAAAGCAGAAGCAAAGCACAGCCGTGGCATTTATGTCTTACAGGGAAGTGTTACCTTTCCCCCCAGGCTCTCTCTAGTCTCATTCGAATGTGTTTAAATTTTAGAAGCAGCCTTGGCAATGTGCGGAGCTCCATTACGCAAAGAGCGTGGGATGGTGCCACCCAGAGCGTGTGGAAGTGTGTGCGCGTGGGAGTACACAAGGAAGTCAGTCTTCCTTCTCTCAGAGAGGTTCCGACCATCTAGGGGAGGACTTAGGCACACACTGTAGGCTCCTTTTCAATGGGGCAAGTGAGGTTTGGAGGAGGGAATGCCAAGTTATAACGTGGAATAGCACAGCAAAACACCTAGTTTAAGATGTCTCTTGTCTTCACCCCCAGGGCCTTCCCTCCACGAATGAGAAGCAGCAGCCTGCACAGCCTGCACAGCCTGCACAGCTCAGTGGGCAATCCCAAATACATAAGCATTTCAAAACATTTCATTATTTTATTACTTGTTTAGTGGGGCTGGGGTCCCCTGCTAGGTAATTACTTCACTGAGCTACAACCTGGAACACTTCAGTCTTTCCTAGAGGTGATACAGTGGCAGAGATATGGTTTAAGTGTGTGCTTAAAGTGTCCACGTTGGAAGCTTGGTGCCCAGTATGATGATGTTAAAGTATTTGGACCTTTAAGAGGTCTCTGGGGTCATCGACCTTGGAAGGGATTAATACAGTTCTTACAGCTGAGTTTGGGCTTTCTGCCATGCATCCCTGTTTCTGGGATGGCGTGTTCCACAGACCTTCACCACAGCCATACCATGGCTCTGAACCTCTGGAATTGTGAACTAAACAAAACTATTTTCATCACAGGATACTCAGAAAAGATGTTTCATCAGAGTAACACAGCATGGCCGAACACAGACAGTAAAGGGCAGAGAAAGAGCTGATCAGTTTCATCCCTCTCCCATTTGGCCATCTTTGAGAATCTCCTGGCGGTTAGAGGCTCTTTGCCAAGCTATGGGGTGCGCTGTAGATTAGAAGATGGCTGGCAGGATACCATGGGTAGAGTCACGTGCTCCCAGGCCAGCTGTGGAAATGAGGAAGTAGGTAAGCATAAGCAGTTTACTTTTTCTTTCTTTTCGTTTTCCTTTTCTACACAGAAGCATGAAAGGACCCACTAGGGACAGCTGGCTGTTTACGAGGTCAGCACAGCTTCATGAAGAAGACCCTGAAGATGAAAGCAGGTAGAGAAAGGGATGAAGAAAAATCTAGAAGTCACCCAGAGATCTGCAAAGACAGCTTCTTACCAGTCACCTACCTGGGGTTCTGCATAACGTGGATGCTAGGAACTCTCCCAGAATCAGAATTTCTGGTGCCAAGATTCAAGTTTAACCTTTCTGGTGTGCTTGATGAGTTCATTGGTGACTTCTTGCTCCCAAGCAGCTGACCAATCTACAGATTCCTCCTTGCCACCCATCAGCCTTGTCTGGCCACCTCCCTTAACACTCCCAGCTAAGGGGGACTTGAAGCAGGACACAGACAACAGTCAGTGGCAGCCCTGACACGAGGACCTCTTCATCCCAAATTCAGTGCTTCAGCACTGGATACCACAGAGCTCCACCGAGAGCAGGAACGCCCACTAAACACATCTTGGCCTCCTGACTCAGCCTGCGGGAAAGCATCAACCAAAGACACTGGCTGTGTCCCTGACTACTCTTCCTTCTCTGGGAAGGCAAATCACTCCGCTGGCTAGCACTGAGTGCTCAAAGAATAAATAGATGAATGAAGTCCATAATTGGGCTCACACAGTCCTCAGAGCATCAGGGGCATATGAGGGAGGGGTGCCTGTCCCACTCAGACTCAGGAAGCAAAGTCTGGTACTAGAAAAGCCAGCAAACTTGAAATTCATATCATTATGCAAAGAGCAGAAAATGCTGTGAATTTTTTGATTGTCATAAGCTGTTCAGTGACAATGACATTTCTTTCTTCCTGAAATTAAAATACCATGTGTTTCAGACTACCAACAAACTTTAAAAGTATAGGAAAATAGTCAGAAATGGTCTGTGCTGTGAGCCCACCAGTGACTTCTAACCTAATGGGGTTAAAAGTGTGACCACACACAAAGTGCTAATCACAAATTTTTAGAAGATAGGTTGAATATATATTTTTCTTACATATACTTTGAGTAATTAAAAATGCACATACATACATACATACTTATATAGCAAATACACATTCTGCAAATCCAAAGAGTTCTCCTGTTCATTGATGATACTTTTCTTTTATCTTGACCACACACGGGCATAACTTCTATGTATATACAACCAAACAATACTTTTAAAAGCTTATAAATGGACCCTAAACAGGTGGCAGGTAATTCCAGCCAGGGTCTGTTTAAGTCAGGATCCTCCAAGATGTTTAAAGGGAGTACATGGCAGAGTCACCATGTGAGATCTCCCAATAGACAGCTCCAAAATGGGTAGCAATGTCAGCACAGCAAAGAGAAAAGTGTAGCTGGCACAGGCCTGAAGGTCTGCTAGTTGACCGTGATAGTCTAGAAGGATGGGAAGCCTGGGAAATCACAAATATTTGGATATGATTTGAGACCAATCCCCAAGGGCCCATTTAAAATTTAATCCCACTGCAAAGTGATAAGAGGGTAGAAAGTTAATCTAACAGTGGTTTCTAAAGGTAAGGAGATGATTAGAATTAGGTCACAGGGTGGAGCCCCCAGGACTGAACATTGGTTGTTTCTCAGGAGAGGCCAAAAGAGGCACGTGCATACTCTCTCTTCCCATGTGATATCCCGAGCCAGCATGGAAATTGACAGACATACCAGATGCAGGCCTCAACCTTGCACTCCAGAACTGTGAGACAAGAGAAACATCTTTATGAAGTTGCCTAGCCTTGGGCATTTTCTTACAGTAACAAGGAAAGAGACCAAACACAAAAGTCTACAGAATCCTCACTTGGTCTGTATGAACAGAAAATTCAAGCTCAGGTTAACCAAGGGCAACCCTGAACCATAAGAACAAAGTGTCGGCCTCTTGACCAGTTCCCAGTGTACAGACACAGAAATAAAGGCAAGGTCGGCTTCCTTCCTTCTCTGCAGCCAGAACCACAGCCTGCCCAAGTCTCTCTGCTCGTGATGTACACACACAGTGTTTGCGCCCAGACTGTCTGGGTATCGGAGAAAAGGAACGAGTCGGGCCTTTCAATGGCTTTGATGACAGTAATTCCAGAGACCCAAGCCCGCTGTGGCCCTAGCCAGAGAAGGAGCTTATGGAGGCCAAGTGGTCTGTGGAGTCTTGGCTCAAGCCCCTCTTTCTGTGGGCCCCTGACACCATCCTGTGGCTATTTCTTCATTTCTGGAATGAACAATTAGAGCAGACATCTTCAGCGACTGGCAACATCCATATGCCAAGGAAGCAAGGGGTTGTCTGTTCTTCTGCAGAAGGAAAACTATCTGGAGAGGGCTGGCACATGTGGTTCCAAAAGCCCAGGTCTGCTTTGTCCCTTTCAGAGAGAAGGCAGAACATCTAAGTTGCAAGTTGCTATGTGGGCATTATTTGGTTTCAAAGAAATGGGCTCAGCTCAGCACTTGGACATCAGGATAAATCATTCCAACAAGGAAGAGCCCAGGCACTATCAAATTTCAATTGCTAGTTGAAAATCCTGATAGCTGCTCCAGATATAATATGCAATTATAGCCCAGAAACATAAATTATCAAGGCCATGGTCCTTTCACAATATAATAAATGAAGTGTGGGCAACCACATATGTGGCAAAGATCCCAACCCCCAGAGTGTGTCACAAATGCCTGATCACCCGCAGGAGCTAGGGAAGTATGAAGAAGAAGAAAAAAGAAATCAGACTCTCCGAGTTCAGCATGGGTTGTCCTTAGGACAAAGGTGAAGAGGCCAGAAGAGCTAAAGTCTGACCCATAAAAAAGCTCTGACATTCTTGCCAGTTGTGGTCTTCTCTGTTTATGCCCCCAAGGACTCTGTATGACTAGGAGATAATCACAGGGAGGCAAGCAAGTACTGACCACTTCAGCTGAAGTAATGCAATAGCAGAAGGGCGGAGCTCTCTGCTGGCAAGCGCCAAGTGTGGAGGAGACCTGGACACCACAGCACTAGCTGAGGCCTCCAGGGGATTGGACGCTCTGCAGCCAATACGTGTGCTTCCCCACATCTGACACCATCCCCGACCCACAGCCAGAAGCTCTTCTGTCACAGTGACCTCAGGCAAGACTGGTCTTCAACAAATTTGGGGACAAGGAGAGTCACATGCCAGTCATTCCTGAATTACTGCTCCTGGGGCCCTGACTCAGACATATCCAAAAAGGCATTTGAAAGTCTGTCCCAAAATGCCTGTAAAAGAACCTGGAGCACACGCAGACATGGCTAACGATGCTTCCTTCGACACAGGCCCACCGGCACCTCTTAGGGGCTTACTTAAAAACTCCAGGCTAGTAAGGGAAAAAGTCATTAACCAGAACACAAGGTGACATGAGCACTGCCAGCACAGGTACAAGTGTGTCCAGGGATCCAGCACTAGGGAATGCCAGAGGCTCCCAAAGGAGGGGACCCCCTAGTGGCACCATGTGGACCAGAGGGAGATGTGCGCCCAGCCACTTCTGAGACCCTCTTCGTGACCACCCCTAGAGACTACACGATCCTCTCTGTGTGGCAGCCCCGTCTCTGTCCCTCTGGAGAAAAGCATAGGAAACAGGAAAGTAAAAGAGAGACCGTGCCCTTCCACGACTAATTCTCACTGTGTCCCTGGTCCACCCTGCCTGCACACAGCTCTCTATTGTGGCAATTGTGAACTGAGCGTTCCAGGTACAGTGAGATCAGCCTCCTACTGCAGGGCAAATCCGGTCATATCCAGAGAGGTGCCTCTCCTCTTGTTCACCATGCAGGCCTCTCCTCCCCACACCTGCCTGTCAGGTGAATCCAGGGCTCACCGAGAAAGGTTCTCACCCCAAAGCATCAACAAAATGAAAAGATCACAAACACAGACGGAGAGAGCCAGAGTGAGGCACAGGGCTAAGAAAAGAGCCACATAGGAAAGGATTAGAAAATAAATGAGAAGAAACTTGAAGGATTTAGAATCCATTTCAAGTGCACTGGAAGAAAATCCCTCCAGAATAGGAAAGGAGCCTGGGCTGAAACCTGGACAGCCTCTGGTCCCACCCTCTGCCCACTGCACGCTGAGGTTTGGATTTGTCAGTCCGGATTCTCTTCTCAGTTCTTACCAGGACAGCAGTTCTGTCAAACTGGAGCCTGTTCATCTGTATCAGAACCAGCCAGAGCTGGCTGAGATGCAGTTTTTGGGTCCCCAAAAGTCTGAGGCCTTCTGAAAGCCAAGAACCGCAGAGTCGAGTCCACTCTCATTCCTAAGGGCTGCCATACCCACACTGACTCATACTTTAAATGGCTGCTTAAATGCTGAAGGATTTAAACTAATGACTAAATTGATTCTTTTAGAAATTGCTGGATTCTAAAAGTAGTAATAGCAGTCATATTGTGACCAAAATGAAATGATGTATGGTTTATACACTGAAGCCAGGAAGAGCTTTTCACAGCATAGATGCTACCCTGTCACTCCTCAGGGAAAAGACACGGATGACCTCTCACTGCCCTGTAGATAAGTGTCCAGACCCACAATCCCCCTCAGCCCGCCTCCCAATTTAACACAGGGCTATAGTTCTCAAGGCCCGAGAGTTCGGAACTTCAGTTCCTAAAAAACCAAAGCCCACTCTTTTCACTGCCTTTGGCAAGAACACCTCTTTTTCCCCTGTAAAATCCCTTTCCCGACCCACCATGCTGGCAGGACTGATGCTTCTATAGAACCCTCACAGCACCAATAACTTCACATCACATTCCTCAATCCATTTGAGATGTCCCGCACAGGGGCTAGGGAGATGTTTCACTGGTTAAGAACACTTGCTATTCTTACAGAGGACATGGTGTTCCATTCGCAGTAACCATACAATGGCTCACAACCAAACACAGCTTTGCTTCCAGAAGATTCCATGCCCTCTTCTAGACCTTTGCAGGCACCAGGCCTACATATGATGCACAGCCATGCATGCAACCAAAACACTCATACACATAGAATAAAATTTTAAAAAATTTAAAAACGTTTATCAATTTATAGTTTTGGAACCTGATGACCAATGCATTTCTCGCCTAGAATTGTGTGTGTGTCTGCATGTTTGCATCTGTGTGTTCTGGTGCAGAGCTGGTGCTCAATAAATATACGCGAGCAAACAAGTGAATTTAAAAGAAACTCCAAATCAAATACTGGGGGTGTAAGTGAATTGAGAAGCAATTAAAGATTTAAACTAGCCGGGCATGGTGGCACACACTTTTAATCTCAGCACTCAGGAGGAAGAAGCAAGCAGATCTCTGAGTTAGTTTAACGTCAGCCTGATCTTCAAGGTGAGTTCCAGGATAGTTAGGGCAACCACAGAGAAACCTTGTCTCAGGAAAAGAAAGAAAGAAAGGAGGAAGAGGAGGAGGAGGAAGAGGGGAAGAAGGAGGAGGAGGAGGAGGAGGAAGAGGAGGAGGAGGAGGAAGAAGAAGAAGAAGAAGAAGAAGAAGAAGAAGAAGAAGAAGAAGAAGAAGAAGAAGAAGAAGAAGAAGAAGAAGAAGAAGAAAGTTCATGTATTCCCTTTCCTGGAAGCTGAAGCCTCTGAGGCCTCTCCAGTTTGTCACCGGTTGGTTGACTGATCGGGCTGAGATGCCACAGTGAACTCTCTGCTGCATATGGCCCTACACACTCTCTTCACATGTGTTTCAAACTAATGGGCCCCATTCTTCCCACACAATTTCTAGATTTGGAAAGAAGAGGAAACCTACTGTTAAAGCTGGTATTGGGCCATTTCTCTAGGCCTTGGTCTGATCTGGTTATGAACCCTTCAGTAAGCTATCTGCTGCTGAAAGAGATTATGAACATTGAAATAAAAGCTGATGTGGAAATCTCCACAGGGACTTCTTACAAGTCTTCATGGTCTGGGAATTTTCACTGTATACCTTCATATTCTAAAGTTATTAGCAGCACATTGGAAAAGATTTTAAATAAACCTCAGTCAGTAATAATTATAACAAAATGTCTACCAGGAACAACGTCTTCTGCTCTCTTCTCTCTGCTACCTTGCAGGCAACTGGCAACAGTTGGGGTGATGGCCTTAGGACATGACTGTCTTCTACATGCCCCTGAGGTAGTAAGACTCTTCAGACAAATTGCTCCTCATCTGTGGTCACCCATGCCACATAGCATTCCAAAGCCACATGCTCAACCAAGACAAAGCTGAATGTCAGACACTGAGGGGACACTGACAGCTGGCAAGGGCCTCTTAAAATATACTGCAACAAAGGCACGACGGGAAAGAGAAAAAGGGAGTCAAGGTGCTTGGAATCTTTAAACTGCTGGCTAAGGTGTGTGAGTAGAATTCACCAGGCCCCTGCATTTTATGGCATAGAACTTTCCATAAGTCTGTAAATATGTTTGCCACTGGGTTCTCTTCCAAGCAATGCACCAAGCCTGACAGGCAGGAAGGAAACACTGCTGCGTAACTCCTGCAGAGGCCAGAGGATCTGTGCCACTCTACCTGGGAACAACCAGCAACAAAGGATTGAATTTTCTTTTTCTTTTTCTTTCTTTCTTATTTATTTATTTGTTTTGTTGAGACAAGGTTTCTCTGTGTAACTGCTCTGGCTGTCTTGGAACTCATTTTGCAGACCAGGCTGGCCTCAAACTCAAAGAGATCCGCCTGCCTCTGCCTTCCAAGCATTGGGATTAAATGCATGCACCATCACCACCTGGCTAAAATTTTTATATACTGAAGATAGCATGTAATTTGTTGGTGGCTTTTAGTGACTGCAGTCATGTCTCACTTCCAAAGTAAAGTCTACAGAAGTTCTTTCATTTGAACAGCCCCCTCTCAAGCCTATGCTTCAGTTCATGACAGCTAATGACACTGAGGTTTGTCTTCCTTTTAATCCACTTACAAAAGCCATTGCTAAATGACCACTTAATGGGTACAGGAGCTACTGTGTAAGACTCTAATAAGCCTGTGTACTAGTTGCTGCCTTCCTAGAGGAACTTACAGAGCAGAGTAAGTACCCAAACAAGCAATGGCCAGAACTACCGAATAGAAATGAGAACCGTGGCTTAACGTGGACATGGAATGAAATGTTCTACATGGAATACTTTGAGCAATGAGAAAGTTGGTACAACTAATTATGCTGGTACAGCAGCGCCGTTATGGGTCTGTCCCTTTGAGCCATGGGCCTCCTCTTGTTCCCTTTCTATCCTATGCTTTGAATGACTTTGATTCTGGCTGCCAGTCTAATGATCCAGCTCAGATTAAAGTAGACAGCTGAACCCTTTACACCCACCCACATTCTACTGACACTTTAAGCAGTCACGTACTTTCCAGAAGGTTTTAAGTGACTCAAAGGGGACGCTTATAAGGTGTCTGGGGACCACTGAGTTTCCTTTACAAACAACGCAATCATATAAAACCCAGTTCATCTGAATTCAATGCCTGTGCATTGCTACTCACTAGGACCCAACTAACTAACTTGGGGGTTTCTCACAGAGCTTCTGCCTGTAGCAGGACAGATGTAAACAGCACTTTTCCAGAAAGTGAGGATCAAGAGATGAGGAAGAGGACTGAACAACATCTTCCAGTCTCTATCTCCAGTGGATCAGCAATGAAGTGGAATCCCACGTTAGCTGGAATTGAACTAGAGAACTTACATGGGTTTTTGTTTGAATTCACCAAATTTGTAACATCGTCTATTATATTAGTTCATCTTGATCACAATGGGTGATATTTATCCAAATGTGGCCGTTTTACACCTCTGCTGAAGCAAAGATGTACGAAGCAAAGTCTAGTTGAGTTTTAAGATGAATGGCTCAGGCCTCTTAAAGAAAATTAAATAACCAATGTAAGTCTTTAAATAAGTGTAGCAAGATTTGGGTGTTAAAAAACTGCAGAAAAACTACTGATAACAAGAGATGGCATTGACAACAAGTAAACCAATACATTAAAACCATGTCAATATTAAAGCTGCCAGGTTAGCAGTTCCAGAGATTGCGGATTTACATTAAACCACCTGACAAATGTGAAAACTGAGGCAGAAGAAGACAATAAACTTACCCTACCCAGCTGACACTGGAAAACCAGCTAGATTCCTCAATTAACAAGGGTGTGTTTGTTTAGTTCCAAACTTCAAAGAACCGTCCTTTTTCCTTTTCCCAAATCCAATCAGTCACCAAGCCCTCCATTTGTTTTCTTCAGTGGGTGGCTGCAACATCAGGACTGCATACTGTCCCCCTACCCCTGTCTGCTCTGGCTGGGAGCCAGCTGTGGAGTCTCAGATGGGTAGTGGGGGTGGGGCAGCCTTCTGCTTGCAAGCTAACTGCTGTATTTATTTATTCCTCTCCCCAAGACTGGGTGTTTATTTGGGCAGCTCTAGAGGACAGCTGACAAGGCGCCTTCCTTAGTTTCTCCTGCCTGCTGTACCAGCTAATCTTTTGTCCAGGCTGCAATGGGACAGAGTCCTCATCAAACCCGGATGGCCTGTTTTTCTGGCTTTCTTTTTCATTCAACCCAAGGTCTAGCTCCCAGCAGAACTGACTCCAGGCTTCCCCCAAACATTCCTTCACCACGGACTGCTGAACTCCTGAAGCAATCTTTCCTTAAGTTTTCTAGGTCTTTCCCAAACCTGTGTACTTCTTCCCCCGTGACCGGCAAACCTGCAGTAGTGGTAGTCACAATTATCTCTTAACTGACTTCCTTCTCATTCACCCATTCCTAGCAAAGCTCCGGATGTGGAGTTCCTTGACCACAGAACATAAAATACAGCTACAATGGCCGTGGCGTGCGTGGCTGACTGGGTGAATGAAGAAGAGGTGAAGTACTGTGATGGGTTAAGGCCAGCAATAACAGTGCAATCTAAGTCTTTATATGCATTTAAGATCCGTGTGTGTGTGTGTGTGTGTGTGTGTGTCTGTGTGTCTGTGTGCATGCTGTTCAAATGCTGATAACAAAACTCAAGCCTTTGTCCAAACTGAGCATGATAAACCTTATAACTCAACTACGTCACACCCCTCATTGCTTTTTAAAATATAATTTAAAAATAAAGTTTTTCTATGATTCTTTTATGCAAATCCAGGCACACTCTTTTCAAAAACTCTAAACAGAAGAACAGTGATTGAGAAAACAGTTCCTATGAACCTAAGTCACTCACTGAGTGGAGTGGGTCCAAAGAGGATGGAAATGTGTTCATTCCTTGAGAAACACTTTGCTTTAACATGGTTCCCATTCAGTGAAGGTGGCAAGTGTTGGAGAAAATAGAATTTAGCAGCTAGCATCATCATTCCTCTGCTTTATTAGGACCCTGCATTATTAGGTGAGGTGTGCATGTGTGTGTGTGTGTGTGTGTGTGCGTGCGCGCGCGCGCACGTGCGTGTGCATTTGTGTACATGACACTTACTAGTTATTACAGGAAAAATTAGGTCCCATGTCCGCAAGCCAAATTGTTTAACTAGTAGTCCTTCCACCAAGCAGCACATAACTGGAGTAAATGGAGTACCTTAGTACCAGTCCACTACAAAATCTAGGGCATGAGGGCATGGTAGGGCAGAGTAGTGTGGGGGTGGGCAGGAATCAAGTTGAAACCAGCCTTACTGGGTGTTATTGGAATTCACTCTTCACTCAGCCAAAAATGTGCAGTCTAACCAAAGTACTCCACTGGCTCAACTTCCCAAGCCACACGTCTTCTGAAGGCCACAGGCAACGCCAGCTGCGGTTTATACATTTGGGTTAAAGAGCCCCAAAACAGAAAAAAAAAATTTTGAAATACATTAAACTTCAAAATGAAGAGTAATTGTGTGTAGCAGCCTGGAAAATATATCTCATGCAGTACACTGAGCCACTGAACCCCAGAGCACAGAGCTCTGGTGCTCCAAATGCAATCTCAAACTGAAAATAAAAAGGTACAAAGGGCGGAAGGAAGGGTGGAGGGTTGCTACCGGGCTGTGACTCGCAGGAGGCTGCCGCCTTGGGAAAGCACAGCTAACCTAAGATCCAGTGACAGTTCTGTGCAGTCTAAGCCACTAAGCTGCTGCTCTGGACACTAGAGAAGCCAGGGGAGGCAAATAAAAGGTTGATATATAATTACATAAGAAAATAATGTCGTAAGATTACACAAAATCTAATGCACTGAGAGGGAAAGGACTTCATTTAAGCCAATACCTTTGAAGTCTCTCCGTGACCTGCCACAAGGGCCTGGCACACTGATGGAACGTCCGTATCCATCGCCGGCTGACCGGCCGAGGCACATTTGCCAAGCACAGGAGCAGACACTGTCCTCAGTTACTGGACACCAAGCAGCCATTTCTTGACCTTGTGACAAGGCCTCAGGCTGAGCCAAGCTGACTGCTCCTCACCACCCTGCTCCATTCATTCTAACTATTGTATAAAGGTTACAGAGAAGGTAGTAACCAGTCGTCAAACTCAAAACCTCAAGGAAACTGGGACAGAAACTCTCTACTTAGCTTTCTTCTGCCCAGGCTACAGGATGAACACTAAAGTCACATTTGCAACCATTTGACTTAGGAAGATAATTGCCATTGAGCAGTGAGGGAAGTTAGGGAGGAAACTAGGGCAAATGAATGACCAGAGTTCCCCATCTGTGAATATACTGTCTTAGGCTTCAAGGAATATTGACCGAAAGCTGGGGCACTTATACCTGCTGTTGAAAGTCTAGTATCCGATGGTCAGATTGCACACAGATGTTCTGATCTCAGGAAACAAAGCAGAGGTTCTTAACCAAGCAGGGGAGAGAAGGGGAGGGCTGAGGTTGGGCCCTGAGCCACAGACTTGCCAACTATGGAGACAGTTTTGGTTGTTCTCAACTGAGTGGCACTGTTGGGACCTAGTGAATAGAGACCGGGGAAGCTGGTGGGCATCCTGAAAAGGGAAAGTTCTCAACAGAGACAATTGTCCACTCCAAATGTCAATGGCTCCAAGGCTGAGACCACCCAAAAAAAGGGGACAATAAAAGGGGAAATGTTCTGTAAGTAGAAAAGAAGGACAGCAGTAACCTCTGCATTGCACAAGAGGAGGCATCCTGCTTAATGGGCTCAGGTCTCCGGTTCCTCAGTGGGTGTTATTCCAGGGTCAGAAGCAGCAAAGCTATGACAAACTGACAAGAACACCATGAAGAATATTCCCGTCAACTGGTTCCCTCCCAATGGGTTTCACAATTATGCCTGCACCATAACTCATCCACATATTGGCTAAAGAATATGTTTTCCTTGATAAAGACCTCTCTCCCTCACCTCTCTCTCAATAAATTGTCTCATCCTCCAATATTATGACCTTGGCTTATAGGTGTATGAGAGCCCACAGATGGATCTAGATTCAAGGATAAGGGCAACTCGAGAATGAAATATCCAGAGAGGGATCAACTCTGAAATTCTCTATTTCGGCAGTAGGAAAGATATCCCAAGTTAGATGTCATGACGACCTGAGACACATCTGAACTAAAGGGATTTCTTCTGTTGTTTTTCTTTTTATGGCACTGAGGGTCAAACCCAAGGCCTCATGTAGGCCAAGCACATGCTCTACCATTAAGCAGTACCCCTATCTGAAATAAGGGCATTTTCTATTTTAAAAAAAAAATTGCACTGGGTATGCCATAGGGAAGAGTGTCAGCCATGGAAAAAGTCACACCAAGCTCATGAGCCAATCCAGCACACTGCTCCATAATGCTTCACCTGAGCATTCTTCCCCAACCCACTGCTGCTTCTCCGGAAGTATCGCCCACCCAGCACAGCTGTCCTAGAGTAAATAGTGAGTTGCCAGCATTTCCTACTCAGGAAAGCTATGCTCCCTACATTAACTGTTTGAACTAAAATAGCCCAACTGTAGCTTTGATTCCTAAAACTGAAGTTCCAATTATAATCTTGCTCAGATTCTGGAAACCAGGGTTTGTGGGGGCCCAGAACATGGAGCAGCATCTCCTATTTATACGTGTGACTAACTTCTCCACTCAGCACTGGGCCAGGTTGTTGCTGTGGCTAATTCCGTTTGATGAGACAGCATTTCCTTCACCCACATATATTCCTACCTCAATACTTATCTGTTCGCCTCACTTTAGGCTGCTGAGAAAATTCTGCTCCAGTTGTACCTGCACCAATGAAGGACTGAAGCACGCGTAGTTAATTTAATCACTGATTGTGGCAGGGCTTGGCAGGCTTCAGGGCTGCTTGCCACAGAGAAGTTGCCATTGTTAACATTCAGACAACCTAGATTATCCAGGAAATTGAGCACAGCAGCCAGTGTGCGCGCATGGGGTATGCGGACTGGCTCTGGTGAACCTAAAAGCACTACACTGTGATCTGGAACGCTTTCTGGGGCCACGCATGTCACAGAAGCCACACCGTGTCTGCATGGCTGGCCTTCATGACCCCTCTGATTTGGACACTGCGGAAGTTCTTGGCCTTTCGCTTTGTTCTTTGGCCAGCCAGTCTTAAACCCAAGCCAGCAGGAACACCTAATCTAATTACCCATCACAGTGGTGCTAGGCTACTACCAAAACAGCATGGTTGCCCCTGCAAATCTCCAAAAGTAATCAGAATCATGTACAGGGAGACTACCAGGGGTAAAACAGGAAAGGAAAGGTCCCGTAGAGCACATTTCCAAAAGCTCAAAGCCAACACTCCGCCAGAAAACGGTAGGTTCTTTTGATGTCCCTCCGAATACAGCAAGAGCTACTAGGAATAGATGGTTTGACTCAACAGCACTGCAGGCAAGAGCTGGTCACTTGGGTCCCCTGTCCCTCTAAGATGGGGGTGGCATTGGGGCCTAGCACAACGTTGACTTCTATAAACACTAAGGTTTTTGGGGTGAAGTTAAAGGTTCACACTGCACGTGATTCATTTAGAAACAGCATCTTTCACAAGAAATTAAACTAACAGTATTTTGTAAAAGGGAAACTGCTAGATGCTTCTGAAAGCGTGGCCCTGTGGATTCATCAGAATTCCTGATAAGGTGGTGAAAAAGAAATTCTCACAATCTCTAGGATTATTTTTTTAAAATATTTATTTATTTATTATGTATACAATATTCTGTCTGTGTGTATGTCTGCAGGCCAGAAGAGGGCACCAGACCTCATTACAGATGGTTGTAAGCCACCATGTGGTTGCCGGGAATTGAACTCAGGACCTTAGGAAGAGCAGGCAATGCTCTTAACCACTGAGCCATCTCTCCAGCCCCCTAGGATTTTTTTTTAAACTTTATTTTATGTGCATTGGTGTGAAGGTGTCAGATCTCTAGGAACTGCATTTTCAGACAGTTGTGAGCTGCCATGTGGGTGCTGGGAATTGAACCCAGGTCCTCTGGAAGAGCCGTCAGTGCTATTAACCACTGAGCCATCTCTCCAGCCCCAATCTCTAGGAGTATTAAAGCAAATTTTAAAAACTCAAACCCATATGGGACTACATATTCAGTACTAAGGGTGTGTTCTGTGTGTCTTTAAGGACAGAACCCATGACCTGGTACATGCTTGCCAGCATGTACACCCCTGAACTATATATGTTCTCCCGCCTCTTGCCCTTGTTTCTATGGAGCAGCATCTTGCTGTGTATTTCTAGAAGGTCGTGAACTAACTAGTAACTGGGAGATTTGCCTCTAAAATCCTTCAGCCTCAACCTCCTCAGAGGGCTGGCCTTCTGCTTCCTTCAGTTTGAGTTTTAGGCGGCTGATACGGACCTGCTAAGTGGGTCTCAGGCTCTCCTCCTGGGCTGAACCTGAAGCAAACAAAGCACTGTGTTCGTTGACTTGAACTGAGTTACACAACTCTTGCAGCAAACACTTAAGGCTTTGTAAGGCAGAAAGGTTTTGTAATCTCCCACCTTCTCCACATTCAACAGGATGTCTAAACCAAGCTATCTCCTTTGGATGGCTGCGGGCATTAAAGAGTGGCTGCAGACCAACCAATAAAACAGCGGCCCACTGTTCCAGATCAGGATGCCAAACACTATTCTAATGGGACTGGCCCTTCTGAAGCTTCAGCGCTGGACCAGGTGATGAGCAAGCAAGCACGCGCTGGTGCACCACTTGCCCTCCCCCACCACATCCTCTGGGCCTAAGCTTCAAAGCCCTCCCTTCCTGCACACGCCTCCCCACCCACATCACACCAAATACCCAAAGCAAGCAAATTGCTTGGGAACACTCAAGTACTGACTTCTCATTGGTGCTGAAGTCTCAGAACTGCTCCCAAGCCAGAAGCTCTTAGAGAAGCCCCTCACCCGCCCACTTCTTTTTCATCTTCTCCCTTTCCAAGGGCTTTTTCTTGCTTCTCTCCTTCATCTGTCTCCCGCTTTTTTCCCTCTGCCTCCCTCTCCTGGCCCTGCTAGCAACCGCTACTCCTCTGCCTTCAATTCAGCTCCATCTCTGTGAAAGAGGGAGGAACAGGGTACACATGTGGGCCTCTTGCTGCTTCTGGTAATGCCCATCCTCCAGAGGAGTATTTCCTTGACTTAAAGCAACATGGGCTTTGAAAAGACATCCTCCGAGGGGAGAGGTGCTACAGCAGATCAGGAGTAGTTGGGCTTTTAGTCAAGTGCCCAGCTTTTTATACCATGCCCCAAGCCATCTCCTCTCTGCATCTTTCCTTGGCCTGCAGTTCTGAGGAAGGGATCTAACAGGACTGAGGGGGCTCTGAAATAACAGTGGCAGAGCAGGGAGAAGGGGACTAAGGTAAAGTAAAAGCCTGGCTTCCTACTCGCCACTGGTACTGTGAGATTTTTCTCGGTATGTTTTCCCAGCGGCCTTGGCCAGCATGGACAACTCCCTAACTGCCAGCAACAAAATACTGACCGAGCACATCGCAACCCTGTGCTGTGAACAAGGTCACCAGCCTGCTCAAACTTCCATCCTCATGGGAGAGACAATAAGAAAATAAACAGGTGGATATATAATGCCAAGGAGTAATAAACGCTGAGAGGAAAACCTGGGTAACACAAGAGGACCCCGGACAGCTGTCCACAAAGGCCTTTTAAACTGACACCTGAGTAGAGAGGCTTAAAGGAAGCAAATGATGAGTCATCAGGACTTGTGAGAGAAAGCTCCCCAGGCAGAAGAATAGTATGTGCAAAGGTCCTGGGGAGAGAAAGCAGTAAAGCAAAATATCAGGAAGTCAGAATTGCTGCAGTTAACAAGGACACACTGCTGTGCAGACATGCCATCCCATCTAGGACCACCCACCCTGAGGCCAATGACTATTTAGGCACAGAGTCTCCACAGACAGTGGTCTTCCCAGCTTCCTATCTCCCAGATTTCTCCTGCTTACTCTTCCTCCTCACCAGAAATCCTCACAGTTGGGGTCATCCTGTCATCTTACCACTCCATCTAACTTTAACAAAAACCGAATAGCAAACACAGTAAGTAAGGCCATAAGCATATTTACAATTCTGAAGCCATAGCAAATATACCATAGTGAAGAGCAGAAGATCAAAAAGGCAGAGGGAGAGAGGGCAGCCAAGAAGAAATGAGTATGGAGTCTTTGTCACAAGCCTGCAAGTGACCTGGCTCTAAACTCACAAGGATCCCCAGTCCTGTAAATTGAGGAGTGGAAACAGTAAACCTTGAAATAACCTTGGAGCTGAAGAGGTGAGATACGTGGAGACCATGACCAGAAGCCTCTAAGGGACCTGCTCTGCAGCCAGCTTTCACAATCTAGGAGTCATTTCAAATAAACTGGGTCCTCCAGTCCCAAGTTGCTCTCAAAGATTTTGGTATGAAAACGCTGATTGATTATTTTTATTTTGTACATTAAAAAAACCAAAATTCAGAAATTCTTCCCCGGTTTCCCCCAAAATTCCAACAACCCCCATTCTGTTTCTTAAGCCAGAGGCAGGCAGCCCACAGTCCCTGGGTACATTTCATTGAGCTCACTGTGCCTCGGGAGCTGTCCAGAGGGCCCCGGAGCTGTCCCTGCTTGTGGCCAAACTCTGCAGCGTAAGGTCAATCCAGGTCCCACAACCCGTGCTCCAGCTGCCTAGTTCAAAGGGCTCAAGGCAAGGGAATCAGTAGAAGTGAGCCCCCACCCCCGAGGGGCAATGGGAAAGCGACACCCCCCGCGCGCAATGACGCGCGCGAACACACACACACACACACACACACACACACACACGCCTGGCGCGCGCCCGCGGCACAACACGGACTTCCCAACCCCACACAAGCGCACCGCGGCTCGTTGAGAGTTCTGGGTTTCCTCTTCCTCAAAGCCGCGGGGCTACCGCGGCGCGGAGCTCGCTCTCTCCCTCCCCAGCGCCCCACGCCCGCCGCTCTCTGGTTAAGGCGCCCGGTCCGCCCTCTCCCACGCCAGCCTCTCCATCAAAGCCCCCGCCGCCCTCCCTCCCGGGCCCCACAGGGAAGCCCCGCGTGGCCCCAGGAGGCGGGTCTTCACTAGCGAACGCCCGCAGGGGTCCTCGCCGCCCACCGCGCCCCAGCCCGGGAGCGCGCTCTCCGGGGATCCCCTCCCATCTGCGACGCCCGAGCGAACCCCGGAGTCTTCGCCGCCCACCGCGACTAGACGCAGCCTCCCGTTTCTCCGGCCCCACTACTGCTGGTCGCAAGGTCCCGGGCGCACTCTGCTAGGTCCCAGCACCTCTACGCCGGTGGCGCAGCCCTCCGGCGCCCCCTCCAGCCAACCCTGCCCGGGCCATCTCCGCGGGTCCCGGCTGTGAGTCCCATTCCGGAGCTGCCCTCAGTGTCCACTGCCCCCGTGCCTCTAGTCACTCGGGACCCCCTTCTGCCTAGACCTCCCAACTGCAGCGCGCCCGCAACCTCCGCCGGCCCGCCCGCACCGCGGGGCCCCGGGAGGAAACAAAAGTGTCTCCGCGGCGCCCTCGTCTTGCCCCGGCCCCCGCCCGGGCCGCCGAGGTCAGCGAGCCGGGCGCCGCGCCAGCCCTGAAAACTTTACGAACCTGCCCGGGGTCGCAGGACGCTGTGACGAGGGCTCCCAGGGGCCAGAGTACCGGGGCGGGGGCCGTAGACCGGTGCCCGAGGTTCTGTCGCCCCTCTCGGGGCCGTGGACGGCGGTGGCTCTGCCTTTATCTCGTGCCCATCCTCGCCCGCCGCCGCTGCCCGAACGCACGCACTTACACTCGGGTCGCCGGCCGCTGCCGCCGGCTGCCGTTGCTCTCACTTCCTCTTCCTTCCTCCTGCTGGCCAGAGACACATCTTGCATCTAGGAGCATCCCGCGAGCTGCCGCGAACTCTCCTCCTGGGCAGACGCTGCGGAGTTGCCGCCGCCGCCCCCGGCACCTGCGCGCGGACACGCGTGGTTGGCGCGTTTGCTTCCCGCCCCCACACTGCTGCCCGCCTCCTTGTACGGTGCCTAGGGCCCGGTGCCTACGACTTTTTGAAGTCCTTATACTTAAAAAGAGGGGAATGTCAAACAGTATGCATACTTCTGTTCTGCTATAAATAGTGCGTACTGAGCATGACTTCTCTGATGAGCTCACAAACCGCGTTTTACAGTCACTAATTAACTCCGTTACCCTCATAGCGCCACCTCTGGGGGGACCGAGAGCTCGTGGTACCCTTTTTATAAGCTTTCATTTTGAACAGCTTCTTTGAGATTTTCCACGGAAGGGGAAACTTCGGTGGGCTGATTTAAAACAATTAATTCCTCTAAAAAGCTCCCCGTATATTAATTTCTTAACACGTTTTGTCGTAGGCAGCACGGCAAAAATGACAGCCCGTTTCCTTCTCCTCCATCACCTATGAATTTACCGTAATCAAAAGTACAAGGTTTCCTTCAATGAAGCCAGAGATTCTCTTGTGAGGTATAGCATAGCATGAAGCAACATGTACCACTCTGAATATGTTATTTATGGTTATTGTATTGTTATTGAAGTCATGCAGCCCTACTTCAGTAGTTTTCAAAGAAGAAATCAAACACAGCTAACTCCCAATCTAGCAGGCAAGAGGGAAATGACAGTTGGAAAGTTCAGAAGAAGCACCTGTCCTGTTGGAATTTGGCACTCTCTGATGGAGCCGCTGTAGAGGGCAGGGAGCTGCTGTGCGTGCCCTCATCGCTAGGAAAGGAGAGGAGTTGGGAGTACACTCCAGAAGATACCAGAATCTAAGGCAAAAAGCAATGTTCTCTTTAAGATTAATCACAAGAAGAGCGAACTGGGATTGGTATGTAAAATAAGATTGTTTTAAAAATTAAAAAAAGATTAGTCACAGGAATATTTAAATATGAACCCTGTGCTAACTGTCCATTAGCACAAGTACCCATTGTGTACTTTACATGAAAAATAAAATAAAATAGCCCATTGTTTTTATAATGATTTTATCATTTCAATGAACAATAGTTCCACAGTTTATATGTAATAAATCAATCAGATAGTGTGTCAGGTTAGGATATATGTATATAATTAAAATTAATTTCACCACTTTATTTATTTAGATATTTAGATTTTTGAGACAGGGTTTCTCTGTGTGTGGTCCTGGCTCTCTCACTCTGTAGCCCAGGCTGTCATCAAACCCACAAAGATCCATCTGCCTCTGCCTCCCCAGTGCTGGGATTAAAGGCATGTGTCATCACCGCCTGGCTTCACCAGTTTATTTTTATTGAATTTTTTTCATAAAATATATTCTAATCATCCTTTTCCCCTCCTCAAACTCCTCCAAGAGACTCCCCACCTTCCCACCCACCCAACTCCACGCCATTTCTTTTTCTCTTGCTTTAAAAAATAAACAACCAGGGAGCTGGAGAGATGGCTCAGTGGTTAAGAGCATTGCCTGCTCTTCCAAAGGTCCTGAGTTCAATTCCTGGCAACCACATAGTGGCTCACAACCATCTGTAATGAGGTCTGGTGCCCTCTTCTGGTCTACATACAGACAGAATGTTGTATACATAATAAATAAATATTTTTTAAAAAGAAAACAAAACAAAATAGCCAAACCAATAATAATAACAAAATAAACAGGAAACACACACTTGTATTAAAAAACATAAAAATACAAGAATGAGAAACAGAACATACAAGCAAAAACCAATAAAACAAAAAAAAGTCCAAACAAAGCAATTTGAGACAAAAAGTCTACAAAACTTTGAGCTCATTCTGTGTTGGCCATCTATTGCTAGGCATGGGGCCTACCCTGAAGAGTTAGTATACGTGGTGATACTCCATTGAAGAGAAATAATTTTCCTTTGGAAACAGGTGTCAATTGCAGATAGTTTCTTGGTTAGTCTTAGTTCTGTTGTATCAGAAGGACACAGTTTCTTTGGACTCATCCACCCCTCTGGCTCTTATAGCCTCCTCTCTTGCCTAGTTCCTTAAGCCCTGAGGGGAGGGTTTGAAGAAGACATTCTATTTAGGACTGAGTGCTCCAAAAATCTCTCACTCTTGGCATATTGTACAGCTGAGGATCTCTGTGTTAATTCTCATCTATTGAAAAAAAAAAAGCTTCTCTGATGGTGGCTGAATGAGGCACTAATCCGTGGTTATAGCAGGCAGTCATTAGGAGTCATCTTAGTGCTATATTAATTTAGCAGAAAAACACTATTTGGTTTTCCCCAAGCCCATCCAGTCTCAACTTGTTGACCACCTGAGAAGTGTCTGGTATGGGTTCCATCTCATGAAGTGAGCCTTAAATCCCATCCCAGAATGGCTGGCTACTTCCACAACATTTGTACCTCTATGGCACCAGCATAACCAGGTAGGCCACCACTGTTACAAGTTACCATTGCAGAACACAGGGGTTGTAAGCGGGTTGATGGTTACCTGTCTCCTCCAATAGCAAGCACACAAAGTATCTTTCAGTACCATGAATGCTGGTCAGTAGGAATGGAGGCTCTAGTTAAGTACCAGCTAAACCTCTCCGTGTTTAATGAGATAATGTCTTCAGCAACAGGGCCTTACCATCATTCTTGGAGAGCAACCCATAGCCGTGACTATAGTCTTTTTGGCCAATGAATCAAATAGATGTAACCCATTTTTGGCACTGGAGGTTTTACTTGGCAGAGTAAGATACCTAGTTGGGGCACTGACTGCCCAGTTATTTGGCGACTTCATTTTGATTTCTTCCATATATATGTTTATTTTAGGAGGCTTCCTTCCTCTGTATTGGGCTTCCATATGGCCCCTCAAACAGCCTTAATATTAGTTGTCTCCTTCCCACCCCCATATTCCCTACCCCTCCTCATTTATTACTCCCACTCCAATCTCTGCCTTGTCTCTTCAGAGCATCACATTCTATTGCCCTTCCTTGGGAGTTCCTCTCCTCCTCCCTAATCTCTTATTGGGTACCTAACCTCTGTGGTTATACACTTGTAGTGTGCATACCAAAAGCTTGCAAGCAAACATCCACAAATATTTGTCTTTTGGAGTCTGAGTCACCTTACTCAGAATGATTTTTTTTCTAGCTCTATCCATTTACCTATCAATTTTATAATTTTGTTTTTCTTAAAGAGCCAAATAATATTCCATTGTAAAACGAACCATGTTTTCACTATTCCTTCACCAGTTGATGGACGTCTAGAAAGTTTCCAATTTCAGGGTATTTTGAATAGAGCAACAGTGAAGATGGATGAGCAAGTATCTCTATAGAAGAACAGAGAAACCACTGGCTATATGCCCAAGAGTGGTATAGCTAGATCTTTTCCAAACTTCCTGCGGAACTGAAGCACTGATTTCCATAGTGACTGTACTAGTTTGTACTCCCACCAGCAATGGATGAGTGTTCTCCTTTCCTCGCATCCTCTCCAGCATGAGCTGTCATTTGTTTATTGATCTTGGCCATTCTGACTGGTTTAAAATAAAATCGCAAAGCAGTTTTAATTTGAATTTCCATGATGACTAATGAAATGATAGGAAACATTTCTTTAAGTGTTTCTCGGTCATTTATATTTCATCTTTTGAGAACTCTCTGCTTAGTTCTGTACTCTATGTTTTGTTTGTTTGTTTTGTTTTGTTTTATAAGACAGGGTTTCTCTGTGTAGCCCTGACTGTTCTGGAACTCTCTCTGTAGACCAACCTCATCTTGAACTCAGAAATCTGCCTGCCTCTGCCTCTGCCTCCTGAGTACTGGGATTAAAAGCATTTACCACCACCAGTCAACCTGTACACTATTTTTAATAGGGTTATTTGTTTGCTTATAGTCCAGTGTTTTGAGTTCTTTATATATTTTAAATACTAACCCTCTATCCGATGTGTAATTGGTAAAGATATTTCCCATTGTGTAGCCTTCCACTGTGTCTGAATGAGAGTGTTTTTTGCCATACAGAAGCTTTCCAGTTTCACGAGGTCCCATTAATTAATTTATGATCTAGTTGCCTGTGCTACCGTGTTCTGTTCAAGCAGTCTTTTCATGTGCCGGGTTCAAGATTTTTCCCCACTTTCTCTTCTATCAGATCCAGAGTATCTGGTCTTATGTTGAAGGCCTTGATGCACTTGGAGTTGAATTTTGTGCATGCAGGCTAACAAGTAAGCATGTATTTGCATTCTTCTACAAGAAGCCATTCAGTTTGACAAGTACCATTTTTTAAAAAAAAAAAATGCTGTCTTTTCTCCAATGTGTATTTTTAGCTTCTTTTGCAAAATCAGTGTGTGGATTTTAGATAAAATCTGGGTCTTAATCCATTCCATTGATCCAAGAGTTTGTTTTTATGCCACTACCATGTTGTTTTTTTATTACTATATCTCTGTAGTACAACTTGAAGTCTGGGATGCTGATATCTCCAAAAGTTCTTTGATTATTCAAGAGTGTTTTTACTATCCTGTTTTGTTTTTATCTGTTTGTGTTCTTTGTGTATTATATATATATTTTATATATAGCTGAAATTTTTTATTTATATAAAGAATAGTGTTGAAATTCTGAAAGGATTTCCCTTAAATCTGTAAATCGCTTTTGGTAGAATGGCTATTTTCACTGTATTAATTCTATTGATCCATGACCATGGGATATTTTTTCATCTTCTGATTCTTCTCATATCTTCTTCAGGATCATTTTTTTGCTTGCCTTTTTGTTTTGAGACAGGGTCTTTTTGCCTGGCTGTCCTGAAACTCACTAGACAGATGAGGCTGGTGTCAAACTCATGGAAACTCCCCTGCCTCTACCTCCTGAATGCTGAAAGCATGTACCCAGTTTTCTTCAGTACCTTAAGATCACATTGTTGGCAAATACTTTGACTTCTTCTGTTTGTGTCATCTTGATTGCCTTCAGTTCTCATATTGCTCTAGCTAAGACTTCAAATACCATATTGAAAGAATGAACACCAATGTCTTGTGTCTGACTTTTATGAAAGTGTTTTGAGTGTCTCTTCATTTAGGTTTATATTGGCTGTGGTCTTGCTGTATATTGCCTCTATTATACAGAGATGGGTTTCTTGTATCCCTAGTCTCTTCAGAACTTTTATTATGAAGGGATGTTGGATTTTGTCAAAGGCCTTTTCTTTGTCTAATGAGATGATCATGTGGCTTTTGTCTTTCAATCTGTTTATGAGATATATTTGCATTTCTCTATTTACGTATGTTGAACAATTTCGCATCTCTAGGATAAAGCCCCCTGAATGATGGTAGATAATATTTTTGATATGTTCTTGAATTCAGTTTGCAAGTATTTTTGAGAATTTTTGTATCTATATTCCTAAGGGATATTGGTCTGCAACTTTCCTTTTTGTTGGGTCTTTATGTGGACTACGTAACAGTATAAGTGTGGTCTCAGAGAAAGAATTAGAAAATGTTTCTTCAGTTTCTATTTGCAGCATAATTTGAGGCATATTGGTGTTAATTCTTCTTTTATAATCTGATATAATTCTTCACTGAACCCATCTGATTCTGGACTGTTTTGGATTGGGAAGTTTAATTGCAACTTCTGTTGTGCTAGGAGTTATGACTCTATTTAAATTGCTTATCTGTTTTTGATTTAACTTTGGTAGATTTTATATATCAAGAAATTTAGCTATTTCTTAGGCTTTCCAGCTTGATGGAGTACAGATATTTGAAGAATGTCCTTATGATTCTCTGGATTTCCTAGGTGTCTGTTGTAATGAACTCCCTTCCCCACTTTCATCTTTTTTGTCAATTATCAAAATGGCTACATCTCCTTGCTTTTTAGGTTCATTTCTTTAAAGATTTACTTATTTATTATGTATACAGTGTTCTATCTGTATTTATGCATGTCAGGAGAGGGCACCAGATCTCATTACAGATGGTTGCAAGCCACTATGTCGTTGTTGGGAATTGAACTCAGGATGTCTGGAAGATCAGACAGTGCTCTTAAATCTTAGATTCATTTTCTTAGAATGGCTTTTTCTATTCTTTTATCCTGAGAGGATGTCTATCCTTGAGAGATGATGTCCTGGCTTTAAGGTATGTTTTTCAGATGCAACAGAAAGAAGAATTTTGTCTTCTAAGCCAATCTGTTAGTCTGTGTCTTATTATTGGAAAATTGAGACCATTAATATTGAGTTACCAATGAGAAGTGTTTATTGATTCCTGTTATTTTTTATGGTGTTTGTTCCCCCCCCTTTTGGTTTACTGTTCTAGGATTATTTATTCTTTGTCTCTTCTTGGATGTGGTTAACCTCTTCAGACTGTAGTTTTCCTTCTAGTACATTCTATATAACTGGATTTGTAAATAACTATTTCTTAAATTTGGTTTTATTATAGAATATTTTTCTTTATCAATCATCTTTGATAGTTTTGCTGGGTATATTAGCCTGGGCTGGCATCTACAGTCTCTCCAAGTTTGTGGAACTTGTCCAGGTGCTTCTGGATTTCAGATTCCATTGACAAGTCAAGTGTTATTCTGACGCCTTTATAAGACTTGGTCTTTTTCCCTTTTAGATTTTAAAGTCCTTTCCCTGTTCTTTACATTTAGTATTTTGATTATTATGAGTTGTAGGGAACTTCTCTTTTGGCCCAGTCAATCTGATGTTCTATATGCTTCTCATACATTAATAGACACCTTCTTCTTTCAGTTAAGGAAATTTTCTTAAATCATTGTGTTGAAAATATTTTCTGTGACTTTGACCTGAGTTTCTTCTCATTTACCTGTGCTATTTGTGGTTTTTGGTTTTTCAAGACAGGGTTTGGAGCCTGTCCTAGAACTTACTCTGTAGACCAGGCTGGCCTCAAACTCATGGAAATTCACCTGCCTCTGCCTCCCAAGTACTGAGATTAAAGACATGTGCCACCATTTCCCACTTCTCTTCCATGACTTATACTCTGTTGGTGAGGATTACCTCTGAAGTTTTGATTATATGGCTTAATTTTTTTTATTTCCAGTTTGTATTTTCTTTAGTTATTCTATTTATTTTTAAGATTATCTTTCAATTCAATTGTCTTGAATTGTTTTGTTATTTCACCCAGCTTGTCTTTTCATGAACCACCTTAATGGATTTATTCATATTCTCTTTAAGGTCCTTGACATATCCATAATTGCTATTTTGAAGTCCTTGTCTTGAGTATCAGCTATATTGCATTTCGCAGTGCCTTCTGTGGAAAGGGTTACTGATTTCTGGTGGGGACATATTATCTTGGTTATTCATTTTTATGTTTTTGTGTTGGTGCCTAGGCATCTGGAGTTATGACACTTGAGATGTTTCCAGGTGTTGATATCTGGTGCTGTCATTGTTGATTGGATTTTTTTCTTTGGTTGCTGATGCTTTCCCAGGATCTTAAGCAATGTGGTAGCTCTGGGGTTCCTAATAGAATACTTTTGCAGTTCAGACAGTGACAGAGAGGAATAGAGATGGGCTAGGATTAAAGTTTGAGAATGGGTGTGAGAAAGAACAAGGGGGATCCAAGCCATAACATGAGGTGGAGTTCCCTGGGGGTGGAGGTGTAGTGAAAGGAGGGGTTCTTGAAAGTAGGTAGCAGTAGTACAAAGAATACATCTGGAGAGGCAGGGATAAGAGGACTAGAGGATCCTGGGTCTGTACCAGATAGTTGAGTTTCCAATGAATGGAGTTGGGATGAGGGGTGGGGTGCTGCACCTGCAAACAGCCTGCTACAGAAGGTGAGACTGGAGAGATTGTAATGGAGGACAGGAAAATAGTGAAAATTACCTACTTGATTCTCAGCCTAGTGTGGCTACTGGTAGTCCCTGGTAGAAAGTGTTTCTGGGTATCAATAGTTGGCCAAAAAAAAAAAAAAATAGAGATGACTAGAAGGGAAGGTTGAGAGGGTCAGAGTGAAAAACTAAATTGGTTTTTTTTTTCTACAAATTAGTATGGCTACTAGAAAATGCAAGATGGCCCATATGGCTCTCATTAGTGGCTCACATTATATTTCTAATGAACAGCCCTCATCTTAACCCTTATTATAAGCAAACTCCATAGGAAGCAGGAATAACTGTGGCCAGATGGTTGTAAGCTATTAGTTTAAAGAAGGGTCATTCCAGGAAAGAAACTGAAGTTCTCTACATCCTCATCTATGAAATTGTAATGACAATTAATATGGCTCAGTAAATGGAAACTTCTGTACAGATGCAGTGTCATGGTAGAGTTAATGGTAAATTTCATCTTCAACTTCCAGTTAAGACATACAGGGACCTTAACTTCAGTGCACAATGTGAGCACTCAGTATGTATGAGAGGATATAATTGCTCCCAGTCACCAGAAACTAGCAATAAGTACACTGCCATGTCACTTTGTCTCCAGCATTGCTTTTTGCAGTAAACATGGAGTAAGTGCTATCCTTTCTCTACAGGATGGGTATTTCAGATCTTTTACTGTAGTCCCTCAAATTCTACATAAACACTTTCCCAGCATTAAACATTTTATTACTCTGACTTCTCATCATGAGAAGTAGCTTCAAGTCTTTTTCACCTAGTTAGCCCTTGACAAACACAGTACACAGTACATCTGTTGTCTAGTTCCGGTTAGCTTGATGAAAGCTAGAGATACTTGGGAAGAAGGAACCTTAGTTGAGGAACTGCCTATAGGTGTCAGGGTCTAGCCTCCACAGGTTCGTGTGTTTCAGCATAGGGACATGTGGATTAGAAATGTTAGGCAGAAAAAAAACAGAGACACTAAAGAAATAGAGACAGGATAGAATTGGGAGGGCAACCCAGTAAATATGATTATTGAATCTGCCCATTTTTATTTCTTATAGGCTTTATATACCCCAATCCAAAGAGTTGGGGGGAAACAAAAGACTTATTTATCATGATACAAGGAACAAAGTAACCACCTTCTCAATAACCAAAGCATCAAGTAACCACACCCTAGGTTAAAACATCCTGTTAGTAGCCACACCCTGGGTCAAACCTCCTGTCAATAATCTTGAAGGAGCAAGAGTAGGCCTGAGCTCTCTAACCTCTGGTGGAGGTGGAATGAATCCGCCACTGTGGTCTCCAACACATAGGCATGTCTATACAGCCCTGATATGGTAGAGGCATGCCCAGTGTGGACAGTACTACTACTGGGCCAGTGGACCTGGGCTATATAAGAAAACTGGCTGAGTACAACAGAAAAGGAAGCCAGCCAACAGCATTACTCTGTGGCTTCTGCTTTCATTCCTGGCCTGAGTTCATGTCTTGGTTTCCCTTTAAGGTGGACTGTAAGCTGTAAACCAAATAAACCCTTTTCTCCCCAAAGTTGCCTTTGGTCAGTGTTTTATCACAGCAAAGGAGAAGTAAACTAGAAAGGAAACTTAACTTTTCTCCCATTTTCCATATTCATTTTATTGTTGATTCAATTGTACGGAGAGGACTGGAAATTGTTTTCTGTGCTGCTGTTAGGCAATATCCATTCTCTTGGCATTGGTCTTTGGTCCCAATGTCTCTATTCTGATTTCCTTAAATCAGTTTGAATTCAATCCAGTCATCCTATGCCTCCCTTTATCCACAAATTTAGATAACATTAGGATTCTATTGAAAGACCCGGATAAATCCAGACTTCTCTAACAGGAAGAGAAGAGCCAAAAAATCTAGGTTAGCCAGTCAGTGACTCTGTTTCAGGAACTAGCTAAAGATAAAGTTAGATTATAATCTTGAGAATAATCTTGATAAACAGGGAGATACCCCCTTGTAATTATCACTGGTATTTTCGAATTTTCCAATGACGCCCTCCCCACCCACTCCCCACTGGGTGGTGGTTTCTTCCCTTAAAAACTTCTCCCAGCTACTCGGGTCAAACTCCTCCCCTGCTTGGGCTATGAGTCTCGGCCCCAGAGCTCTGGTACTTGTCAATAAACTTTGTGTGATTGCAGCAAGGAGTCTCTCGTGAGTTCCTGGGGGGTCATGTTATCCCAAGACTTGAGTGAGAGTCTTCCTGATCCTGAGGTCTTTCATTTGGGGGCTCGTCCGGGATTCACAACCACCCTCATCTCCGAAGACCCACTTGGAGGTGAGACACTGTCTGTGTCTTTGTGTTTCCATGTGCCAGCTGAATTCAGGTTCAGGTTCTGTACTTTCGTGTTTACAGTCTTGTTTGTGTCTCTGATTAGAACAAGGTACTGGAAGAAGTGGGGAGATGAAAGACCCAGGTAAATCCAAAGCTCTCTAGCAGAAAGAGAGGAGCCAAAACAATCTAGGTTAGCCAGGTCAGTGACTCTGTTTCAGGAACAAGCTAAAGTTAAATTATAATCTTGAAAATAAACAGGGAGTTACCCCCTTGTGATTACTCTTTTTCAGGAACTAGCTGAAGATAAAGTTAGATTATAATCTTGAGAATAATCTTGATAAACAGGGAGTTACCCCCTTGTAATTATCACTTGTATTTTCAGAATTTTCCAATGATGCCCTCCCCAACCCCTTTGGATTACTGGTTGTGGTTTCCTCCCTTAAAAATCCTTCTCCCATCTACTCGGGGTCAAACTCCTCCCCTGAGTGAGCTATGAGTCTCGGCCCCAGAGCTCTGGTACTTGGCAATAAACCTCGTGTGATTGCAGCAAGGACAATTTCTCATGAATTCCTGGGGGGGGGTGTCGTGTTATCCCGAGACTTGAGTGAGAGTCTCCCCATCCGGAGGTCTTTCACTATATGATACCTACTAAGGTATCTTCTCACCTGTGCCACAGTGAGAAGCAATATTCACGAGTTTCTGGTCCATGTAGCTGTAATAACCCTCTTACTTATGCAACCTCCCAACCTCATCTTCCTATTTTATTCCTGATGTGCTGTCAAATGCTTTACAGGGCTACAGTAGTGGCAATAGAGAGGATAGGTGTAAATCACAGCTTTGATGTTTAGTCACTATTTCTTTATGAAAATCACTTAGCTCATGGCATGAAAATCAGTTTTAAATGGGACAACTGAGTAAAGATTAAAGGAATTAGTCTGTATAAAATTCCTAGAGCAAGTCTAGCACACAAACACACTTTCTATGTGACCTTTGCTCTCAGTAAAACCTACAATAGCTAATGGCTAATAGATGTCGCAAAGACAGATTTCAACAAAGAAGAGCCATCCTCCTTTTCCGCATAGCAGCATCTGCCCACAGTAGAAGGAAAACACCAGCATCCCTGGACTCTTTCAGCCTGTGGTTGATCATTGACTCTAGCTTTAATAGGCATGATGTGTAGAGTCTGTGTGGGAGAGAACAGACTCTAAGTGCGGTCCTCCAATTACATTCTCAAGAAGTCTACCTGGGAAGGGATGGTCTGGATTCTGTGCAGGTGGACCAGCCTCAGTGACATCTCAACTGGTTAGGGGAGTATCCTCTGTTGGATACTCCTCAGTCTCAGGATAAATAAGAGAAAAGAGGGTACAGACGGATGAATAGAAGGAAACCAAGTGAGCTTGTGATCTTATAAAAGAACTGCATTGTGGGTAGATAGAGAGCTCCTCAGAGGCATTTTACAGACTTCAATAGCTCTACCCAAATCTTCAGCCTTCTTTGTGTGTTCAAAATCCAAAGACAGGGGGGATTAGTGGTAGTTTATCAAAATGTCACCACAAAACTCTGAAGTAAAGAAGTGGCCTCTTGTACTTTAATCATGATGACTCAATGTTGATCAACTCTATTCTTGCCAGTTATTCACAACAATTTATAATCCATTAAGTAAAAGCATTTACTGAACTCTAAATGGGCCATGGGCTTCAGGGCAGAGAGTATGTTTACAGTTCCAGGAAGCCACCACCCAGGGATAATGAGTTCTGGACAGCAGGCAGACACCTGGGACTCAAAGTCACTAGGCTCAGCCCTGGGGCAAGCAGAGAGACATAGAAGTCTGCAGGAGGCATTCCTTTAGTGGTCATTAGTTAAGTCAGTGTGTGCAGACTCTCTTAAAATGAGCTGAAATGTAAGAGAAACATAAGTGGGTACAAGAGAATATGGTGTGCACTTTTCTGATACTTCCATTCAACCTGTAAGGGCTGACTTCTGTCAACTTAACACAACTAGAGTAATTTGGGAACAGGAAAGCTCGATTGAAAAAAAATGCCCCCATCAGATTGGCCTGTGGTTGTTTTATCAATTATTGCTTCATGTGGAAGGACTCAGCTCACCATGAGTGGTGTCACCCTTTGGGTAGAGGTCCTGGGTGCTGTCAGAAAGTAGGCTGAGCAACTCCTGAGTAGCAAGCCAGTAAGTAGTCCTCCTCCAAGCTCTCTGCTTTAGTTCCTGCCTCCAGGTTCCTGCCCTGTTTGACTTCCCTTTCTGATGGACTGTGCCGTTGAACTGTAAGATGAAACACTCTTTCTTTCCCAAGTTACTTTCGGTCATGGTCTTTATCACAGCAATAGAAAGCAACTATGGCCACCTAAGAAGTCAGATTTTTGACCAATACAATAGCCGCTAAGGAGTGTGATGGCTGGAAAGGACAGGCTTGAAGGGCCATATTAGGAAGGGACTGCTAACCCTATCTGCAAGTCAGGTCAAGAGGAACGTCCCCTCCTCTGGGTCCCCATGACTGACATGTAAGTGGGAGTGATAAGCAGAGGATGAAAGCAGATGGACCACAGAAGAAGGTCCAAAAGTCCCTACAGTGTAAGACAGTATAATTACAGTGTAAGAGAGCCTTTGAAATTGATGTAGCTAATGTGAGGATTATCAAAATTATATTAATGAGAGCAGTGGGCAAAAGTCAAAATGTTGAGACCACCGACGATCATTTCACAGAATCGGGGCACAGTAGGGTAATGGAAAGGCACTGGGAAGTGTTTCAGGCTTACTCTGATTTCCCCTGAGATGCTGTCAGTGAGACACCATCACCATCAGCTCTGCTCTGAGCTGCCTTGCTAACCAGTTAATGAAATGAAAGGGGGCATGAACATGTACTTTGAGCGAAGGTCTCCTGTTCTGTTTAGGATGCCATCACAGAATCTCATAGACTACTGAGTTTCTCTCACTTCTAGGACTAATTCTTTTCGTTTGTTTGGTTTTATTTTTAGTTATATTTTTCTGAGGCAGGATTTCTCTGTGGAGCCCAGGCTGGCCTCAAACTCAGAGATTCTTTTTTAAGTGCTGGAAAGGTATGCACCACCACTGCCCAGCATTCTAGGGCAAATTCTTATAGGCATGCATTCTTTAACAAATTATTTCCATTTTCTCTGAACCTATAACAGGATAATGTTACTTCTTTTAACAGTGCCCAATACACAGTAACTGCTCAGTAAATAGAGGTAAAACGAAAGCTAATTGCTATGTACTTATAATGTTATTAGTGTGTTACATGGCAGATTAAAATATCATTTTTTATACTTTATAAAATATATATGTACCTATTGTTTTGATTTTAAGGTAACAAATGAATGAAAAGTAAAATTTGTTCATGTTTATCACAAGTTGTGGTTCGTAGCAACAAAGATCCTTAATGATTTGTCTTGAATTCTTTTAATAATTAGTGTCATAATTCTAAATGGCTTACACTTTTTTGTTTTGTTTTGTTTTTCAAGACAGAACTACCTCAGGCTGCTGCCAGAGTATTGAGTGATGACTGCTCATGCCTGTGCACACAATTTCAGTGCTTTTAGAGGCCAGCTGGGACTTCTGTAGTGATTATGTCACAGCCAACTTCTGCTTGTCTCTGCATCCACTCTCTCCAAGTCCCAGCTCTAAAAACATTCCATCAGTGAACATGCTGTGTGCCAATCTCCGTATCAGTCTCCTTCCTCCGCTAAGACATCAGCTGCTCTTATTTTATGGCCGTAATGTTTCTTCTTGTTGTGAAGATGTTAATGCTGTTGCTTTTCAGGTTCTTCTGTTAACTCAATTTCCTCATGCTATTTCTAAGCCTGATGACATCTTTGCTGTGTATCTAATTTTGCATAGGTGACTCTCTGACCCCTGCCAATGCATTTTCTGTTATCTACAACTTATGACTGCCTGCGGCTCTCTCTCCTTTTCCCCCTTTCTTCCTCTCATAGACATAGAATCTTCTTTCCATATCTTTGCATTCGTCTGGGTTTCTGGAACTATAGGAAGAAAGATGTGAGTTATTATGACAAAATTACTAATTTTATTTAATATTACTGTTAAGTTGGGAGCATAGTCCCCAGCCCCTGGCATCCATCCCAGACTCCCTGACCTGGGAGTTGCTTTGGTCTAGACTCCAAATCCCAGCATGCCAGGGAGGGGTCAGGACTCCCACAGGGTATTTAAGTGGGCTCCCAAAAGAGAAACACATGGTTTTGTATTTGCATGGGATCCCTGTTTTCCTGTCTCCCTGCTATGCGCTCGGCCACCCGAGAGTATCTTACTTAATAAAATGATGGGTGATGTAGGAGGTTCTTCTGTTCATGTGTTGCTTTCATTGGTTAATGAATAAAGAAACTGCTTTGGGCCTGATAGGGCAGAACTTAGGTAGGCAGGGAAGACTGAACTGAATGCTGGGAAGAAGGGCAGAATAAGAGAAGTCATGGGTCCTCCGCCTGAGATGGACGCCGGTTAGAATCTCCAGTAAGCCACTGCCACATGACGATACACAAATTAATGGAGATGGGTTAAACTAATATGCAAAAGTTAGTCAATAAGAAGTTAGAGCTAATGGCCAAGCAGTTTCTGTGTGGTTATTTTGGGTATAAGTTAGCTAAGCAGCCAGGAAAAACAAGGGGCCCTCTCCTTACAACAGATGGGCATTTTGATTCAATTTTATTTGACCTAATTGGACTTTTTTGCGCTAGCAAAGTCACCCTTTCTTGTTATTTTTTCTTAACAATTACTTCTTTTATATTCTAAATATTGATTCCATTTGCATTCTGTTGTTTTCTGTCTTGACATCATACATAAAGTTTCTTTGTAGTTGATGTTTTAGCTTGAAGGAAATTTTTCCTGTATTTTCTTCTCAACTTCTATACTATTTGTTCTGGAAATTCTAAGCTATCCTCCTATTGGAGCTTCTGTACTAGCTGCATGTCTCCAGGACCGGGGGAAAGGCTTGGATCTGTAAAATACTTGCTGCTCAAGCATGACGGCTTGAGTTGGATCCCAGAATGGGCACAAAGTGCCTGTAATCCCAGCAGTGGGAAAGCAGAGACAGGGGAGTACCTGGAACTTGCTAGTCTTCCAGTCTAGTCAGATTGGTGAGCTGCAGATTCAGGGAGAGACTCTGTCTCAAAAAAATATGAAAGATAATGATTAGAAAAGGCACCCAACATTGACTTCTGGTGTGCACACACATACAAATTCATGTACACACATATGAACTCATACATACAGACTCTCATACCCATGTACATATGTATGCACACAGAGAGAGAGAGAGGGAGAGAACATTACATGTGTCTTTCTTTACTTCTAGTTTAAGCTTTCTGCTCTGGAAAATGTCTTTGGATTTCTCTTGTTCCCTGTTTTAAATTCTTTTAGTATCAGTATCCATGTGTCTTAGTTCTTCTGACTATTTCCCTTTTTCCATAGCAGCTCATTGATTTTTTTAGAGATATCATATACTCTTGAATTTCTTTGGGAATTTTAATTAAAAGCCATTGGTATTTTTTTTTGTTTTTTTATTTTTAAATTTTGTCCTGCCTTATGAATACTCAGTGAGTTAGTTGTAGGATCATTTTCTTTGGCTTGTTAGCCTTGGTTCTTATCTCTGTCACTGATGGCTTCTTTATAGTCCAGTGCTCCAAGATCATTAGTTTATATGCCTTGTATTTTAAGCTGTGAACATATACAGT
Source organism: Dicrostonyx torquatus (assembly GCA_028555095.1). Classification (NCBI taxonomy): domain Eukaryota; kingdom Metazoa; phylum Chordata; class Mammalia; order Rodentia; family Cricetidae; genus Dicrostonyx; species Dicrostonyx torquatus. The sequence goes on along the minus strand of JAQHUG010000233.1, from coordinate 2,246,316 downwards.
GCCTGCGTGGGTGTTTTCAACTGTTACAAAATTCTATTTTCTCAGGAAACTTCTCTTACAGCATAAAAACTACCTGGCAGCCCTGTAGGTGGAGTTGAACAATACTCTCTTTTTAAACTAAACCATGCCATTGATAGTCACCTTTTCAATGTAGACAGAATTCTACAGTGAGTCTTGTTCCTATCACTGCCTCTCAAGACAATTGCTTCATGGTCCATTCTTGTCTCTAGTTGCATGCTCTATGCTGGAAGTCACATGGGACCCTATGCATAATTACATTTTATAAGTAGCATACAGGGAACTCTGATTTTCAGCTCCATTTTTCCTTTCATTGAGCAAGTGTTCTAGGAGCAATGTGGAACTTCTTCAGTGATCAGTTTCTGACTTGTTTGTTAACCTTATGCCTTCAATATTAGCAATGAAATCCTAACTCCTGTGACTAATAACTTGTATAGGGTCAAGGTATATCTTCTTAAAACACTGCGTGCTCTAGCTTTTTCTGACTGTTCTTTTCACTGTTGTTATATTGCTGTCTTTGTATTTCAGTAGAAGTTGGGTCTGGTGAGCTTCAGGTGACTTATTTTTTTCTTTTTTAGCAAAAGCAAGTCATGGCGATGAACTCACTGGATCAATACCAGACATAGCAAACACCCCATTGTCCTAGTTCCTATTACCTGGGATGCCAACTTCACATCCCTCAAATCATGGTCACAAAGTCTCTTGAATGAAAACATAAGCATTTCCTTTACAATCCTAAAAATAGGTAGGAGGACATTTTATTCTGCACAAAGATAAAATTCACTCATGTAATGGTTTTATTCTCTAATGATTATTTATCATAATTAAAATTTTGTTCTAGATTGCTTTCCATTTTTTTATTTTATGTGTATGAGTATTGGCCTGCATGTATGTCTGTGCACCACAGGTGTGCCCATTGCCTGCAGAGGAGAGATGGTATGTTCGATCCCTGGAACGGAGTGACAGGTAGTTATGAAAATACTCTGTGGTTACTGGATATAGAACCCAGGTCCTTAGGAAGAACTAACTCATCGTGTGAGGCATCTCTCAAGCCCAGTTTTCTATTTATTTCACTTACTTCTCTGATTCTGACTTCCAGGAACCATATTTCATGTCACTACCAGTTCCAGGCTCCTGGAATTGGTACTTTACCCCATTTTCAGCTGCTCTTGTACTTCTACTTTTGTAGTGCTATTGCAGACTCTGCTCATGCCCCTAGTGAAAAAACAAAAGTTCTTTATAGTTTCAGTTTCAGTCCCTCATCCTATACAACACAGGAAACCACTCCTTTTTCAGAGATAGAAGGGACTTGGACATACTGTACCAAAAAAACTTATGTGTACCTGAGAATGTCACTAACTGCTACTACTATACACTTTCCGGTGGTATAGTGAGAGCTTCCAGCAAGTTTTCAGTAGAAAATGACACTGTATTACATCATGAAAATGTACCAAGAGAAGCAACGCATTTATTCCCTTTTGGCTTTTTGCTAGTACAACGTACTAGTAGGGTGTAATGAAATATTTGATGCTGGAAATTTATATCAAAAAGATGTGATGATCAGCTCCCCATGTCCCTGTCATAATGCATGGAGAGTATCATCACAGTGGCAATTCTTGTGAAAACAGCAGATTATATGGTGTGCTGGTTAGTTTTTTGTCAACTTGGCACAATCTAGGATCATCTCAGAGGAAGGAACCTTGACTGTGAAAATGCTTCCATAAGATTGTCCTGAAGACAAGTCTGTGAGAGCATTTTCTTGATTAATATTTGATGTGGGAAGGACGAGCCACTTGGGGCAGTGCCTCATTTGGGCAAGTGGTCCAGGATGGTATAGGAATGCAGGCTGAGCCATCCAGTAAGCAACATTTCTCTTGACCTCTGCTTCAGTTCCTGCCTCCAGATTCTTGCCTTTCTGATGTGCTGTGATCAAGATGAGCAAGCCTGTAAGCCCTTTCCTCCTCAAGTTACTTTTGTTCATGGAATTTTACTACAGCAATAGAAAGCCAACCAGGACATGTGACAAGACAGGAAGACAGAATAAGGAGCTGGCCTCACTCTTTGGCAGCCACTCTTTCTCAAGAGCTCATCAGGGTTCCAAGTTCTTCCTTACCCTTTGCTGAGGGTAACCCCTCACCCCAAAATGACAGTTTCTTTGAGCTGGACTACATCTCACACAGGTTTTACTGCTTCCCTATGCTGCTGGGCTGGGAAGCAGGCTTCCGTCACACAATCCCATGGGGATATACGCAAAGCATATAGAAACAGGCACATAGAGGTTATTTCATATCTTCCCAACTGAAGGAAGCAGGATTTCCCCATCAATATTTATTTCGACCATCCTATTGTACTTCCTTGTACATTCACTAAATCAGATTTTCCCATTGGACCTCAGGTCAACACGTACAGCTGTGTAAAGATCACAGGCCAAATGGAGGCACTTGCATAATAACTTGCTGTCACCTAAGTCTCTGGTGCTGCATTGACCCAGGCAGCTTTCTGAAATGCACAGCGTTTATTGCTTTCTTCAGAGCATCTTTTTTTTTTTTTTTTCACCTTTGGGATTCATTATTCTTCAGCTTTGGTTCTGTGAAACTTTATTCCTTCTACTTTAGTTCTTTTTATCTTTTATAAACAAATTTATTCTCTGCTGATTTCTTATTTTCTGTTAAAGTAAGAGCCTTCTATTCTAAGTTACATGCTCGTTCCCCATTTTGGGGTTTGAAATACTCTACTGAATCTCTCTGAGATAAAATCTTCCATCCCTTGATAGTCAGTCATGCACATCCACCCTGCCCACTCACTTAACCTAGGTAGTCACTGATGTGCTAGACACTTTATGTAGTAGAGGAGCAGGCTGTGTCCTGCTGCCAGGCTCCAGGTGCCCAACTAGCTTATACCCGAAATAATCACATGGAAACTGTATTAATGAAATTACTGCCTGGCCCATTAGCTCTAGCCTCTTATTGGCTAACTCTCACATCTTGATTAACCCATTTCTATTAATCTGTGTTCACCATGAGGACGTGGCTTACTGGCATGAGTCTAACCAGCATCCATCTTGGGCAGGAGAAGCATGGCGTCTGCCACATTGCCTTCTTCCCAGCATTCCGTTCTGTCTACTATGCCCTATCAAAAGGCCAAGGAAGTCTCTTTATTAACCAATGAAAACAACCCAAATACAGAAGGACCTCCTACACCAACCGTAGATGGACTTGACCTTCTCCAGAAACCACTTACTCGCCCATGGAATCATAGAGCAAACACACTTTCATGTCTTATTCCCCCCGCCTCTGGAGTTTTGAGATTCATTTGTTGTTTGCTACTGTTGAGTAGAATTACATTATATGGATGCATCTTAATTTATTCATAGAGTTATATAGCTGTCTGTGATTGGACATTTGGGTAGCTTCCAGGTTTTAGGTATTGCCAATTCAAGTGCTAAAAGCATTGATGTAGCTCATGTGAGCGAGCATACATTTTCATCCTTCTTGAGGAAATACCCTATTGTTTGAGTGTGATGATGATTGTTGGCTGACAAAATGATTCAAAAATGGAAACTTTAAATGAGTGCATTTTATCTTGTGGATTTCTGATTAAGTAAAGTGGTACATCACACCATGGGTTGCTATATAGCAACCAAAGTAGCAAACTGTATCTAAGACAGCTTCAGTGAATTTCTAGGGGATTATGTTAAAAGGAAAGCAATCTACTTTAAAATTCACATACTATATGTACTACACGATTTTATTAAATAACATTGTTGGAATAAGAAAAGTGTAGAAATGGAGAATGTACGGGTGATTTCCAAGGGCCAGACAGTGCCGAAAGGAAGAGCATGTCAGTGTGGTGACCACAGGAGGAGGCCTCGTGGTGGTGATATTTCAATATGGCACTACAGTCCTGGCTCTGCTGTCTAGTCTCTTACCATGGGAGGAAACTGAATAACTGTTACTTGGCATTTTTCACTAGCATTTTTTCTACCATGCTTTCACAAGAATATATAAAAAGCCTTGAATTTTGTTTCAGGTGTGGTAGAGCATATACGAAGTCCTAGTTCCTCAAGAGGCTAAAATTGGTTAACACGTGAGCCCAGAAGTTGGGAATAAGCTTGGATAATATGACAACAAAGTGTTTCAGAACAAAGGTAGCTCACTTACCTTTTATTTACAACACACCTTTCCAGCTGTGGAGCGCTCCTTCACTCCAGAGGCTGCTCTTGGTTTCCCTCATTTTTCCTTTATTTCCAAAAAAAAAAAAACAAAAACAGTGAGAGGCAAAAAAAGGATAAAAATAAAAGAAACTTTAAAAACAAAGTAATAATTTTATAGTTAGTTTTCTAACCTAAGGCATATGACTAAGTGGTCCTGAAATGCTGTAAAAAGTGAAGAAAATGTTTTGCTACATATTTGAATAAAGCTTGGAGAAATAACATTATGCCATCTGCTAATAAAATAGCTTTTATGAACAAAACTGCAGATTCCTGCTTACAGGCAGGTGCATTTGTCCCCCAAGGACTCTAGTATTTAGGGCATGAACAAGGAAAGTAAAACGTTAGTAAAATTCCCAACTTCCTAGCCTGAAGGCAGAAGTTCTAAGTAACATTTTCTATCCATGAACAAAATGTTTTAGGTGAACGAAAAACGTGTTTCAATAAAAAAGCATCATGAATTTGAATGCAGGATTGAGCTGAGTTAGAAACAGAAAGTGATTATGCTACTTTAAGCACTCATAATTGAAGTGGGATCCTCCTTAATTTGCACATGCACTTATGAAAAGAGAAAAGTTTTGTAATATTTGGGAAGGGCAATTTTCTGCTTTATTCCAGAGGGACTAATTATAAACAAAATGTTTTAGCATTTAGGCAGGTGGTTATGAATATGTTATTTTTTAATTAATATAAAAAATATTCTGCATTAGATACTGACATTCCTTCCCACACCTGGAGAGACAAAAATTAAGTAGAGAAAAGGCTCTTTCTGCATTTAATTTCACAGTAACCAAAGAAAGATGTTTTAATGGCCCCATCTTACAGAGAGGACAGTCAGAGGTGATGTGGTTTGCCAAATTCACATACCAATTAAATGTCTGGTCAGGGCTGGAAGCAGATCCTCTCATCTGGATCTGGAGTTCATTCTGCTACAGTAGAAACCCATGCGGCCAATCCCTGCACCCAAGGCTTAGAGCACTTCACATAGTAGGGACGGAAAGATTGTAAGAGCCAGAGGACCAAGAAGCCTGCTGACACTGTGTCTCTTAAAAGTGATAGGGGAACTACATTCTTGACATCCCAACCAATGGTTGCCCAAGTAAGACCCAGACAATGGCAAATCCAATAGACGCAAATAGGAAGGGAAAAAAAATCATGAGATCCTACCCCTGGACAAAGAAGTACAGGCAACTAAGGGATGCTGACCGTGGGAGTAGATTTTCTTCGTGGAGGAGTCCCCTAGCTGACTATTTAACAACAAAGTAAGTAATGCTGCACATGCATTAATTTAATGTTAGATACATATTTACTGAGTGCCATTCTGGAGCACACACTGTGCTTGGATGAAACCTGGGCTCTGCTACTTTACTAAGTTATCCATAGTAAGGAAGCTGAAGAAGTGGGGACTTTTAACCAGTGAGCCTCAGTTTAAATAGAATTTGCTTCAGGAACCACAAGTGTGATGACAAGGATCATGACATAAGACGGCACTGGTGTTGCATATAGGAGGACCCCAAAGGCCTAGGAATTGAGGGCTTGATTTTCAATCTGTGGCATTACTGATCTTTAGGAAATGGGTTCCAAGTAGAATGAAGACAACTGGGGACTTGCTTTTCTTTCATACCCTACCCACTTCTTGGCTGTTTCTGCTCTCTGGCTGCTGCAAGATGAGCATAAATTGAAATTTTCAGCCAAAATCGACTCTTTTGAGTTATTTTGTCACAGCAGTAGAAGACTGGCAAACGCAGATGACATGTGACTATTAACATAAAGGTGGGAACACTCTAAATATATTGTTTCTTATCTGCTAGATTTATTGTAAAAGCATTCCAAGGTTTTACAAATAAGAATGTGTATCATTAGCCTTAATTACTTCACAGCGTTTTGGCTAATGATACCTACTTAATTGTGTTTCATTTAATAAATTGCTTTGGGTGTTTAGTTTGTGTGCTTTCACTGTTATAGGTAGTAACCCAATAGACTTCACTGCATAGACTTCAAAAACTTCTCCTTACCTCATACCTGCCTACAATGTAGGAGGCTCTGAGTTCAAATCTTAGTGTCCCAAATTATGACAATTACAAATAAATTCCTAGGAATGCGATTGTTAGACCAGAACATGGATATGCCTCATATGCTGCCTCTGGGAGCATAGCAAAGCCATGGTACACGGAGGAACTTCTGATGCCCATCCATCCACTCTTTTCAACCCCTATTTCTCATTTACTGGCTGATATTCTCAGAAAGCCTGTTTGTTTGTGTATACAGTTTAAAGTTGCTATCAGCAAATGATTCCACTCAGTCTTTGACCACGCTGTGCTCTATAGTTTCAGTCCTCCGACTTTTCTAGAATATCTCCAGGATTTGGTCAAGCAGATTCACCACACAGGTATAGAAGGACCTATTTTCCTTTAATATCAGCTGTATAAACTCTGACTGTTTTGATGACATCACTTATCTCATAGTTCATCATTATACAATAATAAAAATCCAAGATACAAACTATTCATAGCCCTCAACACTCAAGGTTTCCAGTCCAATTTCTATTTAGTTTCAGAGGGTACGCCATTCAAATCCTCCCCCACTCCAAAGCCTCCAGATGTTTCTGTGTAGCTCTGCTTTGCTCCTGTTCAACTTGATGGGGAAAGGCCATTAACCAATCACAGCAAGTTGGGGTGTGGCCATTTGGACCCCAGGTAACAAAAACTGATAGAACACAGGTATGCTCTCTCTTCAGGCAGTATCCGCCTGACGGATAGGACTTCGGACTTTCCACCCTGGTAGCGTGAGTCTCCCCTCTTTTCATTCATTAAAAATACCCTTTCTTATTGAGCTGGCTTGGTTATTTACTGTGCCAACCTAATACGCTTACATCAACTTTCTGATTAAAACCATAAAAATGAAAAAGCAGGCCAACAGCAAGGAAAATATTTGGAAATATTTCCTGTGGGTATGAGAGGGTTGCAGGTGTTGACATACAACAAACTCACATCATTAACACTAAACCTCTAAAACCTTAAATGAGCCAGAAATGATAACAGATAATTTAAAAAAGAAAGAAATGTGACTTACAGAACACAGAAATGATTGAATAAAGACTTCAGCTACCATTAAGTGCTGTTTCCCGTATCACATTAACGAATGCCTTAGTTTACAATTTACAAGTACTCCAGCCCAGTGTTTAGTGAGGCGGGCAAACTGACATTGTAGACATAGAAACTGCTGTTGTCTGGAAACTGATTTGACATGCTCATTCTTTTCATGTAGCAAAAGGAAGAAATCAAAGATGGGGTATAGATGGTCTACACAGAAGTGTTTACCTCAGCTTACTTTATCAGCAATCAGAAGTTGTGTGGGGTGAGTGTGTGTGTCTGGAGATAAGAGCACTTGCTGCTCTTATGGAAGAACCAGATTCCATTCCCAACACCCACATGGCCACTCACAAGTGACTTTAACTCCAGTTCCAAGTGATTTGACACCCTCTTTTGGCCCTGTACAAGTATCAGGAGTATACTTAGTGGGCACATATATGTGCAAACAAATACTCATACATATAAAATAATACATATTTTTAAAAACTTGCATGGATTTGCTGGGCAGTGGTGGCGCACACCTTTTAATCCCAGCACTTGGGAGGCAGAGGCAGGCGGATCTTTGTGAGTTCGAGTCCAGCCTGGTCTACAGAGCTAGTTCCAGGACAGGCTCCAAACCCACAGAGAAACCCTGTCTCGAAAAACAAACAAACAAACAAACAAATACAGAAAAAAAAACCAAACCCAAAAAAACTTGCATTGATTCCAAATAGCCAAGATTAGATAAATGCTTAAACACTCATTTAAATGACTGACATATATGAAGGGCTCTTAATATGGTTAGGAACTATACAATGTGGTATGGAGTGCAATATATTATTAAGGGAATAAAAGGAAGTTTGCTGTACAGTACGCATCACCTGGACAGATGCATGCCTGGAAACAAGGCACTTCAAGTAAATTGTATGCATTTGTTTTACTTTTTTTCTTTAATTGAATCAATAGACACATATATTCTTTTTAAATTGCAAAATAAAAATTAATTTATATTATACCTATGCCAGAAGTCTTCCACAGTCTGTCACACCTCTTTCCTGTTTTCTCTGATCCCTATGTTTTGATGTGAGTCCTGGTTAGTTTCTTGCCAGTGTGACACAAACATAGACATATCTGGGAGTAGGGAACTTTAAGTGAGAAAGGGTCTCCAAAAGATTGGCCTTTAGGCAAGACTGTGCGGTATTATTTTGATTATTTTCTATGTGGGAGGGCCTAGACTATGGTGGGCAGTGCCATCCCTGTGTTGGTGTTCTAGAAGTGTATAAGAAAGTAAGCTAGCCGGGCGGTGGTGGCGCACGCCTTTAATCCCAGCACTCGGGAGGCAGAGGCAGGCGGATCTTTGTGAGTTCGAGACCAGCCTGGTCTACAAGAGCTAGTTCCAGCGCAGGCTCCAAAACCACAGAGAAACCCTGTCTCGAAAAAAACCAAAAAAAAAAAAAAAAAAGAAGAAGAAGAAGAAGAAAAAGAAAAAAGAAAGTAAGCTAAACAAGCCATGAACCACAAATGGGTAAGCAGCTCTGCTCCAGGGCCTCTGCTTCAGCCCCTACCGCTAGGCTTCTGCCTTGAGCTCCTGCCTGGCTTCCTTGGATGATAAAGTTCAAGCTTCAAGATAAAATCAAACCCTTTCTTGCCCAAGTTACTTTTGGGCTGTGGTGTCTCATGAGCAGAAACCTTCACTAAGACAGCGCCTATCACTCCAGTGGCACATGGCTATTAAACCAATAAAAACTATTTTTCCTGTGGAGACCACAGATTTCTTATGAGTTTAGGCTGCTTCTCTTGCAGTGTTGAGGTTTATAAGAATCAAAATTATTTGCAAGACGACTAAATACACAGAAAAGCATATTCTTGCAAATCTTAACAATTTCATAGAGTTGTTTTACTTTGTTCTTTGAAAAGATCAGTGTCTTAGTTACTGTTCTATTGCTGTGAAGGGGAATTGTGACCAAGGCATCTCTTACAAAAAAAAGAGCATTTAGTTGGGGTGTGGTTACAGTTTCAGTGGGCTAGTCTTTTGTATATGTGGGGGGATAATTTCTTCTTTTTATTGTTTTTATTGGGCTATATATTTTTCTCCACTTCCTTCCCTTCCTCCCCTTTTCCCTTCTACCCTTTCCCATTATCCCCACTCTCCCAGTTTACTCAGGAGATCTTGTCTTTTTCTACTTCCCATATAGATTAGATCCATGTATGTCTCAGAGGGCTGGTCTATTATCAGAGCAAGAAGGATGACAGCTTACAGACAGGCATGGTGCTGGAGAAGTAACTGAGAGTTTTACAACCTGACCTACAGGCAGAAGCGGGGAGGGGAGAGGGCTGGAGTGGGGTTTTGAACTCTAAAAGCCCATTCCCAGTGACACTACAACCTTCTAACCCTTCTTACCCTTCCCAAAGAGTTCCTCTAACTAGGAACCAAGCATTCAAATATATGAACTTATTCTCAAACTACCACAACCAGCTATTGGTACAGGGCTGAATGGGTCTTATGTGGCATCCGTCCCACATAGATCAATAATCAAGATAATTGCTCTAGGTGTCTCTTTTGCTAAGGTATATTCATGCTTAGTGGATCTCTCAGTTGAAGTATGAGTCTCAGTTTCTCCACTTGGAGCTTGTCTTCACTAATGCAAAGCAGTACTTTGATTAGTCAAATGTTTGGGGAGTTTTTTTTTGTTGTTGTTCTTTAACATACCAAAGTCTATTCCTGTAAAGCACATTTTCGTGAATCCAATAGACCAGAACAGTCTACTTTCACTCAGACACTTCCTTTCCGAGTTTCTTGGGCATGTAGTCAGAGGCCTTATTTAGAACATTTAGTCTTAAATGTTCCAGATTCGGTGGTGGTTGGTTGTGTTTCCTCCACCCTCTTCCCACTTATATATTTGAAGAAAAAAAAATCCCACCTACAGCCTCCATTCATTTATTCTCAGATATCATCAAAATTATCTAAATTACGTCTGAAGATTATTCATCAAAGATATTCATTCGCCTATGAAATTATTAGCAATTTGAGAATGACCATATTTAAGTGAAGATGGCTATGATTCTAGTCTTTATTTTATGTCATGAATCCTTTTTTTTTTTTTTTTCATCCTTGGCTCTTATTCTGTAAAGGGGAATGGGAACATGGATTCTGTAATCAGAATCTGGGTCTCCATTCTGACTGCCGAGTGGCATTTTGGGTTCTCGTGGAACTTTCTTACCTCTCCAGTGCTTGGGCTTGTCATCTATAAAGTGAGATAATCAGAATATTTCTCTCCCAGGATAGCTTCAAATATTGAACAAAATAAAATATTTTAGATGGAAAATTTTAATTGCTCATAGAATGTCAGCTATTATTAGTTCAGCTGGGGAGGATAGCACAGAAAATACAAAAAATAAAAAAGTAAAGTAATGAACAGATTTCTCCCACACTCATTCCAATTATTGTAAATGCTACTGTTTGGTCTTTGGATCTTATATGGGGAGCAGGCTTGAAAAAGAAGGTTTACAAAATGTTCACAGCAGCTCGGTGAGTTATGTGGCACATGCCTGTAACCTCTACACCGACTCTGAGGCCAGTTCAAACTACGGTAGCAAACTCAATCTTCAAATAATAACAGAAAAATAAACAAATAAATACAAGCATATCTTGTACACTTAATGGGAATTGGCAGAAAGTGTTGTCTCGGCAGAACTCCCACCAAGATCCAAGTCCCTCCTAATCTTTCCTTCCTCAGATGTTTCCTGCAAGTCAACTAGCCACTTAGCCAGATACTTTCTCACCACATCGCTGAAGCTGCCCTGATAAGGCTGCTCCCAGCCCCCAGCTCGGAAGCATCTGCGGTGTGCTGCTGTGCTAACTCACAGTGGACTGTTGTTCCTTTGGACCTTGCTTTGCTTTTGTTTTCCCTCAAGCCACATTCTTCTTCTTGGGGTCATTTGTGAACCCTTCCTCCTCCATCCGACCGCTCACTGTTTGGAGTATCTCAGAAGTTGTCCTGGGTTTTATTGTGCTCCTTCATAGTGATCTATCTGTTCCTAGCCACAGCATCTAATACCAGTTTCATATAAATAAATATCTCTCAAATTAAATCTCTGGGCCAGATATTTTCCACGAACTATAAACTCATATATCATCAAAGTTCATATATCTGCCTGTCATCTGGAGTGTTTTATGTTCCACTGTCCCATATCTAAAACCCAACTATCTATAAGCTCCAGATTCCATTTTCCTCCCCATCTTAGTAAATGGCACTACTATTCAATTAAAAGGTCACACACGAGTCCCCTCTCACATCAATCTTGCAAAAGCAGAAATAAGTTTCTGTCACAGCCATGCCTACTTTCTTGACTAGTAACCCATTTGTGATGGATCGTACACCAGCTTCAGGGCTAGGGTTCTCTATGACTGGACTGCCTAACTAGTTCAGCCCCAGCTGGGATTTCTCCTTGTTGAAACTTTCATCCATTGGCCCAGGCCCACAGGCCTTTTATTTCCCCTGAAGAGAAAAGCTCATGCCTCTCCCAAGGCCTTTGTACATGTTCTTCTGTAGGCCTGGAATGCACTTAACCTGGCTTCCCCACACTTCAGACTGCGCGTTTGTCCGCTTCCGGCAGGATTGCCCTGGCCACCCGATGTGATGCAGTTCTTTGCATACTGTACGCACACAATTCCGTTTATTTAGGTTAAAGCTCTGTCAAAGTGATTTATCTTAGGTAGTACATGAGATTGGGGGCTCTCTAAGGACAGGACCGCTCGTCCACTCTACTGCAAGTATGGAAAGGATCTGGCACACTTCATTCAGTGGGCACATGCCACAGTGATATAAGCAAAGGGCTACATAGCAAGGAAATGTAGGCCTGCACCCTTTGTAGACATTGTCCCAACCACATTGCAATCTGGGATAGATATCACAAATGAGAAGAGACGCCACTGAGGCAGTAACAGCCACATTCAGAGGAGTGTAAATCTGATGAGAGGCAGAGCAGGGGTGAGGGAGACTGTGTGATCCAGCTAAGCACTGTTAAAAGGCTCGGGCAGCTAAAGGAGTATGCCATCTTCAAATTATTAGCTTGAATATGCTTTTCAAAGCAGCAAAATAAAGAACCACAAAATGGCAGTCAAGGCCTAAATAAAAGAGCAGAAGGTGGAGAAAGTGTTATTTAAGTAGAAAATGCATTTTCACAATTATGGTTTATTTAAGCTACCAGTACTAAAAGCATATATAATAACAGATACCACCTAACTGTGAATAAACTAAAAAAAAAAAAAAAACATGAAAGGAGAAATAATTTGAAATGGCTTGGCATACAGTTAAAGAATTCTGAGACCGAGCACAGTACTTTTGGACATGGTAACAGCAGACATCCTAATGGCATTAACCACCTTGCAGAATGACCTCACTGCTCTTGTGTTCTGTGCATGCAGGGGGATTAACAAATAAATAATCTTAGGCATCTCCCCAGGAGACCATGATCTAATAGAAACACAGGTACATGAGTAGATGTCCTTCTAGGGCTTAAAAACAACAACAAACTAATCTCAGGAAAGAATAATGCATAGAGAGCTGTGTAAGGAAATGGACATTGCTTTTTTTAAAAGCATTCGACTGGAAATGTGCACTAATTCAGCCCCCCTTTTATGGTGATGCCCAGTTGGATCTATTTTGAGGAGGACCCTCTGCTGGACTATGGTGGCTCACACCTTTTATCCCAGCACTGAGGAGGCAGAGTCAGTCATAACTCTGAAAGAGTTCCAGGCCAGCCAGGACAACATGTAGAAACCCTGTCTGGGGAGAGGGGGGAGAAGAAGAAGAGGAAGAAGAGGAGGAGGAGGAGGAAGGACTGTGTAATGTGAAGCTTCAGAGAGCAAGCGAATGTGAACCACTGGGAACTGGAAAAGTGATTGTGTGTATCTCGTTCAGTTTATGGGAACATCACTTTATATCACTTTCCATTTAAAATTGGCATATGCTTATTTTAGGAAGCACTTAAAACTAAAAAGAAAAAAAATATCCGACATGTTACATATACATTTTTATTAGGCATTAAAATACTAAACTAGGACTAATTAATTTTTCTGTAGTGTGTAGCTTCTTTTGTAAGAATCATTTTGAAGCAGGCAGTGATGGCACAAACCCTTATTCCCAGCACTAAGGAAGCAGAAGCAGGTGGATCTCTGTGAGTTCAAGGCCAACCTGGTCAACAGAGTAAATTCCAGGACAGCCAGGGTGACACATGGAAACCCTGACTCAAAAAACAAACAAACAAACAAACAGATTATTTTGAGATTTGTTTTTGCTGTTGGAAGGAAATCATAGCAGGTGTTTGAACTGAGTGGTACCAGTGGTTAATAGCCCAACCCCCACACCAAAACTTTACATTCTAAAGCAGTTTTAACTTCAAGTTTCCCTTTCATTTAGATGGAACATGCATTTTAAAATGAATGAAGTGTCTTATACATTTTCAGAATCTGTGTAAACATGAAACTGTGTAAACATGTTTACTTCACACTGTAAGACGCCATTACATGTGGTGAAATTCTTCTTACAATTTTCTCCCTCATTTTGCCTTTGTCATTTAGCGTCACCGAGGAAAAGATGAGGGTCGGCTGGATTTTCATCCTTCGCAAATGACCGACATTTCTCCTTCCAGGCTTGTTTCTCCTGTCTCTGCAGTTTTTACAAATCAAGTTTTTGTCAGGATGTAGTGATTCTTGTGGGAACATGGTGAAATTTATTGAGATTCATTTCCCCTTAGCTTTTGCACTTTTATTTTATTTTTTTATCTAAGAGAGGATTCTGCATCTGTCTGACTCCTGCTTGTGTCCCATCATCACAGCTCTTTGCTGGGTACCTCAAATTCTTTCTCAGGGCATTCTCAGTGCTGCCGAGCACACAGATTATCTTCACCTTCCCTTTTCATTTCCTTATTCCCTGTCTTGTTCCAACCGCTGATTTGCTTTTCTGAGCTGTCACTCTGATTTTTCCCCACAGCTGGATTTTTCAGGCCTGCCATTACATCTTCTCTTTCCCTGCTGGCTTCCACATCTTACCCACCTTCCTTCTGCCTCCATAGTCTGGCCTGTTGCTGCACTCATTCCCAGCCTACCGAGGTGGCATCTCCTGCCCGTAACTCATCCTTGTGGGCATATCCTCCTTTTCTTCCCCTAGCCTGGCCCTCCCTGTAGAGAAGGGATCTGCAGACGCTCAGCCTCAGGGTGTCAGCTACCAGGAGAGGAAGGAGTCCAGAAGAAGGCAGGCTTGTTAGGTGACGGCACCTCAGTATCTGTTGCGGAGGCATGACTGCACTTTCTGACCCAATCCCATTAGCGTGACAGTTAGAGAAGTGGCTTCAATAAGCTCACTAACAGGGTGGTGGAGAGTCTTGGCTTTGGTGGAGTCATTTGCCCCCCCCTCATTTTTACCTGTACTTTGCTTTTGTATATTACAGAAAGCCACTTTGGACCAACAAACCAGATGGGGATTTTTGTCCTCCTTGGCACTGGACTTTTCATTGCTGTGACAAGGACCTCATACAAACAGTTAAAGGAGGAAAGGTATCTTTCAGCTTGTGACATCAGAGGTTTCAGTCCATAGTCTGTGGAGTCCCTTGTTCGGGAACCATAGTGAAATCAAGGTATTTCAGTAGATGGGTATGAAGGCACAAAGTTGGTCATCTCCTCAAAGTCAAGAAGCGAGGAAAGAGACTGAGCAAGATCAGGGACAAGATACAGCTGCCAAAGGTACACACTGCTCAGTGACCTATTTTTCTCCCTAAAGTCTCACAGAAACACACATACAGACCAAGTACCAGCCAGTGTTCATAAAATAACGTAAACAGATTAATTTTTTTTTAAAAAAAGATTCTCTCATAAGATATTTGGCTGGGAGCTGGAGGCTAAGGTGCATGAGTCTTGGATCTTTAGTGAATTTAACTGTGTGGCTGTGCTTCAGCATCCCTCTATTTTAAATGGGAGCAATACCAACCTCACAGAGCTGTTCTGAGACTAATTAGAGCTAATGTCTGTAAAGCATTTAAGGTCCTTGAAGATTCAAGGCACTATATAAATGTAAAATAATATCTATTAAAGTTGACTTATTTGTGATAAAGGAGTGTAAATAAAATATAGGAATCATGGCAATTGTGGGCAGGGAGAAAGGAGATAAGGGTCTCAGAATGACTTTCCATCATCTGTGCACATGAGCCTTCAGTCTGTGCTCTCCAAAAGCAAGGATGCCTTTGCTGCTAGAATCAGCATCAGGCGGTCAGTGAGCATCCTCCACCTTGTCTGGCTAGAGCAGGCAGGCAGAGGCAGGTGTGTGGAAAGCAGCAGCCAGTTTCCAGGTGCAGCTAGCCACCTGCAACATAGAGATGGCCTCTCTCTCGGGGTCTGCTCACCATCTGCCACACACCTCATCCTGCTTACCAAATTCTCTTCTTTAATCCTCTGCCCTAACATTAAACGCCATGTTTTTGTCCCGTTTTATTCTTTGTTTTCTATTAATATTTTTCCCAAGCACGTGAGCTAACGTATACATGACCTTGAAAAGTGATTACTTCTTCCTTTCTGTGGTGTCAGCCGCATTATCACCAGCCTGGCTTTGCCCTAACAGAGGAGTCAGCTGGTTTCTACTGTGCTGGAGGGAAAGACAATTGTCCTGAAGGCCTCAGTAAGCCAGGGCCACTTGCTCTGTCTGCCTTCAAAGGGATCATTCATTATCTCAACAAGTGCTTGTTTATATTTTCAACCTTTTGTTGAATTGCATGATATCAATTTATATGACAATATTGACCGAACAATTATTAAACAATTCTGTGAGTAAATACTCTTAAAAGTTGAAGTTCATATGTGATTTGGATTTGTTTGTGGTTCAAGTGAACTTTAAATCTATATCTAATAAACATTCAAGCATAAACCGTTGAGTATCTCCTATGTGCCAGGCACTGCCTCAGGCACTAGGTACTGTGTACTAGTAAATAGAATGTAATCCCTTTATTATTATTTAAACTCAAGATAGTGTTCACCATGGCACAGAAACTGCCTTCTGAAAACCTGGCTCTCAGGATAAGCCATTGATGCTGGCAGGTGCCATCTAGCTGATAGTCTGTCTTGGCCTTACCCAGGTCACCATGAAACATACCCATCATGACTTGGGAATGAGGATGGTTCAGTCAGACATCCTTAATAATATAATAAATAAATAAGCTTGTCTACTTATTTATTTACCCCAAATCAGCATCTGGTTGGAGCAACTTAAGATGTGTCTGAGAGTTAAAATGGTCTGGATCTGCAGGTCTTGGCTTCTGTTTTCTCTGCGGTATTCATTCTGTAAGCAGAGGGTGTGTGCTAAAATGGGTGGAAGTCAGGTTGCTTTAGTCACAGGGAAAGTAGGAGAGAATTCATCATTTCTCTCTCTTCCCGTGAACCTTGAGTGTCTGGGAACAGCAGCTCAGGGATCCTTCTGAGCTGAACACCCATACTGTGAACACACTGAAGTATTTTCAGTGCTTGCTCTTGCTATGCCTGATCTCAGGGTCTGCTATGGGAGTTCATTCTCTTGACCCAAAGATTGCCTGATCAAATTCTGCATTCTTGGCTTCTTACAAAAGAGAAAAAATATGACAAATTTAGCCTCTGAAGAAACTTATCATAGTGATAATCTGTAACATGAGGGGTCTGCTTGTTGGGGTTTCTGTCCTGCCCGGTACCCCACAGCCGGCAAGCCCCAAAGAAAATTACACAGAGAATCTACTTTAGGTTATAAACTGATTGGCCCATTATCTCAGCCTTCTTACTAGCTCTTGTAACTTATATTAACCCATTGTTCTTATCTATGTTAGTCACATGGCCAGTACCTTTTCTCAGATGGACAGTTTGCATCCTGCTTCCTTGGTGGTCTGCACAGGAATGCCAGGGAAGCTTCCTGCTTCCCCAAATTCTCCTGTTCTCACCTCTACTTCCTGTCTGGTTTTCCCGCCTATACTCCCTGCCTGGCCAATCAGCATTTATTTAAAACATGATTGACAGAATACAGACAATTCTCCCGCACCAATAATCCATCTTACAGTCTGCTATTTGGCACTTTTATATTGGGCCTTCAAAATTTTAAGACAAATATACAGAGGATCAAAGTTCTACCTGAGATGAATAGATTCTAGAGTCTCCTGCTTCTGTGTTCAATGTAGTCAACAATATGTGGTATTCTTTTGCTGTTGTCTTTGAGATAGGAGCTCTCTAAATAGCTGGGGCTGTCCTGGAATTTACTATGTAGACCAGGCTGGTATCATTGAACACAAAGATATCTACCTGCCTCTACTTCTCTAGTGCTGAGATTAAAGATGTGAGTCACTATGCTTGGTAGTACTAGGTATTTTTTTTAACAGTTTGTTAACAGGGCGGATAATTTGTTGCCATGTTATTAACAGTGGGTGGGGAGGTAAATGGATGCTTGGGTGGGTAGGTGGGGGGGTAGTTGGGTTAGTAGGTGAATGGATGGACAGATGATAGGGACAAATGAGCAGAGGAAACTTGTTGAGACTTCATACAACGACCTCTCAGGGACTCTTTGCAAGGACTTTGAACCCTCCACACAGCCTGGCTTCATAAGCTTTCTAAAACCATGGAGTAAGAGCCCATGACTCCCTCAGTCTTCCATCTTTCGTGCCTGAAATGTAAGTGCCACACGGAAAATGCTGCCAAACTCCGCTGCCAGGATGGGGTTATCCTCTGAGTGCTCCCCCACTGCCCCCCCACTGCATCTACACCACTGTGTGCTGAGCCTTGAGCAAATACTTTTCTAGGTAGCTGATTTCGAGCAGTGAGGAACTCCTTCTACATTAGCCTCGTTTGAGTTTGTGTCCTTTGGGAGTGTTGGGATCTTTACAACACAGAGTTCCTGATGAGTGGAGCCTTGGCCTCAGGACCCTTCCTGTTGTCTCCTGGTAGTTCAGATGCTTCCCTTCAGTGGTGCTGATCTTTCTCACAATGACAGGTGCCTTCTCAGCAGCAGTCTGAATGTTCTCCTGTCCTGAAATTTCTTTTGCAAACAAATTAATCCATCACCTTTTAATTCAGCATCATCCAGTTTCCCAGGAAACTGGCAGAGTAAAACAAGATTTTTAGCCAAAATATCATACAAAGGTCCCTCACCCAATTCCTAATAGAGACCTTGATGCCCTTCAAAAGCTCATGAGCTGAAGCGGTCATCCCCTCTTACAGCAGCACTGTCATGGCAGTGTCCTAGTAGCCTTGCTGGAAGACCAGACGCAGTTTTGGTTTCCTGGGCTGAGCTCTCCTGGGTTATCCCTGCTCTCCAAATGATAACTACACCCCACAACCTCATGGTGATCAAAGAGAGCAGTCCTACTCTGAAGCTGGAAAAACATCGACTGCCAACCAAGCCCCTGTTGATTCGTTGCCACTAGGTTCAAACCCACCAATCAGTTCAAAAGTCCGATCTCCCAACTCTGGAATAGACATAACAGAGCCTAAAAGGTGCTTGTTTTCTCCTCTCGTGGTCACTGCTATTTTACCAAAATGGCTGACCCCTGCATGTAAGAATTTTGTCTTACGAAATAAATGCTTTTGTTAGATGCATATATGAGCTGTGATCTTTGTGGAGTGGTCTGTGGAGATCCAGTCTCTACTGTCCACCTTTCTCTTGGCTGTCTTTTCCAGTAGGCCTTTGATATAGTTTAGCTCTGAAGGGTTTTGTTGTTGTTGACTTTTTGTTTGGAAAACCTATTTAAAGACAACTATGTAAAGACTATTATTGTGCCAGGATCTATCTGGTCTTTCATGACCTTTAGCATTTGGTTTTTGTTTTTTTTTTTTTAAAGATTTATTTATTTATTATGTACACAACATTCCTTCTCTGTATGCTTGCATGCCAGAAGAGGACACCAGATCTCATTACAGATGGTTGTGAGCCACCATGTGGTTGCTGGGAATTGAACTCAGGACCTCTGGAAGACCAGTCAGTGCTCTTAACCTCGGAGCCATCTCTCCAGCCCTAGCATTTGTTTTAAGAGATTGGGAGCCCCCGACTTGTCGAAGAAATATTTACAATTGTTGCATTTTCTTGAAGACTTGCTTCCTTTACTCCATTTTAATAAACGTATGTGATGTCTGCGACATTTTTTTTTCTTTTTTTAAATCAGATTTCAGAATAGCCATATCAGCTTGTTTTTACATAACATTTGCTTGGTAAGTTGATGTCTGTCCTTTACTCTGAGTTTGTGTCTTTGCCAGTTAAGAATGTTTCTTGAATAAAACAGATAGTTGGATTTTGCTTCTTAAACGGGCCAGTCAGTCTTATCTTTGAATAATGAACTGAGGATATTTGCATCTAAGAACAATTTCATTTACTTCTTTGCTAATGTTTATGTGCCGAATTGATTACTTTATATATCCGCCTATTTTACTCAGCTTTGTTGTCAATAAATCTTTTTAAAACCAGGACTCTGAAATATTTTTTTGTCAGTTCAGCAATCTCATTATTTTTGACTTCCAGTGTTGATGAGTTATTGTCAGTTTGTGGAATTGTCACAGTGGCATGTTCTCTCTCTCTTTCTCTCTCTCTCTCTCTCTCTCTCTCTCTCTCTCTCACACACACACACACACACACACACACACGCGTGCTTGTGCATTTTTTCCTTGTGTTTATCCCATATTTTTGGATAGGTATATCCTCTAGTCTTTATTTTTTTAATTTCTATTTTATTCAGTCTCTGTGTGTGCTATATGCAAGTGTTCAGGTATGTTCATGTATGTCTAGGGCATAAGTGGATCTTTGATATCTTCCTCAATTACTTTCCACTGTGAGAACCCACAGAAATGGATCCGTTCTACCTTGATTTGTGGTCAGAGAGTTCAGACTTATTCTTGCTCCTTCAAAGTTATACTACAGGAGGTTTGACCCAAGGTGTGGCTATTAACAGGATGTTTGACCTCGGGTGTAGTTACTTGATGTTTTGGGGATTAAGAAGTTAATTACTTTGTTCTTTGTATCTTGGTAAAGAAGTCTTTTGCCTTCCCCCTCCTTTTTGGATTGGGGTATATAAAGGCTATGAGAAATAAATGCAGGATTTGTTTCAATGTTTACTGGATACCCTCCCATCTCTCTGTTGTCTCTTGTCTATTTCTTTCTAAATTCTCACTCTTCCCTCCAAGCGTGAACAAATATACCAGGCCAGACCCAACACTCCACCTAGTTTTGGGGGTTATAGGGTCTCTTTACAGAACCTGGAGCTCACTGATTGGCTTGGCTGGCTAGACAGTGAGACTCAGGGAACTACTTATTTCCGTGCCCCGGTGTTGGAGTCATAGATATCATGACTTCCTTTAATTGTGGGTTTCAGGCCATCATGCTTGCACAGAAATCACGTTACACATTGATCCATCTGCCCAGACCCAGTTTTTACTTTTTCTTGCTTCTTTTTCTTTTTGATTGTTTGATTTTATGTGTTTCTTCCTTGTGAGTTGTCTTAAGCTGGGTTTATGTTGTTTGCTACACTTTTGGGAAAAGCTGACAGCAGTAAGAGCTACAATAATTTGAACACATTTCTGCTTTTCACATTTAATAGATTAAGCCTGTGTACTTCACTTAGGTCCCTGACCAGGTGCAGAGACAGCAGCTTTCAAATGCTGATTGGAAAATGTAGTTTATAGTTCTTATAGATTTGGATACTAATAACTTAGTGGTAGGATGAAGATGAATAGGAAGGGGATAAAAGTAAGGTGTGAATGAAAAAGGAAGTTTATAGGTAGAAAAATAATAGAGAAAATATTGTAGAGTAGGTATAGAAGAAGAAAGGGCAGCTGAGGGTTGGTGAGGTGACTCAGCAGGAAAAGGCACTTGCTGCCAAGCCTCACAACTGTGGTTCCATCACTGGAACCTACATGATTAAAGGAGAGAACCAATTCCTGCAAGTTGGCAGCTCTGGGAAGTCGTCCTTTGATCTACAGGCCTGTGGGGGACCAGCCTCAACAAAAACACCTCTTGCCAGAGTAGGGGCATGGGGATTTAGAAATATTAGTAAAGAATACGAAGATGTGTGTGAAAATAACAAAACAGAAAACATAGAATAGTACTGGGGGGAAGTTCCAGTTCAGTGAATACTGAAATCGGCCATATTTAATTTCTAGTTGCTTAAAATACCCCAACCCCAAGAGGTAGGAGTAACATATAAAACTGCATTAACATGATACAAAGAAATGAATAGACCAGTTGAAGATTGCAGGCTACATCCACAGTTAAACAGTCTGTTGCTAGGACAAAACAAATCATACTCACACCCTAGACCAAAACATTCTATAGGCAAACCACTCCCTGGGTGGAATCCAATGTTATCTCCTTAAAGGAACTGGAACCTTGATTTGATCCTTAGACTTTTGTTTAAGGTAGAAACATATCTACTTCTCTATTCCTGAAATACAAGGTCGGGATATTAGCCACACCTGATAATAACCTAGAGAGCAGGACCAACTTGAACCTAGGTGGGATTTTTGTTTGAAGTAGAAACAATGACTGTGAAGGACTAGAGGAAGGTTCCAACTCTCTGACTTTTAGTCAAGGTGAAAATAGATTCACATTTTTGGGCCTCCACACACACCTCCACTGTGGCACATGCATGTATGCGTGTGTGCGCACACGCACACGCGCGCACACACACACACAAATGAAGACATGTGATTTTTAAAATTAGAAAGAACAGCCAAGTGGTGGTGGCACACACCTTTAATCCCAGCATTCGAGAGGCAGAAGCAGGAGGATCTCTGTGAATTCAAAGCCAATCTGATCTAAAAAGCAGGTGCCAGGACAGCCAGGACTGTTACACAGAAAAACAGTCTCGAAAAACAAAAAAATTAAAAGCAAGCAAGCAAACAAAGAAGATCAGTCATAATAGTCTATTTAAAAGGTATGCAAGCTAAAACAAAATAAGAAATTTAAGCATAAAATAAGTAAAATAAAGCAGGGAATACAATGAAATAGAAGCTAGAACCTCAGTTAGTATTTCTTCCTAGTTGGAAAGAACATGGCTGTCCTCCCGCTTGATTGTCTTCTGTGGGCCTCTCCTGAGGTGGGCTGAAAACTACTAGTTCAAGTAATCAAATGCATCTTAGGGAAATCAAACACTTCTTTACTGTTGGGAGGGGCTTTTGAGTGAGAACACCATCTTCTCTTAAATACTGGTGTTGAGAACCCCTGCCTGCCATTAAACTTTATCTCTAGGATTTGGGATTCTTTCTTCCCAGGCTCCTAGGGCCTTAGAGCTGTGGCTGGAGGCAGACCCACCTGTGTTTACATCTCTCCCCTGGGGCTTCTCTTCCCAGCTTCTTCCATTAGCATACTCTTACTTTGGTGAGCAGTCACTCACCTAGAAAAACAGGGGAGGTGGGGATGGGCTGCTTCCTGGTCCATGTTCTTGGAGCAGCTAAGAGTCTGTTTCCCACATCACCTTTCTGTCTCCTTCTGTCTCCATGAGTCTGTGTCCTTGGTCATTCCTGCATATGCTCTCTGTTACTGGGGTCCTCATGTCAGCAAGGGGAGTGAACTTCTGTAGTTAGACAGGACTGATTGTTTGACGCAGTCATTCTCACTGTTCCGATCTTGGTCAAGATCTCACCTTGCCATAACTCCCTATTTACAACTCTTTTTTTCACTCCTAGGAAGAGAGTCTATAGTTTTTTTTGTTTTTTTCCTGAAATCTTTTCTTTCCTCTGGTGCCACAGAGGCAATTTCTAATCTGCTGTCTTGCCTCTTGCCCTGATATATGCTTTTTATGACTGTTTAAATATGGTTTCTTTACTTAACAAAGCCTTTTTTTTTCTTTTTAGTTTATTCGAGACAGAATTTCTCTGTAGCTTTAGAGCCTGTCCTGGAACTAGCTCTTGTAGCCCAGAGTGGCCTTGAACTCACAGAGATCGGCTACCTCTACAACCACCACCTGCCTTGACAAAACTTTTAAGGTTTCTTCATAGTGTAGCATTTCTCAATCTTACATTGCCTTCCCCCTCAATGATATCCCTTTGTATGTCTATACCAGGTTTTTATTTATCTTTATGGATATTATATATTTAGATAATTTCCATCAATTTATTTTTACAAGTATGTGCCCACAGATATTCAAGTGCAGTTTTTAGTATATGTTTGGTTTGAAGTGTCACCCCAGCCCCCTGGCATCCATATATATAAGGAGTCTGGAATGTTGGGTGGAAATTCCATTTTCAAGCCCCCATTTCCCTGGGAGTTGCCATAGTCCAGACTCCACCTCTGAGAAAGCCCACCAAATGGTGACTCCTCCCCCAGAGAGGCTCAAGACCACTCCCACAGGGTA
Organism: Dicrostonyx torquatus; assembly: GCA_028555095.1. Lineage (NCBI taxonomy): Eukaryota > Metazoa > Chordata > Mammalia > Rodentia > Cricetidae > Dicrostonyx > Dicrostonyx torquatus. The sequence continues at coordinate 2,222,676 of JAQHUG010000233.1, read as the reverse complement.
TTGAAACTGCCCTCCAGAGGATAAATATGTGGTCTTCCAGGGTTTCCTTTACCCCTCTCTGTGTTTTCCTGGAGGGCCACCCAGAAGCGCTGGCATTCATTAAACCTGGGCCTTTTTCTAATTTGGTCTGATTTGGATTATTGCGATGGTGGAGAGGTTTATCGGGCCCCAAAAAACTTAGCAGTGTGGACAAATCTTTCTATTTCTCGTATATATCTAAGAATTAGTAGAAATTTTGGGTCAAATGTTAATTCTATTTTTAACCATGTTAATTCTATTTTTGCTGAGCTTCTAGAGTGTTTTCTGAACTGGTTATAATATTTTCCATTCTCACCAGAAGAGTCTCTGTTCTAGTCTGCTCCCTCCTCGCCAACGTTTGTTGTTATCTGACTTTTAACTGTCATCTTTTTAAAGGGTATGATGTCTTATCACACGTGGTTTCAGCTGCATTTTCTTAATGACAACTGATTTTTGAGCATCTTTTTTTTTT
>JAQHUG010000233.1:2182696-2214251 GCA_028555095.1 Dicrostonyx torquatus | reverse complement strand
TAAGATTCAAATCTGGGTCCAGAGGAGGAGTAACCAATTCTCTTAACCATTTCTTTCTTTCCTTTTTTTTTTTTTTTTTTTGGTTGTTTTGTTTTTGTTTTCTCCCAAAACAGAGTTTCTCTGTAGCCCTGATGTCCTGGAACTCATCTGTAGACCAGGCTGGCCTCAAACTCAAAGATCTGAAAGTTTTCAGAAGCAAGTGGCCTCCAGATAGATTCCTGAGAGAATCCGAGTGGTTGAACCCCTGACCCAGGTTTAAGTAGCTCACCGGTCCTCACACAATTATAAATGGCGTTTATTTCACATGAGTGCTTCCTCAAATTGATGGCAACTCCCCCAAGAGGAAACTGGATTGGTTCTAAATTGCCAAATGAAAAAAAAAGAAAACAAAAAAGCATGAGTTCATTCTCCCCACAGGCTGAAATTTGGTAATATCTTAAAACTCTTTACTTTTACAGACTCACAAACCACTGTAAAAACAGTACCGAGAGGTCGCATGCTCACATGCTCCCTTCACTCCGCCTTCCGCAATAATGACATCGACAGTACAGAACAAAGTAAAAAGCAGCAGGCTGGCCAGAGAGAAAAAGCACGAAAAAGAAGCAGCGTGCCTAGGCCTTAGGGTTCTGGATTGCTCGCTGCATCAGGAATGGCTGGAAATGGCGGTGAAGCATGCTGCTTCTGTGCTTCACAAACACGCAAGAGTCTCAGGAAAAACATCCTAGGTCATGCTGGAGTCTAGTCCCACATAGCAAAAGTTCTACAAAAGGCAATGTATCACTCAGGAAGAGAGTCTTCAAATGTATGGAACCTCATCAGCTTCGGTTCTCTACAGCATGTTCTTGCCTAACGGAGACACTGCTGGCACATGTCTATATTTTCAACACGGTGTTGACTGAGTTTAAAAGTTTAGGCCAAACAGAAGAATTGGCTCGATTAATAGCTGGGAACATTGGTTTGTAGCAAGATGTGTCAACATTTGTTTATCCGAAGAAGTCAAGAGCATAGGTCTTGAATTTAAGCAGGTTAAGTCTACGGCCCAGGCTAACCAGAGGATGCCTTGAAGCAAATTATCTGGCTGCTGTGAGGGCTCAACTAAGCTGTCTCCCCAGCCCCTTGGACATATTTTTAATGTTGATTCACTTAAAATGAAAAATATTTTCTAGCCTTGTGTTATGAAAGGGAATAACTGCTGCTTTTTGTAGAAAGTAATTTTGCTTTCCATTGTAGTTATTATTTTTAAACAAGCAATTGCTCAATATCCCATAGCACGTTATAAGTCATTGTATAACCTTAATATTAGAAACTGTTTGTTGATAAATTACTTGTGACAAAAAAAGAGTCTAATACTGGATCTTAAACAGTTGCAGCATTGTAGAGCCTAAAATTAATAAAATCTGCTGTAAGCTCATCCAACTAAAGTCAATTTCAATAGTGTTAGTGTTGCCTGGATAATAATATCTTTTTTCCCCCCAAATATGTATCAGGGACTACTGGAAAAACTTGTAACAAAAAGTCAGTCATCCATGTATGTGTGCAGCTATATATGAGTATTAACTGGTTTTGGGAAATTGTATTTATAAAAAGTGAATCTATCGGTTACCATGGCTGCTTGTGTCTTGTTCATAATCATCAGTTTCCTCTTCCTAGCTGTTACAGACTGCTTTAGTAAGCAAAGCAAATCAACCCTTCCTAAACACCAGTCCAACTTTAACTAATAATTAATAAACTCCTGAAATTTGCATGTAAACATGTTCAAGCTTAGATTTTCAGATGGATGCTGTCTTTCTAAAACATGGCTGCTTCTTTCTAAGTTTATCATTACATTTCCAGTTGTATAGCCAGTTAGTATGCTGGGGAAAAAGGTAGCTCCTCTCAAAGCTTGAATGTGAGAGTTATCAGCCGAGGAGCCCTGTCAGAACCAATGGAGCCCTGATTATGACATTTGGAGGTTTTGTTGCCAGATAATCAGATAATGCTGAGCTCTGTAGACTGCAGCTATGAGGGGCTACATCTCAGAAAGCAGTTTTAGCTCCCTGTTCTCATTTGGACATCAACAGTAATGTCTCATAAATCACTCTTGGACTTCTTACCCTGAGAATCAACCCAAATTAACTACAGGATCAGAAAAGGGTATCTTAGGCTGGTGGCGTCCAAGCTGGATTTCAAGTCCCGGAACAGCCCTCTGGGGGAGTTCTCACTAGCGAGCTTGAGCTATGTGTGATGAGTGATCATCACTGTCATGGTAACTAGATTGGTGCATTTTGGTGAGGGCGAGGCGCACCTCTGAGTGTGACTGTGTGGGCATCTCCAGGAAACTGAGGGGGAAAGCCTCACTCTGGGTCTGGGTGGATCCACCCCTGGTCCCTGCTTCTGGGTGGATTCACGCTTGAGCCAGGGCTGCGATGCAATCAGAGAAGCAGGACAGAGCCAGCTGGACTCCAGGCTCCTTTTTCTCTCCTCCCTAAGTCACCAAGAACTGCCTTGCTCTCCCATCGTCCTTTCTGCCGCGAGACTGAACCCCTGAGAGTGAAAACAGAGCCTTCTTTCTGTCAGGCCTTCAGCACAGTGACGCAGATGTAACTGATGAGCAATGCTTCCTCCACCCCCCTCCCCGCCCCATTTCTGTGAAAGGCTGAAGAGAACAAGCTTGATGCTTTGAAACTTCTATTTGCTGAGTAACAGAAATGTCAGAAAATGTTTGCTTCCAATTTGTTATACTAACAAAGTCGCAGGCAGGTAGAAGTCTGTAATGGGCTGGCAATGGGCTCTTGGAGCAGAGCCGGCAGACTGATGAACCCAGGGAAAGTTTTCAGAGGTTAATATTGTGTAGACCTTTGCTGAGAGGATGGCTCATTCACCCCAAAATCCTAGGAAGAGAATCACCAAGAGAAATATCAACATATTTGACTGCACAGAGGTGAAGAAATCGCCTATGTTCAAAGTGCACAAATAACTAAATGTCAAATAGGAGCAACGTTTAGCCACTCTTCAGAACCACGGATGAATGTTTTCAGTGCTTAACAAATTTATATAATAGGGGAGTCAGTCCATTGCATGTTAGGGAGAGATGCTGTTCTCTCTGGAGGAAACATAACTGGCCAATAACTACCAGAGAAGTAGCTAACAATGAAAGAACGAACTTAAAAACAGCTATGAGATACATCTTTTTTTTTATCAAATTGGCCAAAATTCAAATACTGTGTGTTCAGTAAATACTGGCAAGCTTCCCCCAGGCTCTAAAGCTTCTAATACCTGAGTTCACAACCTGATAATGTGGCCTTAGGGTTTCATCCGTCAAGTGAGTTTAAGAGACTCTACTTCATATGGAAAAAGTTCAGTGGGATGAAAAACTGACACGCTGACTATGGTGCCTGGCATGTAGTCAAACCCCGAGTAAAGGATGGAGGGGCCTGGTTTCTCTATGAGTCTCCTACACTGAGAAGAAAACCTTAGTTGGCAAACCTTAGTCAGATTGGAAGACTGGAATACTACATGATTGAAAACTTGGAATATGAAGTCTACCTTAAAGAAACTTTTTTAAAACACTTACAAACATTAGGTACAACAACAGTCACCAAAACACTTTCATTAAATATGTTTTCATTAAATGTCTCTTTAAATTGTACTTTCAAGAGCCTTTAATCGCAAAGGATATGTTTAAGAAGAAACTGTAAAGTTAAATAGATAGATAGATAGATAGTGAAAAAACAGAATATAAATCATGTAAGCATCTCAATTGTGTAAATTTTGGTGTGGGTTAAAGACAAATATAGAAGCTGGGCATGGTGATATAACCTTTTATCCCACTAGAGGCAGGCAGAGCTCTATGAGTTCAAGGTGAGCCTAGTCTACATAGGCCAACCAAGGTTACATAGTGAGACTCTGACTCAAAAAACCAACCAACAACAGAAATATTAAGTGAGACTGTGCACATTTTTAAAAAAATATATACTTTCCCTTTCACTCTTAAGGAGCTCAACTTTCTTACTTTTCTAAGTCTTTTCTGATGTCATTTCATCACGTATCACACTGTTTTCTTAAGTCATTTTCAGAAAAGACTTAAGAAAACAATGTGATACGTGATTGCATTAATTTTGAATACCTTTTCAGTCTTTGAGATGAAATAAACAGACACAAATAACCCATTTATTTTTTTACACTATATGGCTCTAATTTATCTTGTGCCCCACCCACAAGTAAGTTTCCATTTGTGACTTTAGGGCTAATTGTGAGCTATCCTGTTCCAGGCATGAAGCCAAGCCAGGGAGACACCATTGAGTATGTAGTCAGGGTAGCCTAGCGATTCCAGGAGGAGTCATCTCCACAAATGAGCCGGACTCTGTATTTACACCCTGTAGAATCACTGCTATCATTCATTAATTAGAAATATAAACACTGTGTGTCTCTGTTCACTGGAAGGAACAATCTTTAGGATCTTTAGGAAAAGACTTTTCCATGTGTGTGAGGTATTGGATGTGGCTGAGGTAGAGGGAGTGCTTCCCCCAGAGAGTGCAAGAGGGGACAGAGGGTCGAGAGCTCAGTGCTGACAGCTGGGCAGCAGGTCACAGAGAAGCCCATTGTTGTTCTGGGAAGCTGTTGCTTTTGTTCGCCAGCTCCTCCGCCCTGCCGCCCTGCCCGGGAGCAAGCAGACAAACAGCCACAGTGCTCAGACTGTTTCTTTGTGAAGTCCCAGCATTCCTCTTTTGTTAGCGGTTCTACCATTTAACAACCTTGATAAAGATAGTTAAGCAATAAAATTAACTCAAGAAGAACACATTCAAGAACAGAAAAGCTTTGCCTACTAAGTGAGACTAAGCCCTTTCCCCATTCTGCCATGTGAGGTCCTCGGTCACATGTACATTTGTGTATGTGTATCATGTATGGTGGTCTTTCTTTATTCACAGGTTGCATCATCCAAGGCTTTAGTGACCCAAAGTCAGCTATTGTCTGAAAATTCAAAATAGAAAGTTGCAGCTATAAGTGATTCACAAGTCTGGGTCCTCTTGTTTACCAGAGCCATCCCCCCCCCCGCCCCGCCCCTGCCCTTTCACCCTGCCCACCAACCCCAGATTCTCTCTGTGTAGCCCAGGCTGTCCTGGAACTCACTGTGCAGACCCACCTCTGCCTCCTCATTGCTGAGATTAAAGGTGTGGACCATCACAGCCAGCCCAGCGCTCTTTTACAATCTATTGTGTTGTTTTAGTAGAGGGTGTTAATCTCAACGTTAATGTGCCTAGTTTCAGACAAATTTTGTCATGGTCCACGTGAAGAGGAAAGCACAATAAGATTTGGCAGTGACCAAGGTCTCAGACATCTGCTGGGTTATTTTGGAAAATGTTTGTGGAATGTTATGTAGATACATGCACTCCTTATATGTGGAATTCTCCAGCACACTCAGACATCAAGGGAAATACTCTGTGCTCCTATTAGCACTGAACAATGGAAGCTGTCAGGTGTGTGTAACTTGGGGGGGGGTGTCCACAAAGCTTTTCTACAAACGTTATTATTACTGCTGTGACTAGAAATAAATTAGAAAGATTTGTTTGAAATAGCAGTTCAAATACTCACAAGCCAATCACCTGCAGTCTCGCCTTTTGGGAAAACAATCCAAAGAGAAAAATGATTAAAAAGCAGAGCCAGAGGAGGCAGCACAAAGTGGCTTCCATGGTGTGCGTGGAGCAAGCCCATGTCTGCTGGCCTGTTTGCCTCCATCCTACGCTGGCCTGTTTGCCTCCATCCTACGCTGGCCTGTTTGCCTCTATCCTACGCTGGCCTGGTTGCCTCTATCCTACGCTGGCCTGGTTGCCTCTATCCTACGCTGGCCTGTTTGCCTCTATCTTACGCTGGCCTGGTTGCCTCTATCCTACGCTGTACTCTCTTCTAACAACCTTAACCTGGCTGTCAGCTTCCAAGGCCCCTGCTGGGAAGGGCCTGTGTAGAAGGACCTCCCTACCTCTTTGGGTAGCTTTGCGACCTGAAATAGCATAGGAAAGTAAGGGGAAAATCCGAAAAGCATGAAGTGTAGGTGAATCATTCATTCATAGAGCAAAGCTGCCTGGGTTTCTGAGGTGTGCGCTACAGCAGTCCTTACTGTGCCATCGTGGGTGCCTGGCAGGGCAGAAGGTCCCTCTGCCTTTCCAACACGGGCTGTGAGCTCGCAGGCTCGATGAGTCTGCATGTGTACATTCAAACATAAGCCAGTACTTTGGCACAATCATCAGCAGTCCTTCAGGAAGATGTTTTCCTCTGTGGATCAAACTAAAGAGGAAATAAATTGCCTGGGTGAAAGGAAAAGCGCGGGGGTGGGGGTTGGGGGGGGAGGACTTGAAAGCATCCACAGGGAACGAGCAATGAATTTCTCCAGACTCCAGAGATCAATGCAATTACTTCAAAAGACAGATCAATGTGGTTTAACGTTTGAATATCTAACATTAATATCACCCTTTCTTCCCAGAAGAGAGTCATTTCTAGTACATCATACAAAATACATTTTTTCCCCTCTGCAAAGCTGCAACAACTGTCCAGACACCCTATCACATACAGGATTCAGTCTGCCACTCTGAATTCTCTTTCATTGCTAATCACTATAATTTTTCAGGAGACTTTGCCAGTGAAATCTGTGACTCACGCCGTCCTTTCAAGATGCAAGCAGCAGAAAGCTTTCTAAGCACTAAAACTTACCCACGAACTAGAATTTCTTACGAAGGGAGTCGCTGAGCAATCTGAATTCAGCTCTTAAGGTTTCGCGTACAAGACAAATGTCAGCTTGGAAAGGGCACTGGCTTCTCACTGCATCTCCCCATGCTGGTTGGCACCTTCTGGTGCAGCATGGCTGGTCTTTGACTGACACTTCTCGTGATGGCTGACCTATTGAGACATCCTGGTTATTTAAAAAGGCTTTTCCTTTCTCAACATCTCTTAATCTGTTTTCTTTATTGAATGCATTGGATATAAAACAGTCACCTCTTTTCAAGTTTATAATTATCCTCTCTATTTTGACACTGAAATGAATGCACCTGGCTGTTGACAGCTTTCTTAAACTTGAGCACACCACCTAGCGAGAAGAGATGTAACTGCAGGCTCTTCTGGGTGCAAAGCGATTCAATTGTGACTGTAATTCAAGGATGACTCAGTAATCATATTTTTCTTTCCAGTATTCCAGAGATGACATGGACTATCTCTGATCTCCTCAAGGCACCTTTAAATACCAAGCATTTAGCAAAAGGTGTAAATACTTAAAACAATTTGTTGTTGGAACAAATGTTTTGTTTAGGATAACGTTTCTTAAATATTGATATCTTTATTTGGCAATTTTTACGTGATAGATACATATTTTATTTCCCATCATGAGCTATTACGTTCAACATAACCCCAGTGTTGTCTAGAAGTCTGCCTACTTTCAGCGCTGAAACATAGGGTAGCAGTGTTTTAATGATCTGAGTTTCCACCGGCCTTGCAGTTACATCTTTGCATTTGTGGGAAGATGCTGGCCAGCAAGCTGGCATGCTCTGTGCTCAGCTGATATTATAAACCTCAATCCTCAGGTCGTTTCATCTCTTCAAAGACAACTTGGGTGATGTGGCACACTGTGCTTTTAAAGACAGGCTGCCTTTTCAAGGGGCCCAGGAAAATAACAGCTTTAAAAGCTTACTTGACAAATGACATCAGATAGAAAACTTAATTTTATGCTGAATATAAAGCCACAGGCATAAATGGGTACTGCGGCATTTCCTGTGCTAAGAGTACATGAATAAAATAAGAGAAGCCAAACGTGTCCTTGTTCTATCCAGCACCATAAATTAGGAATGCATCTCCACAAACACTCTGAAATTATGTCTTACTTTAAAAAGAGACCACTTACAAGATGATTCCATCACAGATGCATATGACGAACATGATATTATAAATAGTTCTGAGACCATGAGAGAGAGGTATTGCCTTTTCTTCCCTCCTCTTCATGAGCCATTATATTCTTCCAAGTTGTCTTAATTAACTGCCACCCATGAGCACAGCATGACTGTAGTCACAGATGGGTGCTATTCAAAACAGCTAGCAATTCATTTATATGTATCCCCAAGGGAGAGATCCTTATTCATTTAATTAAAAGTACCACTTGACTGAGGGGTTTAGCTCACTGGTAGTGTGTTTGACCAGCATGTACTAAGCCATAGGCTCAATCTCTAGTAGCAGAAAAATAATTCTGAAGACCAGAGAGATCATTCAACAGCTAAGAGTGTTCACTACTCAATCATGAGGACCAAAGTTTGGATCCCAGCATTCGTGACTGATGACTCACAAACTCTTACAACTCCAACTCCAAAGGATCTGACACACTCTTCTGACTCCTACAAACACCCACACACGTGTGCACATACGCTCCCTCTCACACACACAAGCTAAAACTAAAACTTTCAAAGGACTGCCTGTGAAAGATACATGCTTAGACGTGGAGAAGAGCATGGCCTATTGTGACAGTTGTCCTTTATTATATCATGACATCTTAGTGTGGCTGGTCTGCCATTGAAGGAAAGGAACTGGTTCTGGTACATTAGGCACTATTTTTCCAATGTGTGTACATCAGAAGCTGTATTTACTGGGAGTGCTTGTATGGTACCAACAAGACAATTCTTGAAACTCTCTGTTCAGCATCCAGACATGCTCTTAGAGGAGATCTCAGGGCAGCATTCCATTCAGTTTACATGAAAAATATAGAACAAGCAAAGAGGAACAAAGAGCACATTAGTTTTGTCAGTGACTGGGGGAAGAAAAGTGGCTGCCTGAGAATATGGGGGTGACAAAGATGGTGTCAAAGATAGCACAGCAATGTGGGTATCCTCAATGTCACTGAATTCTTCTTTTGTCATCTTAAAGTGCAGAAAAGTGAGTGACATTTAGTATATTTATACTCAGGTGCCATCAGTGCCTAGTCCTTTCCTCTCACATTTGGGAGGTGGTGGCGCACAAGTTTATTTGGTTTTTGCTTTAGTTAGGTTGCTCTTGTAAAACACCATAGCCAAAAGCAACCAGGTAAGGAAACGGGTTATTTCAGTGTAAAGCTTGTAGTCTCTAAGTCAGGGCAGGACTGTAGGCAGGAACTGAAACACAGACCAGGGAAGATTGCTGCTTATGGGTTTGCTTCTCATAGCTTGTTTAGCCTGCTTTCTTATGTCACCCAGGGCCACTCACCCAGTTGTGGCACCCACTGTGTCCTGTGGGATGATGAGCTCACCCACATCTTTAGTCAAGACAATTCTCTATAGGCTAAGCTGGTGGAGGCGATTTTTTCACTTGTAGTTTCCTCTTCCCAAATGTCTCTTGCCTGTGTCAAAATCACAAAAACTGTCTAGCACAACTTCTCACCCTAGCCTTAATTCAGTGGCTGAGATGACCCTTTCTTCATAGATGGACGGATGGATTTTCCTGGGGACTGGAAGGAATGACCTGTCACAAAATTGTGAAGGGTCAGTGATACAAAAAGGAAGAGAAACACGAGGACAATAATGGAAGCTTTGCCTTCAATATGTGTCCTGCTGAGTCTGCCACAAGTGCCCTTGCAGTGATGTTGGGGTTCCCAGTTGTCTTGCCCTTCCACAAGTCTCTCTTCTTTCCCAAAAATACTTTCTCCGTCCCTTACTTCAAATCTTTCCACTGTATTTTGAAGAAACTCTGTACCACTCCCAAAGTTTAGTGTCCTTCATCCCCCTTCACACACCTGTCTCCTCTATCTATTCCTCCCCTTTCAAGTGGAGACCCACCCTGGGAAGGCTGTAGGGGATGTGAGTATGTGTTGTGGGGAGAGGTAATCTTCCATTAGTAGCTCACAATTCCTCAGCTTTTGAAGTTTGATACACGTCATCCTAAATTTTGGTATTTATGCTTTGAAGGATAAAACATGTATAACGACATGACGGAAACAGCATAGCTGACGTTTTATAATTTGCTTGTGAGCTTAACTGTATGCCATAGACAATTGTTACTATCAAGCATGGACATTCACACACAGTCCTTAATTGTGTAACTTCTTTGTATGTCTGAACCATCAGTACCAAAAATCATTTTGATGGATGAAGATGTTATCGCACATTGTTGTGTAGTGAATGCACATCTACAAATAGATGTTCTTCAGGCATTTGGAGTATTAATATTTCATTCTTCAGAAGGGGAAGAGTAGCTTATGAAGGGAAAGTGCCATTTGGAATAATCTTGTTCAGAGAAAGGTTTCTCTAAAATGGATGTAACCATTAAGCACACACAGGAGTCATCTCTTTAGCTTTCTGTCACTTCTCCCTCTCACTGTGACATCTGCAGTAACTAGATAACTCTACTGTGTTCAAAGACTCATGAAATGCACAAGTGGCTATTTGACTCATTTTGTGGACATTTTGACTTGTTTTTAGACTTTCTTGTGTATATATATGGCCTTTACCCTCTATTGATCCTGTATTCTTACTTTTAATTTTTATGGTATTTCCGAAACTCAACAGTCATTGATCTTTAAATAAAGTAAATTGTCTCCGAATGACTTGACTCTCTTCTGTGCCCGCTCAGAGCACATTCAGGGTCATGTGCATCCGTGCTCCTGAGTTGTAATCCTTAAGACCCGAGGTCTTGCTCGACACTCTCAGAGCATGATTACCAGGCATTGAATGTGTTCATGTAGAATATTTGTATGTATTTTTCCTAGTTGGTTTCCAAAATATTTCAGCAAATGCTTGTAAACTTTTCTCAATACTGAACCTTTAAAAGCTTTGATAGGTGAATATGTGCTGGTAGATAAAATAATATGTCATTTCTTTAAAAGCTGATATTGTTTTGGCACTCATTGCCGCTTATTATTGGCTTAGTACATTAAGCTTACTTTTTTTTTGTTTTGAGACAAAATCTTGTTATGTAGCCCTGACCTGTCTTAGCTCACTGTATAGACCAAACTGGACTCAAACTCACAGAGATCTGGCTGCCTCTGCAAAGTCCTGGGATTGGAGGTGTACATCATCATGCCTGGGAATTTAATTTCTTTATTTTAGTTATTTTTGCTTATTTTTCGAGATAGGGTTTCTCTGTGTAGCCCTGGCTATCCTGGAACTCACGCTGTAGACCAGGCCTTAAAATCAGAGATATGCCTGACTCAGCCTATTGAATGCTGGGATTAAGGCCATGTGCCACCACTTCCCATCTGCATTGAATTAATTTTAAAGTTAACATATAAAAAATGGAATTTTCATAGCTATGTCATTAGGTTCTTATTCTCCTCTTTCCTTTTTTCCTCTCCTCCTTGTTACTGCTGGTTTGTTCCCCTGCTTCCCAAATAGTCTCCTCTTCTGCTTCCATGTCATGTATTTTCCATTACTCTCTATTACTGCCCTTTCCCTTCTCTTTAGATCTTGTCCTTCACTCTCTCTGTGTTCTTTTTGCTATCATATTCTTCATACATATTGCATGTATGAATCTAGAGAATGCATTTGAAAGATAACAGACAATATTTGCCTCTCGGAGTCTGACTTATTTTCATTCTGCAAATGTCACAGAATTTTTCATTCTTCTTTAAAAAATGGCTGAATAAATTTCCACTGCAGATATAAACCACATTTTCTTTACCCATTCAGATGTTGAGTTCTAATAATTTAGTTGCTGTGAATATTATAGTTACAAGTATCTCTATTGTAGACTGACTTATAGGTCAATTTTCTTGATGACCATAATGCAAAAACTCTCAATAAAATACTTAAAACAGGGATGCAAGTTGGGTTCACAATGTGCAAATCAAAAAAATGTAATAGAGCACATAAATTGATTTAAAGACAGTATTCACATAGTCATATCAATAGATATAGAAACAGTCTTTGACAAGTCCAACATTATTTTATATTTAAGTAGATATAAAAGTTTGAAGATAGTGATAGAAGGAAATAACAAAATTAAGGCAATACACAATAAATTATATTAAGTGGGGAAAAACTGGGAACATTTCCTTTATAATCAGCAATGCAATGAAGAGGCCCAATCTTTCTGTTTGTATTCCATATTGCACTCCAAGTCTTACAAGAGATAGGAATAATACTTTTTTTTTCCTATGAGAAAAAGCAACTATACAGCTTCTCTATAACTTGACTAAAGAAAATAACTTTATTATTTATAATAAATTTTATTATTTTATATTTATAACTGCTGAGATCCAGCTCAGCAGTTAAGAGTGTGCGCTGTTCTTAGAGATGAGTGGAATTGAGCTCTGAGCACTCTTAGCAGATGGCTTACTGCTGCCTGTAACTCCAGCTCCAGGGCACTAGACAACTTCATTTGGCCTCCATGGGCACCTGTACTCCTGTGCTGCCTCAGCTTAGCTGCCACACAGTTGGTAAACATTTAGACACCTTAATTCCTGCCCCTCACCCAACCGTCTGGGATTCTTTGTGTAGTCCTCCCTCTAGGAACTTACTCTAGACCAGCCTGACCTTGAACTCATAGAGATTCACCTGCCTCTGCCTCCCAAGTGCTGGGATTAAAGGTGAGTGCCACTACTGTCTTGCCAACTTAAAAAACAAAGTGAAAACAAACCTTCAAGTCACAGAAAAGTAAATAAACAGAAGTGCAAAATTACATCTCTGTAACTTTCATATGCAAATGTGTCAGTCACGTGATGCACAGAGCCTGTGAGTCTGGGATGAGGATGATGAGGACGTCTGTTTCAGGGTTGGACTACTGCTGTGACAAAACATCAGGACGAAAAGAAACTTGGGAAAGAAAGGGCTTATTTGGTTTATATAGCAAGAGTCACAGATCATTGAGGGAAGCCAAGGCAGGTTGGAGACTGGAGGCAGGACCTGATGCAGAGACCTAAAAAATGGCTCCTTACCGACTCGCTCTGCCTACTTTCTTAAAGAACCCAGGACCACCAGTCCAGGTTTGGCATCACCCACAGAGTGCTAGATTCTCTCCCATCCATCACTAATTAAGAAAATGCCCCACAGGCCTGTCTACAGCATGATCTTATAGAGGCATTTTCTTAACTGAGGTTCCCTCCTTTCAGATTGTATCAAGCTGACATGAAACTAGCCAGGGCAGTGACTAGAATGAATTAGGTAGTAAATAGATTTGAAAATATCATGGATTTTTATTACAAAGAGACACACAATATATTTAAAACTACATTGAAAGTGGAGTTTGAAGGTAAAGATTACAGATATAAGATATTTTATGACTCTTACCATTTAAAAATTATAAATAAAAGCAAAAACATTTTATATTCAGGAAGACACTTTTAGTCTTTATTAAAATGAATGATTACATTTCATCTAATAGAAGAATGATTAATGAAAACAAATAAGAGAATAACAGAAATGAGCTAAGTATATTGAGACACATTTTACATGAACCGATTAAAGGAATGATATAGGTTAAATCAGCAATAGTACTGATTTAATGGAAATTTATCCATTAAATTTAAAATATTGTGAGGTCTCAGGAAACATTTCTGGTGGGAATATTATAATGTGACAATAATTCTGAAAATCAATTTAATAAATCATAATCTTATAACTAGGGTATATTATTTAGCACAGAAAATTCCATGAAGCCATGCTCAACTCTTTATCTATTCCACATAAAATACTGCCACCTTTCAAGCCATCACTGCTGCCGTCTGCTTCTACCCTCTAGCTTTTTCTGAGAATTGTATATGCCCAGCGTTTCTTTAGAGGATGCTATTAGTTATGTAATGGTATTTATGTAACTCAATTCTATAAGAGAAAACAAATTTATCTTCACTTTTTACCAGTAGAGAAATAAATATAATATTACATGGATTAAGAAATCGGCTCGTGGTAACTATCAAACCAGATTTGATTTCAGGTATCCTAGCATCTCTATGAAGATGAGTTTTTACTGAAATGAGTTTTCACAGGTTTCTTTAGTAAACCATTCAGAAAACTGTGGTTTCATTAGGTATTAAGGATATTCCCTTTCTCCTGTATGCAGTGGATTTTTTAAAAATATGATCCCCTCTTTTCTACTTTATTTATTTTCAGATTCAAAAATATCCTAGTGGCTGTTAACACACTGTAGGGAGGCCATTGCACTGCTAATAACCACATGAGGATCTTCATGTTTCTCAGTCTTAGGGAAGATTTCTTAGACTTTCCTGAACTTTTATTTAGGGAATTTTTGCTGACTTGAGATTCCCTGACCCTCTGAGCAAGTTTAAGACTTACCTTCCCTCACTCAGTTGTTACCAATATGGGGTCTCTGTGTACCATCCAGCCCTTCCTTATGCTGAGCACAAACTGCCTTGGAGTTGGGGAGAGAGGAGGGCCCATGGAATGTCTCATGATACCACAGTATAACATGAGGGCCTGCTTGTTGGGGTTTCTGTCCTGCCCAGTTCCCACAGCTGGTAGATCCCAAAGAAATCACACAGAGAATCTACATTAGATATAAACTGATTGGCCAATTAGCTCAGGTGTTTTATTAACTCTTATAACGTATATTAACCCATTATATTCTAGTATATGTTAGCCACAAGGCTCGGTACTTTTTTCAGCATGGCAGATCACATCTTCCTACTTTCGTGTCTGGGCAGGACTGCAGAGGAATGGGCTTTCTCCTTCCCAGAATTCTCTTGTTCTCATTGACCCACCTCTACTTCCTGTTTGGTTATCCCGCCTATACTTCTTGCCTGGCTACTGGCCAATCAACATTTATTTAAAATGTAATTGACAGAGTACAGAATTGTCCCACACCACCACAGCATCTCACCAACATCTGCCCAAGTATTGAGTGGACTGCGTAATGGAGATCTGATTCAGGAAGTTGAAAGTTGAAAAAATGAAGTTCATTTAGCCCAGTGGTTCTCAACCTGTGAGTCACTACC
Source organism: Dicrostonyx torquatus (assembly GCA_028555095.1). NCBI lineage: Eukaryota > Metazoa > Chordata > Mammalia > Rodentia > Cricetidae > Dicrostonyx > Dicrostonyx torquatus. The sequence goes on along the minus strand of JAQHUG010000233.1, from coordinate 2,199,385 downwards.
CTTCTGGGAGTCAAAGGGCCCTTTCACAGCTTGTCTAAGACCCCCAGAAAACACAGGTATTCACACTATGATTCATAACAGTAGCAAAATTATAGTTATGAAGTAACAACGAAAATAAATTTCATGGTTGAGGATCACCAACATGAGGAACTGATTTAAAAGTTAGAACAGCTGAGAACCACTGTTCTAATCTACTTCACAACGGAGAGCCTTTCTCAGTCACCCTTTTCAAATCCCCTGGCTGACTTTGGAACTGGAGTTAGAAGAAATCATCCCAGATTCTGTCAAGCGTTCAAGAAGATATATATTTTAAAGTATTTGTCACTGTGCTAAGTTTTTATGTATCTGGGATTACAACCCAGATTTTTTTTTTAAGACACAGTTTCTCTGTGTAACAGTCCCAACTGACCTGGAACTAGCTCTTGTGAATCAGACTGGCCTCAAGCTCATGGAGATCCATTTGGCTCTGTCTCCCGAGTGCAGGGATTAAAAGGCGTGTGCCAACTGCCACCCGACCAGATGGGATTTTTAACCAACTCTTTGGAAAATTTGTACAACATAGTCCTGTAGCTGTTTATCTGCCTTTAAACAAACACAGTGAGCTACTTGACGATTTCCACATGAGAAGCTTGATTTTTAGAAGCATGATGCAAAAGAATTTCTGCCCGAGTTCTTGACTTCAGTGTTTAAAGGCATTTGGACATCATTGCAAGAGTTCTGGTGCTGGCGACTATACTGATGGATTGCTTTGATTTCCCTTAAGAACATCAGCAAGGGTGGGGAGCATTCTTTATAAAAGACTGTGTATATGCATGTGAGTGTGCCTATAATGTGATGCTTTATGAGATCATGATTAAATTAACAGAGAAATGCCGATAACTGAAGATTATCTGTGCCCAAAGGAGCCCATCTAAGCCAATTTCTGTCCATAAACATATTAGGCACTGTGGTTACAGCTATGAAAAGAACAAAGCCAAAATATTAAGCACACAATGTTCTTGGGGGGAAAATGGCATTTTTCAAGGTCAAGGGCATCCTCAAGTAGCTGCTGTTTCTTTTCAGTCAGGCCTGGCTCTGACGTGACTTCAGTCTGTTAAAACGGGTTTGTCTCTAAAGCAACGGTGTTGATGTAGGCTGCAGCCATGCATGACTCAGGATGAGTGTCAGCTTGGCATTTCCTGAGGTGACTTTGTAATGGGAGCAAAGTAGGGGAGCAGAGCAGAACCCAGCCCATTGGGTGGGGGAACAAAGCAAATGATCTCCCCATGATCCCATTAGAAAGATCTTCCGGTTACTTCTATTGCAACAATCTCACAATCTAGTATGTGCTGGAACTTTGCCCTCTTGTATGAAAAGGTTTCCTATGTCTCAGCTTATGTAGTAGCAACTTAGAAAATTCTACTTTTCTTGAACATTTCATCAATCTGCCTAACAACACAGTTGTAGACTTACTGTTTGTGACTGGACTTCAATGTCACTATCCCAAATCAAGTTCTTATCAGTTTTGTATATTCAAATCTAGTGTCCTTCCTAGGCATGTTTTACAAACTAGCTCTTTCATAGATAGTTTTCCTATTGGGAAGAATAGCTTTGGGCCCTACTCAGTGCCAGCAATGAAAACAAGCCACTTTACATTTTAGCGCATTCATTTTTTTTCAGTTTTTTAAGGTGGATGTTAGATTTTGCATTTTGCAAATTAAAAACTGAAAATTTAGGCTTTCTAATTAGCTTGCCAAATTCAACAGAGCTCATTAGCAGAATCATGTCGGAAGTCTTGCTTTGCTTCAGAATAAACAATTTAGTTGTAACACAAAATTCAGTCACGGACTCCTATAATATATTTGACACATATGTCATACCATTAGTTGGATTCTAGGTTTTGGTGACAATATGTAGTATTTGTATGCATTTTTCTATTATTTGTATCACATTTTAGGATATGTGCTAAGAATACGTGTATTAGCAAGTTTATCACAATCGTAGTGGAATACCTGAGGAAATTCACTCACAAAGAAAAAAAGTTCATTTTGGCTCTATGATCTGGAGGTTTCAGTCTTAGATCGAGCTGCCCCTCACTTTGGTACATTGGCAAGGACTTCACAAAATCTGATGACAGTAGACCAAACAAATGATTCACCTCACTATTCAGGAGCCAGAGAAGAGAAACTGGGGTTCCACAATCCTCTTTGAGAACACACTCCCAGGATCTAAACCCCTCCCCAAACAGGTCACATTTTAGAGTGTCCCTTGAAAATCCTAGAGGTACATTCTGCATTCAAGTTGTGGTAGTACTTCTTTCAATAAAATGAATATAAATAAATCAAATACACATAATTTTACAGTTCTTGATACATATTCCCGAATTGCTTTGCAAAAGTACTTTTTCAATTTGTGCTATAGCAACTGTTGACAACAGACTATGCATTGTCCTATCTTTCTCCTAAAGCTGTTCTTGGAGGGCTATGGTTATAAAACAAAGTGTAATTACAGAACAAAGAATCCACGGGAAGGTTTGAAAACCCACTTCCCAGACAGAACCCTACTGGCCCAGGAGTAGAGAAGGGGTGGAAGGCGTGGGCACCAGCGTGGATTTTAACAACTGATACTGAGTGCACATGTGGTGTTGGGATGGACATGACTTTACACGTTTGCACAAAAAATTGAAAACAGTTCAGAAAAGAATTTCCATTATGAAATCACGGAAAACTCATGCACCAAGGTTCAAAGAACGAAAGCAACTGAGCTGGGATGAATTCTTATAAACCCTGGACGATGTGAGGCAGAAAGTCACACCTTTGGACCTAGAATGAAATAAAAGAGACCAAGTTTCAAATAAATAAATCAAACTCAAATTGCTTCTCTCCTCCACTTGCTCTCTGCAGGAGTTTGATCAATGTCTACATCCCTGATCCTTCCTTTTCTAATTTGCTAATATGTGGGGTTGGGATGAAACACATCTCAGAGCTGCTGGAAGGACTAAGTGACATAAAATGATGAAGTAATGCCTGGATGGTGATACCGGCAGGGGGTGGTGGGAACGTGGGAGGGGATTGACTGAGCAGGGCAACAGATGAGCTCTAACTCATGGGAGTAACTTGCATTTTTCATGCAAATTCAAAAGGTCTGAAGCAAGTACAACAACTATTGGTGCTTTAAATCTGGTCACAGTGCCTGTCTCAGAGGTTTCCGTATTTCCTTTGTTTTTAATTTAGAGAGATAGTAGTTGCACATGCAGAACACTCAATTCAGAGTTAGATATTTTCTCTCACTGTTCATCAGAAGCTGAAGGACAGTCTCCAAAGGAAAAAGTCGTCTTGGCTGGTGCAGACAGCAAGCCAAGAGAAATGTGCCTCAGAGAAGCTATGTATCTGCTATGGTCTATGATGAAGAGAATGGGGACACACCCACTCTCTTCCAGGACACTGATGAACATGCATATCCGGCACAGCTTGCTTTAGCTTGCCTGTGAGGTTCCTAGACTTGTTCTTCTATGATCTGGGTTCTGTGGTAAGACACCCTTTCTCCATGAAATTTTTTTTTATCACCCAAACCTGTGGTGATAAAATTTACTTTTATCACCACATTTCCATTTACTGTGGCATACAGCTCCTGCCAATGTGTGTATCACTATGATTTCTATGTGTTTATTTAGTCTAGAGATTGCTTAGGTCTTCCCCATGAAAATTCTGGCTTTCGGGCTGTGAGAGTAACTTCCATGTGAGCTGGCTTGCCTGAAGTTTGCTGTAGGTTAATCGCATTGTGCAAAAGGCAACTGATCGATGATGTATCATAGATGAGACAGATCTTTTTTTTTTTTTAATGCTGCAGCAAATATCCACCTAACACACAGCACATAATTCATTTACCCAGACATGGTTTTCAGATGCTAAAATCACAGGGCTGTTTAGATGTTGAGTTGCTCTCTTTTGATCACCCATCTTCCAGTCTCTCTTCCATTCTACTCTCTTCACCTTGATTCTAAGTATTGACAAGGGGGCATGTTTGGAGATAGAAATTAAATGAATTAAGCCTGTCCTGATACTCACTGTTAAAAAGCCTTTGCCATTTCTACAGAGAAATGCTCATTGTTCAATTATGTTATCTTTGAAAGCAGCATTCTCCTACTGCCCAAGGAGGAGTAAAACCATCTCCCATCTTCCATTTATTTATTTATTTTTTGCAGTGTTGATGTAAGGAACACATTGCAATCAGCTCACTCAGGAATATGCATAGAGGGATTTCAGAATGTTTTCAACGTAATAAAATTGCACATAAACAGCAGACAGGTATTTATGGAAATTAGGCAGCCTTTCAAATCACTTATCAGAGTGCTTACAGTTCCCATCTCAAGGCAAGTGAAATAATAATGGACATTTGGGGCTTGAACATATTCAGTGCACTAAAAAGAAAAGCTGTCTGCGCCTAAATTGTTTGGCTAAATGGAAGAACCAGAGTTGATTAGGTAGATCCTGCAGTTGCCATTAGTGCCATTTAACCTCAGCAGCCAGTGGCAGACCAGGGACCAGGCAAGGAGAGTTAATGCTCATAACTATTAAACAGAATCTTCCATGTGGATCCACATGCCACACTGACAGATACCAGCCGATATGGAATGAGAAGTCAAAAACAGAATAAAAAAAATCACAAATAATCCTGGACCTTAAATGAAACAACACAGTTTTGGCTTCTGGAGAGAGAAATGGGGAGAGAGAGAGAGAGAGAGAGAGAGAGAGAGAGAGAGAGAGACCCTCCCCTCACCCTATCATTAAAACACCACTTTCTTCCTTGACTGTGACTACATTGGTTTTCTAATATAATAAAACAGCAATGTTCTTTCAAGTCACAAAGCAATCTCCTTGACGTAATTATAGTGCAGCAAGGCTAACTTGACAATATACTCTAGGAAGCCAAGGTTAAAGAACAAGTCAAGGGAAGGAAGAATCTTTTCTGTTAATGCTGATGTGAATGTCAACACTTTGATGGGATTTGGTTATGGCAACACTGCTTAGCTGGAAGGAAGAACATTTAGAAGCCTGAATCCTATTAAGCACACTACAGTGTTTCTGTAGATTTTCCATGGAGACTAAACACAATTCTTAGTGTCCATTTGTGGGACTATCAATAAAATTATTCATAGAGTACTTTGCAAAATGATCTGGTAAATGATGTACAGCCAAATTAAAGCAAAGAAGACTAGTTAAGTCAGAACTCCATCATTACCACAAAACCCAGCTCTACTGAGCAATTACCTTTAAATTCTGTGATAATTTAGCTAACATACTCTGTGGGAGAGTCATTTGTTCTCTGTCCTCTAAAGTAGCTCTCTTGGAAACATTTTTCCTTTTGGGGCCAAAAACATTAAATTAAGACAGTAAATTAGGGGGCTGGAGAGATGGCTCAGCAGTTATGAGCAATTGCTGCTTCTGCAGAGGATTTGGCTTCAGCTCCTAGCACCCAGGTCAGCCAACTCACACCTGACAATAACTCCAGGGCCCTCTTTTGGCCTCCATAGACACCTGTATGTATATGGTGTGTATACACACATACATGTACACATAACACAAAAGCAACTCAATCTTTAAAAAATAAGTTTTAGTTTTTAAAACAGATGAAAATTAGGAAAACAACAGCCCCCCAACAGACCTACTCCACATACCACACCACGTCTGGGTGGGGGTGGGGACAGTTGTACCACCTTGACCTTATTCTTCCCTCTGCTAGGCATTGCTTATATATCCTGTGAGCTAAAAAAGAAAGAAAGAGAATGAGGAAGGAAGGAAGGAAGGAAGGAAAGGAAGTGAGGAAATAAAGGATGAAGACAAAAACGTATTCATCTGATCTAATTATCTCTGGAATACAGAGGTTTGGGTGCATCTAGATGTGATGAGCCTTTTATCGTGGTGGTTCTTGTAGGTACAGATGCCGAGAATGAGTCAGGTATTTATTTTTCTTTTTTCTTTATTTATTTTTCTATTTGAAAAAAAAAGATTAAATGTATGTAAGTAGATAATATGATACAAAGTTACCATTTCAATCACCCTGAAGTAGCACCACAGTCACCTAAATTATTGGGAACTGCCACTAAGATCAGAACATCCTTCACCTTAAGAGACCGGAATTCCAGATATTAGAAAGGAATCTTCCAGTTCTTCCTCCCTTGATGCTGCCACCTTTTGGGGAATATTTGTTTATACTGTAAAGATGTGTCTCTGCCTGAAGTGCTTTCTGATTGGTTTAATAAAGAACTATATGGCCAATAGGTAGGCAGAGAGAATAGGTGGGACTTCCAGGCAGTGAGAGAGAAACTGGGAAGAGGAATCTAGGTGTATGGGTTCGCCAACAAGACAGGAGGAAACAGAAGGTACAGAATGGAAGTCTCCAGGTCATTATTCACAGGTTGGTGGTCCCAATGAAAAAGTATGACTATAGCCACCATTTGTGCCTATGGGTTTGGAGAGTTACTCAGCCATCATTCAGGAGAGATCATGCATGTTGTAGTCTGAATAAAAATGCCACCCCTCTCTCCATGGGCTCATATATTTGAATGCTTGGTTCCCAGTTGGTGAAACTGTTTGGAAAGGATTGGGAGGTGTGGCCTTCTTGGAAGAGGTGTGTTTCTGAAGAGTGGGCTTTGAGGATTCAAAAGTCCACACCATCCCCAGCTAGCCCTATCTCTGTCTTGTGCTTATGGATCAAGATAAAAGCTCTCAGTTACTGCTCCAGAGCCATGCCTGCCTGCCTTCTACCATATCCCCTGCCTTGATGGTCATGGACTCACCCTCTGAAACCGTAAAACTCCAAATAAACTTTTTTTTTCTGTAAATTGTCTTGATCACAGCTTCTTATCACAGCAATAGAAAAGTAACTAAGCAATACAGTATTTGTTTTTTGTTTTTGTGTGTGTGATCGAGTGTTCATATTTAAAGCTATAATAGAATATGGAATTCATAGGTGAGAATGAATAAAGATGAACTCAGGAACATGTCAGAGTTTAGGGACAAAGATGAAGAAGAACACAGAAACCCAGTGCAAAGGAGAAAGAAGAGTCCTGGAGAGATGGCTCAGTTCTTAGAAACACCGGCTGCTTTTCCAGAGGGCCCAGGTTTGATTCATAGCACCCACACGGCAGCTCACAACAGTCTGTGACTCCAGTTCATGGGAATCTGACACTCTCTTCTGGCCTCTGTGGACACTACGAGGCTCACATGTAGTGCATCGACATACATGCAGACAAAACACCTTCATACATCAAAAAAATTAAAAAGAAATAAGAGTAGTGTAGGGTGTAGAGAATGCTGGCAGTGTGCTTCTCTGTTAAAATTCCATAATCCCAAATAAACACAGAGTAAATTGTTACACAGACTGTGTAATCACCATGTCAGTGAGTACAGTTTGATTCTATGCTTTCTGGTTGTGGTTTTTATCACATGGGTGTTCTTGTAGTAACCAGATTTTTTTTTCAGTGCACTTTCTTATCTTGGAAACGTTAAGTACAGGGAATTTTTAAGAAATGTGTCTTAATTGGTTGTGTGCATGTATGTGTAGGTATATGCAAGCATGTGAGCGCAGGTGCCCATGGAAGAGAGAAGAGGTCAGAAGCTCTTCTGCAGCTAGCATTAGAGGCAGCTGTGATTCCCCCACATGTGTGCTGAGAACCAAACTCACAACTCCTGAAAGACAGCCCCACAAAAGGAGTGTTGAGTAACACACATGACCACATTTTCCCAAGCATACAGTCACTTACCAGCTTTAGAAGAATGGAACCAAATTTCTTCTTTTTTGAAATCCTCCATTATTTTTGGTCTTATACCCTAAACTTTTTCAAGGCACTGATGGCAGGCACATTGGTTGTTGGAACACCTTGGTTTTGCTAAGAAACAAACCCAGTTAAGGCAAAAGTTTTGAAAAAGAAGCATTCCAAAAATAGAGGGATCTACTCATGCTGAGCATCTAGGCAGGCATCCTCCTTTCCAGGCTATGGGGAGTCAGCGTGAAGAGCTCCAGCATATCTCTGCCTCATGTGGCCCTGCCAAGTTCCTCATCTGTGAAAAGCAACGATTTATTAACTGAGTCAAATGAAGATGAGAAGAATGTTTTGGTATATAGCAAGGATGCAGTGAATGAGAACAGCGTTCTAAAACAGAGGGTTGAGGAGTGGATTTTGTTATGTTAATATCACAGACTGCAGAATATTTACAAGTATTTAAGGTCTATCCATTTTCTGAAAACTGTGTCCTACTCCACAGCATAGGTTATAAAATAAAGATAAAACAAAATAAAAATAAAACACACTGTTGAAGACTCACCTTCTGCAAGCCTGCCATAAAAGTGATGTGTGTATTTACTAGCGAAGCCAGCTGAGCCTGCTCCATTAAATGCTCATCTGAGTTCCAAGAACACCTCCACAGCTTTGTAACGTAGATCACTCCTCCGGAAACCCAGCAGAAAGCTATGGCTTCACAGTGCTCTCGTTCTCTCCATTTATAGCTTGACCTACTTTTCTCTTTAGAGAAAGGCACGCACAGCCATGACAGTGTGTGTAAGCAGAGGCCAAGTGTGTGGGGTCCCAGGGCTACTACCCACCTGTCTGCCCAGGTGAGAGTGTAGAATGGAGGTTTTAGAGTAATTGCTCTAGAATTCTTTGTGAGATCTGCCTGTGTTGAGAAATGTTTTTATGTTTTCTATTTGTAATTGGGGCCTAGTAGCACATGCCTATATGTGGGAAACAGAGGCAGGAGGATTCATACAAGTTTGAAGCTAGTCTGGAGGACTACGTAGTGAGTTTAGGTCACAGTGAGACCCTGTGTAAAAAAAAAAAAAAGACTTCCAGCTGGGGTAGAAACAGTTCCCAGAGTTGGGAAGAGGACAGGTATGCAAACACATAATGACCTAATGGAGGGTGTATTATCATCTTCTAAAGGAACAAACCTGATAGAATGAATGTATATTATATATGTGTATATATGTAGTCTATTACATAAATACATGTATGTATTTGTTAGAGTGAGTTGTACGTACATATATATTACCTAAGTATATGCAGATACTTATTAGAGTGTTTTACAGACTGTAGGTATGGATCTCCCAAGGTTGCTTCCTTGTGGAACAGCCAAAAATCCAGTAGTTGTTCAGTCTGTGAAAGTGGATGTCCCAGCAGTCCTGATCTGGTACTCAAATCTAAGAAGATTACTGAAGAGCTTCCAGTCTTCAGTCTACATTGGAGTCTGGAAGTGGTTTCCAATACCAGCAGAGGAATGCTTCAGCAACAGAATGGATGAACCTGACATTGAAAATGAGGGTCAGCAGGCAAAAAGCAAAAGCTCTTTCTTCCATGTCTTTTTATTGGGTAAGTATGGCTCAGATTTAGGGTGGGTCTTCCCACTTCAAATGAGCTAATCAAGAAAATCTCTCACTACCATGACCAGCTTCATGGCTTTTAGTTGATTCCAAATATAGTCAACCTGACAACTAAGATTAGCCATTTCAGAGGCGGGGGGGGGGAGGAGAAAGTGAGGGAGGGAGGAACTGTTTTGACTGAGACAGAGACCATAAGCAAGAGAGGGACAGAGGGCAGTGTCATAGGCTAGGTGATTCTGACCCTTTCTCTGGGAAACTGAATATTTATAAAAAGAATTGAAAATTCTTTTGTAGAAAGGAGTGGGCTGTTTGTCTTTCCCAGCTTCCTAGCTAGCTTACACCCAAAATAATCACACAGAAATAGTATTCATTAAATCACTGTTTGGCCCATTAACTCTAGCTTCTTATTGGCTAATTCTTACATCTTAAATTAACTCATTTCTATTAATCTGTGCATCACTACAAGGTCATGGCCTACCAGCAAATTCCAGCACATCTATCTCCGGCGGTGGGTCCATGGCATCTCTCTGACTCTTTCTTCTTCCAGCATTCAGTTCCATCTTCTCCACCTGCTTGAGTTCTGCCCTATCAACAGGCCAAGGTAGTTTCTTTATTCATCAATGGTAATTACAGCACACAGAGGGGACTCCCACATCAATTACATTTATCTATTTGTGTGTGTGTTTACACACACTTCCTTGTATTCATTTGAGACCACTGAAAAATAGGATGCCCTAATAGGTAAGAATAGACAGTAGTCATGGCACAATTTAAAAAATTGATGATAGACAATGACTAAAGTGAGCATTATGGTAGCCTACACATTTAGGTAGGCTTTCTATAATTCTTGAAAGTCCCTAGAGCAGATGCATTTCCCGAGTGTTGTTTTCTCGTCCAGGTGACTGACATGCTCACTCTTATGGGAGGTCATGATAGTGTGTATTTGTTCTCTTCCGGAAAGCCTCTGCTGGGCTGGATAGTAATCTTACATTCTTTGGGGCAACTTTGAATGCCAGTGTCTCCACACAGGGCAAACAAAGATCTTTATCCCTTGCTTTTGCAGGTTCGGGTCCTGTTTTTCACAAGCTTCTGATCACGGTGCTTTATCCTCAGGAACTTTCAAGCCTGATACACATACTTAGGTACCCAGCAATCTTACTCTGGAGCATCAGGAACTGGGTGTTAGCTGTTGGTTCTTCCACACTAGAGCAGCCACTCTCTGGGTGTCCTTCCCTATCTTCACCTCAAGCGTGCTCAGTAAATGGTGGTTGAAAGGGGAAAACTGGATGGCACAGTGTTGAACTTGGCTTCCCTTTTCCTGATAGCTGGCTTACATTTGTACCCAGGATCACACGATGCTCTAAATTCTGAAGAAGATACTCTTGTTCCTTTGTTTTCCACAAGCATACAGTAGTCTGAGCTCAAATCTCACCTCTAAAGAAAAAAAATACTAAGGCCCTCATCACCATACTGTACATCAAAAGAATGGACTTCAGGACAAAGAACTCTTCTAGGCCCAGAACCGGTGGTGGACTGGCTGGTTTTATGTGTCAACTTGACACAACCTAGAGCCATCGGAAAGGAAGAAGCTGCAGTAGAGGAAATGCCTCTGTGAGATACAGCTGTAAGATATTTTCTCAATTATTGATCAATGGCAGAAGGTCCAGCCCATGATGGGTGGTGCCAGGTTCTATAAGAAAGCAGGCTGAGGGGGCTGGGGAGATGGCTCAGTGGTTAAGAGCATTGCCTGCTTTTCCAAAGGTCCTGAGTTCAATTCCCAGCAACCACATGGTGGATCACAACCATCTGTAATGAGGTCTGTCACCCTCTTCTGACCTGAAGGCATACATGTAGACAGAATATTGTATACATAATAAATAAATAAATATTAAAAAAAGAAAGAAAGCAGGCTGAGCAAGCCAGAGAAAGCAAGTCAGTAACCAGCACCCCTCCATGGCCTCTGCATCAGCTCCTGCCTCCAGGCTTCCCTCAGTGATGAACAGCGATATGGAAGTGTAAGTCAAATAAACCCTTTCCTCCCTAACTTACTTTTTGTTCACAGTGTTTCATCACAGCAATAGAAACCCTAAGACAGGTGGGAACCTCATAAGCATTATCCTATGGAAACCTTGACATTCTTTTCTCTTTTAAACACGGAGAGTGGCTGAGACAGAACACCTGTCCAACCTTGGACTTGTATTTTAAAAAAATCTATCTCATGACAGAGAATGGAGCCAGGGCAGTCAACTTGGGGCCCAAGTCAACTTCTTCCAGGAAATTATGGGTTAAAGTGTCTCATGGCTAAATTTGTATTCCTTCTGACTTTGTCTCATGATTTTCTATAAAGTATAAGTTGATCACAGGCACAGTGGGAAGGAAATTAGATGTCTCCTCAGCCTACTTTCACTATTTGGCTGAACCCTAAATACGTCAATTTTCACTTTTTAATTTCTGCTACCTAATTTATTTCAGACTAGAGGGAAACTGAAGCAGTAGTTAGGGCCTCACTGCCCTGGAAAAGACTAGCACTGGCTTCCTTTCTCAAGGACTGCTGCTGACTTTGAAGATTCTGTGGTTATCTTGTGTTATCTCTTTCTCTACTCCAGCTAAAGCTCCGTGTTGATGTTTGGGAATGCCTTCCTGGGATCTGTTCTCAGACTCATTCCTGAAACACACAGGCCATATTGCCTCCATTCTCCACCCCATGGACTTGGCATTGCCTCAAGTTTGCTTGGCTGGTAGGATGGTTCATACTGATGTTCAGCTGGACAGGACATAGAATCATCTGGAAGGCAAACCTCCTGGCTTGGCTGTGAGGAAGTTTTTAGATTGAGTTGGGAAGGTCCACCTAACTGTGGGCGACACCAATCATGGGTTAGTGTTCTAGGCTGAATAAATACAGCAAGTGAGCTGAGCACTAGCATCCACCACTCTCTGCTTTTTGACTGCTGTTGCAATGTAAACAGTTGCCTTGGGGTCCTGCTGCTAGGCCTTCCCCACCATGATAAATTGTTTGCTTGGACTATGAGCCAGAAGAAACCTTTCCTACCCTTCAATTGCATTTTCAAAGTATTGCAACACAGGAGACAACTAACTAGTACATCTGGGCCCTGGTAGCTTTCAAGGACCTCCTGCCTTCTGCTAAGGAACAAGGTGTTGGAAGGCGATCAGGTTTAGATTTGAATTCTGTCTCTTCAAATTGCCTGAGAGACTATAGAAAATGATTTTTTTCTTTGAGTCTCAGTTTCCACTACATGAAGTGATGAAGATTTTGTCAGTGTGAAAGGGTGAGCTGTGGACACTATTTTATGCATGTATGCACTGATAGCTACACAGTAAGGGCCATACATTATTGTCGTTCAGTTTCTGGAAGGCCCACCCCTCATGGCTCATGGGAAATTCTGGCACAGAAAAGTGGATGAAAGGTGATGTGTTGGATGTATATTCTTTTGAGAAATCTCATCGAGAAACACTCTGACACTGGCTAGGCATGTCACGACCCACCCAAGCTTGTTTCCATGGTGCTCCAAGGCTGTTGTACAGCTTTATACTCCTACCGACCAAGTCTAGTCTGCTTCCAGTTCTTATTCCTAGGTAGGTGAGCTTCCAGCACAATTAAAGAGGAGGAAAGATGTACTAATTTCAAAGCCACTCAAAAGCAGATCCTGAGGCAAAAACTTGGGCATTAATGGCAGGTCAGGAGAAAGAATGGACAAAGAGGTGGTGAAGTGGAGAAAAATATATTATTGAAGGGGGCCTGTGTGTGTAGGTGAAGCCTGGTCCCTCTGGGGGCTGTCTGAGAACCTGGAGTTTACACCAGAACTCGAAGCCAAACTGGGGAGACAAGCTGACGTGTAGGAGCCGAGTCCCTGGACTGCACCCGTGGAGTCCACAATACTTCTGCTGAAGGAGAGACAGTAGATGCTTGAGGCTGGAAGCTATCTCTGTGCCACACTCATAGTGTGGTTGCAGCAGCAGAACTCAGAGGCAGGATGACAGTTAGTGTGAAACACTGCCACAGGCTGGGTGTCTGGACAGAAGTTTGTAAACTGGAAATATTTTCAGAACTACTCCTGGCTGGGATCAACATCTGGAGGAAAAGGGAAGGAAGCAGCTTGGGCTGACCCTTGTTTGGTTGCTGTACAATCTTAAGGGAGGTCTTGGCTAACCCCACAGGGAGATTTGAAACACAGTCTGAAAGAAATGAGTTCCAGCAAAGAGATGTGCTTTTTATGTCTCCGTACATACAGTCATTGGCAGAGAACTGCATTGGGCAGGGCAGCTCCCTGTATTCTAGGCAGGATCCAAGGTGTCTGAGAGCAGAAGGTTATTTGCTGGTAGCTCCAAAAGCAACAGGAACAAAAGGTCCTCATTCTAAAGGAATCCCAGGCTAGTGCACCATCCTATCTACTCCAGACATCAACACTGCCCCAGACATGGGACTTGCAAGAGAAGAGATGGAGGCAGCTGCAAAGCTCAAGAGAGCAGTCTTTCCTCATTAATCTCAGTGGAGCTCAGCAGTGGAGAACTTGCTCTTACTTAGGGAAATAAAATTGCCAAGTTCTATCCACTCACAATAAAAGCCCCATTCTAACCTTTTCTCAAAAGTTGCTCATTCTTCCAGGACTTTGGACATGAATCTGGCTCACTGTTTGGTGTGATGTAGAAACATGGCTTTCCCTGATCCATGTCTGTGGAGGAAGTTAGGATAAAACATCCTGAGAAACTCATAACTTCTAAGAGTGGGGATCATTCTCTCCAAATCTAGTGGGGACGGCTCTCAGCAAATATATATCTGCTGGCCAATAAAGGGGGTTCTAGAGTGAGGACCCAGAACAGACAAGTGGGCTTGGATAGTGAAGTAGTCATGATATGGCATGGGAAGGGTCATGGAGTAGATCTGTGTTCAGTCTTACAGAGGTGATGAAAGAAAACCTTACACTCCTCTGAGTTTCCCCAAAGCCAGGCTGGACTGGCTTTAATAAGAGGACATTTTTGAACTTCTTATTATTGGACAAGAACAAACCAGTTTTGCTGATCGAAAGGATTGCAGTGACAACCCCAGTTTTTTCAGGGGTTTGGACTTTGCAGCACCAGCTACCTGTGAACCACATAGCATCACATGCACTGACCTTCACCCCCTATCTATTCAGAGCACATTTCCAGTTCCATGCCACATAAATGGGCTTCTTTGGTTCTCTGTGGCAAAGGTTGTCACGATTCCTTATCACGAGAGAGCAGCTGACAAACCTGCTGAGGTTAGGGACCACCCACATAGAGAGAAACTCTCGCACCATCTGTGATTCATTCCATGAGGCTTTGACCAAACCGCCTTGTCTCAGGTGAGTGGGTACAGCAGGAAAGGATGGACAGGGAGCATGCTTTAGTAAAAATCACACATTGCAGAGATGGGAGTGGAGGCGTGCTAGGAGAGAACGCATGTGTGAGTCTTTGTAGCTCACAGGGGCCTTTGTAAAATTAGACATTTCTGTCTTTAGATAAGACCCTGGGATATGATTATTAAAATTCTTAGTCCTAGAGGCAAAGGGTATTTCACTGTCCTGGAGGGAGTGGGTGGAAAAGGAGCAAACAGTTCTATGTTATTGGTTGTTTTAGTGGTTGTAGGTTGGACCATGGCTATTGTGTCCTCAAAGAGATCACACTGACTTTTCATGACTATGTTATTTTTGCATTTGTGTCCATTCTAGAAATGTAGCTTTGGGGCAGGGAAGGACAAATGTCGGGAGTATGATATAGTAGGGAGTTGATACAAATATTATTGGCTTATTCTCTAGACCTCTGGTTCTCAACCTTTCTAGTGCTGTAACCTAGTTCCTCACGTTGTGGTAACCCCCAACCATAAGATTATTTTTGTTGCTTCTTCATAACTGTAATTTTGCTACTGTTATGAATTGTAGTGTAAATATCTGTGTTTTCAAAGGTCTTCGGGTGTTGCAACCCACAGGTTGACAACCACTGCTCTAAACAGTCTGCCACACGGGTTTCAAGGAAACCAAACAGCCCAGAGTCTTTGAGAAACCCCGGTATACCCAGCAGCACAACAGGAGTACCTTTGGCAAAGGAGGATTAAGAATAGGTAGTGCCACCAGAGGCCCTTTCCATCCTTATAACTCTATACCCTTGGTTGTCCTTTAGGAGACTTGTGATATACTATGGGAGTTGATGTTATTGTACCAGCTTGACTTGTTATGGGATGATGATCCTGTATGTGGCTAAATATTGTTTCTGATGTGTGAATGAATATATTTAGGGATGAGACTAGCATTTAAATTGGAATGAACAATGCAACTACTCATTGTGGGTGGCGTCTTTCAGTCTTCTGAGGGCTTTATAGAATACAAAGCTGGGAAAGAAGATTTCACCCCAGTGGCTGATCATTTGGGCTGGAGCATCATTCTTTTCTAGTCTTGTGACTGAGGCACACTTAGCTTCTCCAGTCTCAGCCTTCACTCAGCACTGCATGCTGCCACCAACTTTCTCATGTCACTATCTTGCAGATGACAGACACACCAAATAAACTATGCTTTTTTTTAAGCCTCTATTGCTGTATGAATCAATTCCTTATATTCTTATTCTCCTTCTTTCTTGTTTTATTTTGCTTGAGAATCTTGACTAATAAAGAGTTAGTGCTATGTACTAAATATTTTTTCTTCACCCAAATTAGTATGTTGAAGCCCTAATCCACAATGCAATGTTGTTTATGAATGTGGCCTGTGGGAGGTAATTAGGATATATATATATATATATATATATATATATATATATATATATATGGAGACTTTGTGTTATAATTCATGTCCTTTTATCAGGAGACATTAGAAAACATCTCCTCTACCATTTGAGAAAAGAATATAAGGCAACTATTCACAAATCAGGATTCTATTAGACAACAGACCTGCTGATATGGTGATCTTAGGCTTCCCATAGGCAATTGGAGAAACAAGCAAACAGACAATCCCACAAATGACTGTGTTTAAGCCAGACACTTCACACACTTTTATTACAGTTTTCCTATATTACTATAGTCATTTTAGTATCTCAGTCAGGGCTGTGGGGTGGAGGGAGGTGCTGCTCTCTAATGCTGATGCAGAAAAAGGCCTGCAGAACAACTTGCACTGGGTAGTCAGAGGTCTGATTCTGTGTCAGGCTCTTTTAGAAGAAACAAAAGTGGCATAAATAGATATCAGCATGTAGAAGAATGCAAACAGACCCATATCTATCCCCATGCAGAAAACTCAAGTGCGAATGGATTAAAGACCTCAATATAAATCCAACCACACTGAACCTGATAGAAGAGAAAGTGGGAAGTAA
>JAQHUG010000233.1:2157219-2168372 GCA_028555095.1 Dicrostonyx torquatus | reverse complement strand
AAAAAAAAAGAAAGCAGGTTGAACAAGCCATGGGAAGTAAGTCAGTAAGCAGCGGTCTTTGCATCAGCTCCTGTCTCCAGATTCCTGCCTTGTTTGAGCTTCTGTCCTGACTTCCTTTCATGATGAATAGCAATATGGAAGTGTAAGCCAAACACACCCTTTCCTCCCCAATTTCCTCCCCAATTTCCTCCCCAATTTCAGTTATGGCGCATTGTTGTAGCCATAGAAACCCTAACTAAGACACCAGGGATCCAAATTATGCATTACCCTGTAACTCTCATAATCAGAAAAGTCAAAATATGGGAGACCTGATTTGACCCCAGGGCTCTAGTTCCTTTCAACAAGATGAGGCCTAAGACCGTAACTGGTTTTGCATATCTTGGCCTTTCCCTGAGACACTGTGTAGCCCTGCTAGCCAGGAAACTAATGAAGGATTCTTTTCCTTAGGAAGTGATTTCTTCTGTGGGTCCACATTGGAGGAGGTCACGTGTACTAAATTAGCATGGTTTCCAGGTGGGTTCACTTCATCAAATCTTGGGAGAGCTAAACCAAATAAATGGGGACTGTCTTGAAATCCTTGTGGAAGGACAGTTCTAGTGATTTGTCCTGTTCCATGGATGGGCTTTTCAAAGGCATATAGAAGCTGTCTCTTGGGATGGGAAAGGGAGAGTCTGTAAGCTTGAGTACTGAGTACTAGGTCATATTAGGGAGAGTCTGAGTAAAGAGAATGTAAGCATTGGGAACCACTGGATGAAGTGGGGCCACTGTGTTGCTGATCAAATGGAAGTCTTGGACTAAACCCCATCTTTTGGACCTTTAAGAGTGTGCTATATGAACCAGAATATTCAACCAATCATCCATGTTTCTTTAGTATTTGAATTACGGGATCAGCACCTCTGATGCTGGGCTTGAAGGAATACTGTTTTTGGGTGTGGAAATAGGACCTTTAAGATGATTGGCCATGGGAGTGCCTATTTAGCCTTCCTTACCAAGTTTCTATCTGTCCACAGGTTCTGGCTTTGTTCTTTTGTTCTGGAAGGAGAATCAATTTGAATTTGAGCTTAGATAAGAGGCCCCTTCCAAATAGAGGGGTTAAGGTATGGAAAAACTGCTAAAAGAGTATAGTGGGAAGTCTCCCTGTGAACAGGAAGTGCTTGAGTAAAGTAACACCTCAGTGCTGGCCCAACACGCTCTGAATTGTTGCGGTTCTTTGGAATCTGGGACCAGGGGAGAAGGACAATGAAAGAAGCATGCCTCTGAACGTCAAGACTTTGACCTTATGGTCCTCTACAATCAAAAGTGCTCAGAGCTCCTTTAGGTATGGGCATAGTGAAGGTTAGTCATTAATGTCATTATGAAGAAGATGATGACCTGGGTACCAATTAGTTCTGAGGGCATCAACTCTTTCAATGATTTCCTTGCAAATAGGGCAAGGTTTTGGGGGAGGTTCCAGCTTCTGATTGGACTTCTGACAGAAGTCACTCTCCTGTCCACAGAGGAGACACTCCTTGGCTTAGACTGTGCTCCTTGGGGAGCACTGTCAGGTTAGGTCTCACAGCAGACTTGACTTTGTCTGGTGCTTGTTTCTTTTCTTCTTCCTCCTTATGTGTTGGCTGAATCATTAAATGACTGAATATATCAGTCTAGGTTTTAGTATATTTAGTATATTTTATATATACTAGTTTAGTATATTTTCCTGTTCCTACCTATTGCCATTCACTTCTGCCAGGAAAAGGGAAGTGAGAACATTAGTGAGCTTCTTTTCTCCATTTGGTATTTCCTTATGAAGAAATCCCTCCTTGGGGTGTGGGCAAATGAAGGGCACTTCTTTATTTGGTTCTCCTTAGGATGAGGTACAGGACAAGGGCACTGTGGGTTTTGGACCTCTAGAAGATCAGGGTAGATACCTGGGGACTTTAGATTTCCTGACCAGATTTTCTTAGGAGAGAGAGTTTTTCTAGGTTTGTTCCCTTTTTAAGGAATCTCTTCCTGGGCTTGAGTATGCTATTATAACTGAAGTCTAGGGGTCCATACAGTCTCTGGACTGTTCTGAATGATCTTTCAGGTAAAAGAGAGGTCTTCACTTCTCACTTAAGTCTAATTGGAGGATATTATAATGCACATTTCCTCCCAGAGCCATGTTTTGTCACCATCTGGATTGTAGACCAATACCAGTTGAGGAAAAGGCCAAGACTTCTTTCTAAGCATTTAGAGGTTTAGCTTCAGGGAAACCTGAAGGAATCCTGGTGGCTTCTGTCTCCATCTCTAAAGTGAAATAAGAAATAGGAGAGAACGAAGGGCCATCTGTCTCTCAGCCCTGTTTCCAGAGAGGTAGCCCTGGCTGTGACTGTGGTAATCTTTGCAACCTGATTAGACCTGGTGTCTCGAGGACTGACGTCCAGAATGGGGCTGACTTGTGCTTGCTCATCCCTGTCATCCCGGGCTCTCAGATTTCCACTTATAACCTAGAATTTCTGATAGTTGTATTCCTGGAATCCCATTAGTTCCCTTCTAACCTTATCCATGAATGAGTAGATCAAGGTCAGAAAGCCTTGTAGTCTGAGAGATAGTCTTTCTTATTTTCCCAAGGGCTATATATAATGGTTTAAGGTCCTGTTGTTTGGGGGTGAAGTGATCCCTTATTCAATACAGAGGGGAGTAGGAGTCCAGGGCACATCAAATAATAGCTTGAACCAATGATTAGCTGTCAGTAAGGTACTGGGTTCTCAGTCAGACATGAGTTCTGAAAGGTTCCAATGATTTAGGGGATATAAGGAAGACATATGGTATCTGAGGTAAAACAAAGAAGGGAGACATTTCTCTAACTCTGGATGCCCCTGTTTCCATGCCAATTTCTCTTGGGGTTGCCTTAGTTACTTTTTCATTGCTCTGAAGGGAACTTAGAGAAAAAGGGACTTACAGAGGGTCAGAGTGACCATCATGGAAGGGAGCATGACAGCAGGCAGGCAGGCAGGCATGCATGATGCTGTGGCATAAGCATGAAGGAGGGAGGGAGAGAGAGAGAGAGAGAGAGAGAGAGAGAGAGAGAGAGAGAGAGAGAGAGAGAGAGAGAGCGCTAACTCTGAATGGTTGTGAGGTTTTGAATCCTCGAAGCTTGTCTCTAGTGACAATGACACATCTCCTCCAACAAGGCCACACCTCCTCATCCTTCCCAAAGAGCTCCACCAACTGGAGACCTGGCATTCAGATCTTACGAGCCTATGGGGACTTGTAACCACCACAGGATCACAAGCGGGACAGAGAAAATATGGGCAATATAGGCACTTAAGGAGAAACCAAAGTTCAACCTCATGGTGACTGCCTCAAACCTAATGGTGGCTTACTAAATGCCAAATATGTTTTTCCTCCTCTGCCTTCTTCTCTTTTTAAAATTTTTTTTTATTTATTTGTTTGTTTGTCTGTTTGTTAGTTTTTTCATCGACACAAGGTTTGTCTCTGCAGCCTTGACTGTTATGGAACTCATTCTGTAGACTAGGCTGGCCTCGAACTCATAGAGATCCTCCTGCATCTACCTCCCAAGTGCTGAGATTAAAACCTTGCGCCACCACTACCCAGTCCAAATATTCTGAAGAACGAAAAGTTGCTTGCTTCTGCCAAGGACAATCAAGATGACCACTCATTTTGTTGTGAAAACCATCTGAGAGTGCCACAAAGGCCTTGCTTGACTACCGATGGGTCAGTATAATTCTTTTACTAATTCAATGCTGAACAAAGTCTGGGAAGACCACTTTGTGCTACCAAGAAATTCTCCAGATCATGCCCCTTTGGTCTCATAAGGAGTTTTCTCATAAAAAAAAAACCTTCAAGTCATACCACATTCAGGCCAATAGGGGAGCTATCTACTGTCCATTTGTGAGTCTCTGGTAGAGGTGTAGCATCTAGATTATCAAAGGACTTAATTTGTTTAAAGAACTCTTGACTCTTTTTAACTGCTTTGTTAATGGCCCCTTTTATTCTGACTTAGGTACATAACATAGGCACAGAGAGGGACAATAAGATGGTGACAGAATCCCGCTGATACTCAGAGAAGACCATGATTAGCAGGAAAAAGGTAAAAAAAAAAATCAAATCTCATTGGTAGTAAAATTCATGAACCCTCCCTGAAGACAGCTATCAGTAATTAGTACAAGATGATCATCAGCCCTGGCCCCAGTGGGTGGCTGTCTTACCAGTATAAGACAGCTGCTTTACTATCTGACCAGCATAGAATTTTGGTCAGAACTTTAAAAAAAAATTCTCATGCTTGATGATATATAGCACTAGAGCTAAAATCTTTCAAAGGGGACTCTTTCTATCACAGACAATAAATAGAAATTATTATTAGCTTGAGAATTCTACCATGCTAATCTTCGTGTGTGTGTGTGTGTGTGTGTGTGTGTGTGTGTGTGTGTGTGTGTTGGGGTGTGTGCCCTGTTCCAGAGTTAAACAAGTCCAGAACAATCCAACCACTTTATCTCCTTCTTTCACTGTCTGGTTTGACTTATACTGACCTCAGTGACTCAATGTTTCTCAGAATAAATCCTGGATGACAACCTGTCCGCCCCTTCCCCCAGATTTTACCATCTAGTGTCCTTAATTGGATTAATTTTTTTCCTGTAGATTAAAGCATTAAAAGGTAGAAGAATTTGCAGTCACATCAAACAACCAAATTTGAGTGAAAGTGAAGAAACACACCACACACACACACACACACACACACACACACACACAGAGAGAGAGAGAGAGAGAGAGAGAGAGAGAGAGAGAGAGAGAGAGATATCCAGAAACAGGAAACAATTTTCTTAGGAGAGCTTGAGTTTTTATAGGTTTTTGCTGGGCTAGGATGAGTCAAGTCGCTTCCCCTGATTTTACATTGGTCTGCTTGAATACAAGGAGTGAGCTAATTGGCTCAGCCCATGCAAACTTAGATGTGTGTCCAGGACTTGCCAAAAAAAATGTTCAGTCAAGTCATCTGAAAGGAGTTTGCCGGCAGGAAAAGAAGCCCTTGAAGTGTTTGTCCTGGGTGAAGAAGCTGGAAGTTCTCCATCTTGTTTATTTGTGGTTTATTATTATTATTATTATTATTATTAATAATTATTTATTATATCCTCATCATCTAACAAGCTCTGGAGAGATTACCAGCAAAATCCTTAACAGACACAGGACAAATAAGATCAGCTGCCCTGTGCTGGTTGTGTTTTTGCTACTTGACCCAAACTGGAGTCATTTGGGAAGAAAGAACCTCTATTTAAAAATTGTCCCCACCAGATTGGCCTGTTGGCAAGCCTATGGGGCATTTTCTTGATTAATTATTGATGTGGGGGGTGGCTAGCCCACTGTGGGGAGTGCCACCCCTGGACAAGCTGTCTTTCCTGGATGGTGCAGGAAAGAAAGGACGAACAAGCCGTGAGAAACAAACCAGCAAGCAGAGATCCTTCACGCCCTTTGCTTTATTTCTTGCTTTGGTTTCTGTCCTGACTTCCCTTCATGATGGTTTGTGATTGGGACACGTAAGCTGAAATAAGCCCTTTCTCTCCCAGGCTGCTTTTAGTCATGGTGTTTTATCAGTGCAATAGAAATCCTAAGTAAGATGTGCCTGATGGGAATAACAATGGGAAAAAAAAGCAAACCCTTGCCAAATATAAAACAGTACCCTCTGAATCAAGAAGTCCTAACAGAAATCAAATTCATCTTAGAAGAACCGTGAGGAGTTTAGTGTCTCTGGCACCAACCCTTAAAATAGAAGGACGTGGAGATTTGTGAAGACTCCTGGGCCACAAATAATACAGCCATCCCTCTCCATCCAGTGGTACCTAATCCACATGCCTTATTATCTAACGCTCCTCTAAGTATAACCTGTTTGTCAGTCACAGATGCTTGCAGTGCCATTCTCTTTCCTCTTAGCATCCTTGTTGCACCAAGCAGCCAGTATTTGTTTGCTGTCGTACAGAAGGAATGGTAGTGTATGCTAACTGTGATGCCACAGGGGCACACTGAAAACCCCTCAAGAGCCCACCGATTCTTTTCAAATTCAAACATGATTTATAAGATGTACGATTTTTCGTGAGTCTGCTTTAGTTTATTATATACATGACATGCTGTTGTGTTCTCCCGCATATGATGTCTGCCTTAATACAATCTTCTTATTACAGCAGCTAGTTGACAAGGGCCACAAAGTATCAAAGGATAAAATGCAATTAAGCCAACAGAAAGTTAAGTACTATGTCATAGAGTGAGTCTCACAAGATTTTTCATAAATCTGTTAGAAATCTCCCAAATTACAAAAGAAAAATATTAAAGGGCCTCTTAGAACTAACTGGTTATTGCTGAAACTACATTCCAAACTATTCATTAATTGTCCAACTACTACATAAGAAGCATAAAGAGAACCAATCAGATACTATCATTCAATAGGCCTGGAGGAAGAGATGACAATTAAGACTCCAAAGAGCTTTAAATGGAACCCTTGCCCCTCCCTGGGCATCCAATAATCTTCCCTTCTCCAGTTCATTCATGAGAAAGAAGGAAATTCGTTAGGTGTGTTGACTCAGAAGCTTGGGGAAAGACTGAGGCCCAAGGTACTTTAGTCAATATTAGAACCCATAGCCAGAGGACATCCTCCTGCATGAGGACCTTCTTGGCTACTGCTGCCCCACTACATACAGTCAAAGGAGTTGCTCTAGGCTCCGTCTCGCTATTGCCCCCTCCTCTCCATGGAACTTTGGCTAAACTGCACACTCAGCATTACTCTGTGAGTCTAACCCTCATGAGATGCTTCTACTTTCCTTCCCTAATGCTTCCTTGGTGCAAGGCGGCTCTCTTGATCCTGTGTCTTACTCACGCTTCTTGATGAATTAAGAGGACAAACATGACCCAACTCAAATAACTGAGAGACATCTTTCCACTTGGAGAGACCTATGAGAAACTCCTATAGAAAATGGAGGGCGGGCTTTGTTTAGAGATGGCTTTTTATTTACGAGACAAACAAGGGCATTTTCAGGAAGCTTATGCAGTTACTTCTGCTTTTGATATAATCGAGAGTACCCATTTGTCTGGTATTAAATCTGCTCCGTTGGCTGAACTTATAGCCTTAATAAGAGTGTGCCATTTAGCAGAGAGAAATCCAGCTCACATTTATTCAGCCAGTCAGTCTGCGTTTGGCGTGGTACATAACCGTGGGATGCTCTGGAAACAAAGGGTTTCTGACTTCCTGTGACCAGTCTATTCAAAAGAGTCCACAAATCTCAGCATTGTTATATGCTTTTCATCTGCCCAAAAAATTAGCCATCCTTACAATCCCAGGACATTCTGAACCGAACACTGAAGAGGCAAAGGGCAATAATTTGACAGATAAAGCAGCAGAAAGAACTGAACTGCACAGAACAGCTTGCTCTGAGAGAGTGTGTCCTGCTCCCTTTGGCTTTTCTATCTCTGACCTCCTTCAGCTCGACAGATGGTACAACAGCAAGAATTGAACTCCTGGCACTGAAGGGTTGAAATTTCAACCTGCAGAGCAATTTTGATTCGGTCTTAATGGGAAGCCCCTAATATCCCTAAATGCCCAATTACCTCTTCTGGAATGTATACCTAACTAAGCTCATTGGGCACCTAAAATTGTGATCTCTTTGGAAGTCCTCACTAACAATAGCTCACCAGGTATACTCAAAATATTCTATTTGCGCCAAACATAGCCTGTGGACATTTTACCTGGCCAAATTGGCCGTTGGAAACTTGGTAGTCTTTATCCAAATGCCTCCAACATATTGGTAGAAATAGGTCTTAGTGAGGGCTAGAGAGATTGTTCAGTGGTTATTTTAGACTATTTTAGATGACCCTGAGTTGACTCCCAGTGCACAACAATATAACAACGGGTACACCTATTTCTAAATCCATTCCCAATGTACGTGCCCCCTCTTCTGGCCCTTTTTGGTACTGCACACATATAGTGCACAGATACACTTGCAGGCAAAACACACATTCACACAAAAATGCATAAATAAAAGAAGATAAATATGTCTTAGTGTTAATTTATATTTTCACATCTAGTTGAAGCTTTCTCTTGCCACAGGAAAAACTCTGTTAGAAGGAATTTTCCCTCCTTGAGTAGTGACCATGGTTCTCATTTAATAAGACAAGTTTTTAAAACTATCTATAAAATTTGACTTATTATACAGCATTTTCAGTTTGCCTACCAACCTTAATCTCCTGGAATTGTTGAGCGAACAACTGGCACCATGAAAAAACAAGTGGCAAAGTTAACTGAAGCTTTCAGCCTCTTTTGGCCAAAAGTTTTCCCCCTAGACCTCTCTCCTAATCCTTAGATATAGCCCTTTCCTAAACATCAGTTGTCTCCTTTTGACACAGCCACTGGATGCCCTCTGAAAATGAAAGCATCAGATGCGCCATCTCTGCTAACAGGAGGCATTGTGCACCATAAGGGACTTCTGGAAATGATAACTAAAGCATTCAAATTGGTTGTGTATTCTTTATACAGCAGGCTCCCAGGAGATGAAGGAACTGGATGAACTGAGACCAGGATATTTCATCCAAAGGGAAAAAACCGCATCAAGAACTCACTTTGGTGTCACTGGAAAAGTCTGTCAGTTCCTTTTAACTGCCTCTTGTGCTGCAAATCTTAATGGAGTAGACTCTTAGATTCTCATGTCCCACCTCAAATGTGCACTGCCTCCTCCTGAGGACACATCTACCTTGATTTCAGAATGGACAACAGATACTAACTTTTTGTTTGTAACTTCTTATTGTCAATTAAAAACCACAAGTAAATGAACTCAAAATTTTATATATATATATATATATTTATTTCTAATATATGTGATATATTAGAAAATTTCTCAGAAACTTAAATTTTGTTTAATATATTTCCTTAGGTAATAGAAATCATAAAATAATGTTGATCTGAAAGACTAACAATATTATACCATTTTGTTAACTATGTATTTGTTATAACTGCTTGCTTATCAAAACCTCCTATTTCACTTGAAACATGTATTTATGCTTTGAAAGTTTAAAAAAAGATTCATTACTTCAAGGGGAGGACTCCTGTATTATTCAGAATAATTTTGATAAAGAGAAAACATCCCAGGCTTTTAAGAAGTGTTTTAAGAACCCATGTTCCTCGATTAAATGCATCTTCACACTTAGCTGGAATTGGAAAAATAATAATAGCATTCTACCAAAAGTAAGATGAAAGGCAATATTACAGAACAATGCCTGTCTCATTTGCCTCTCTGACTGTGAGATGAGGCATAAGGTTTGGTTTTGCCCTCCCCTCCAAATCTTATGAAATCCTTACTTCTCACAGGGTATTGTCTCTGACTTCCTTCCTTCCCCCCCCCTTTTTTTTTTGAGACAGGGTTTCTCTGTGTAACAGCCTTAGCTGTCCTGGAACTAGCTCTTGTAGACCAGACTTGCCTTGAACTCATAGAGATCTGCCTCCCTTTGCTTTCCACATGCTGGGATTAAAGGCATGAGCCACTACCACCCAGTTTGGTCTCTGGTTTCTATACCTGTCATATTTGTTAAGTGGATAAAGGTCAACCTTGTGGGAAAGAATTAAAAAAAGGCTCCTTATTGTTATGTGATTTCTTATGTAATATAACTATCCATTTACGCTCCCAATATAGAATGTAGTGCAACACCAATAAGACAGGACACATGAAACTGTGAGACACAAAAATGGGGTTATAATACCTTAGATGTTTGTCTTAGTTAGGGTTTTCATTGCTGTGAAGAAACACAGCCATGGAAACTCTCATAAAGGATCATGGTTAATTGGGGCTGGCTTACAGGTTCAGAGGTTCAGTCCTTTGTCATCCTAGCAGGAAGCACAGAAGCAGGCAGATGTGGAGAAGGAGCTGAGAGTTTTACATCTGGGATGACAGGCAGCAGGAAAAGAGAGCGAGCCACTGGGCCTGGCTTAAGCTTCTTCCAACAAAGCCACACCCACTCCAGCAAGGCCACACCTCCTTATAGTGCCATTTTCTGGTGACCAAGCATTCAGATCTATGAACCCATGGGAACCGTTCCTATTCAAATCACCACAGTATTGGAGATACTTGAAAATAGATCCAAGCACTACAAATGAGGTTTTAATTCAGGGAATCAAACGTGGGTAGAAGAAACTGGAATTAAAATTAAAAACAAATTATTTCAAGTGTTCCAAACACCAAATAAAATGTTTCATAAAGTGCAAATGACTGTTGACCTGGGGACGGCAACACATAGTCTAGCAAAGAAGCAGGGTAATGCATGCAAAGGAATTTTTGGTTGGTTGGGAAAACTATTTCAACCATCTTCTGCCTTCATTTCATTAGCCCCGATTGTGTTCTTGATTAGTCTTAACTATAACAATTTTACTATGTGTCACGTGCAAATGTTATGTCACATGAGGACAGAAAAAGAAACAAGAGTGAAATCCAAATCATGATAGGATTTCTGCTGAGAGAGTTCCTGCTTTAATAGCTTTACCAGACAGTTCTCTCTCCCGGATACTGCTGTTTTGTCAATACTCAGTCTAATCTATGTTATATCACGCAAATATACCTGGTTATGAGGCATTAATGTTATATTTAATAAACGATGTTTTCACGCACAGAATGTAATGCTTGTCTTATGGGGGAACTGTGAACGAAAGTTCCTGGAAAGAAACCGCATCTTCTTCGACTGAATCTTCTGCAAGGTTGATTAACTGAATAGAACCTCAGAGACTGTAGAAGGTTGAACTGTTGCAGGTCCAAAGCCTAATTAAAATTTTTCTTGGCCTGTCTACCTGCCTGTAAATTACCCCATGCTCCACCCTGCTTGGCACCGAAGGGAGGATCTGACTGGAACTGTCGGTAGGTTGCCTAGTTCTCTTTCTGCTCCTCCTGCCTATCAGTAACCCAATCTACCACTCCAACCAACATATACACCACATGGAATTCAATTGGAACTTCTGTTGGCCACTGGGCCTACTCCTTCATCTATCTGTTTCTTTTTCACCGGATGCACCATCCAGCCAAGTCCCAAAGCCCTGGGGAGTTCAACTTGGAACTTCAGGACCACTTAAAAAACCCCATGAGCCTTGTTCAAACTCATAAAGATAGGTATAGATAATCTCCAGTGTCTACAGAAGGTTGATTCCTAGGTTCAGA
>JAQHUG010000233.1:2101943-2115922 GCA_028555095.1 Dicrostonyx torquatus | reverse complement strand
GGAGTCAGTTCTCTCTTTCTACCATATGGTCTTGGGGATTGAACTCAGGTCATCAAGTTTGCCAGCAAACCCTTTTAAACTACTGAGTCATATTTTTAGCCTGGTAATAAAAAAATTTAAAGTTTGGGGAGAGACCATAAGGGAGAGTAGTGGTGGAGGAAAAAAAAGGAACTAAGTATAAAAACACATAAGTAAGCATGAGGATTCCATAACAAAACCCCTTACTTTTATGTTCATTAAAAATGACTCTAAAATTTAAAGCTACTTAATAATTAAAGATTATACTTAAAAATTTGAACTTTTTTTCCTTCTCTTCTGCTGAAATACTTAGGATGAAAGTACCCTATAAAATTTTTGATGGAATGTTTGAAGATTATGAAAAAGCTCTTGCTTACTGAGTAGATTCACACAGCCACAGTAGTCGCTCTGTTCTAAATGGTGGCCACGGACTACTAGAAGTATCCGGCATAGACATCACTTGCCTGATTCTCCATCACCTGGCCCTTATCCCAGGAAGCCTTGCAGACCACCGGCTTTGAGGAACACTATGCAGCTGGTATTTGGGAAGCAAGTTATGTCTGTGCCTTGGGTCAAAGGGTTGTTGAAGAAATTTCTTTTTTCATGCGACGAAGTGACATCTGGGTGACAAAAGCCTCTGTCCTGTGCACAGTGCTGTGGACTAAAAGAAACAAACAAAATACGTGTTCAGGATTCACTCCTCATGCTCCATGCATGTTGAATGCTCCATTAATTCTGGACCTTCTCCACTTTGGCATTCACAAAAGAAGCCAAAGGCAGGGCCAGAACAGTGCATATCACTGGTTTGAAAGCTTGGCTGTGTCATTAGACTTATTTGAGTGGGTCTTACAGCCAGATATCCTCATTTAACTAATGTTGGTACAGTCTGGGTACTAGGATTTCTAAAAACGCTGCACATGATTGTTTTATGCAGCTAGGCTTGGGACACAGACTTAGGAATGGTCCTTCTGCTTTGTAGGGTCATGTGTTTTCATTACTACTTGGCAGAACCTAGTATTTTACTAAGTGGTTATGCCTTGTACCTGCCTTCAGGGCGTTTGTGCTCCTGTCCTCTACTTCCCTTCTTCACCCCGTGTTGGTACCTCATCCAGTTGGTGGTTGTAAAATTGTATTGCCTTGTGATTTTTAAATTGTTTTACCTTGTCTACATTGGGTTTATTTTGTGGGTATTGTCCTTTCCTGTTTCCTCTTGGAAAATATCTGGGAAATACCTGTTCAGGTCTTAGGATTTTTTTTTTATTAGAATATTTGTTTTTTTTCCCTTGATAATCCATAGGCACCCATTCCTTCCAGGGATGTCTTCACAGTTTATGCTGTAGCCATTGAAAGTGCTGCCTGTTTAAATGCCTATGTGTTCAGAATGTTTAATTCTTTGCATTATTATTTTTAACTACAATGCCTCTGATGTTCTGATGAACTACATAAAGGCTAAACAGAGTGGTTGTCCAGTTTCTGTGGAGTCTGTACCAGGATCACCTTGCCTTACCCACAGGTGCTAAAATCCAAGGATGCTGAGGTTCCTTCTGTTAAATGGTATAATATAGCCCGTACCTATCCCAGATTATCAATAATATATAATAAAGTGCATATATCTCTAAAAAGTCTGTATACTGCAACCTTTAGGAAATAAGGTGAAATGTCTACATGTTCAATACATAAACAATTTTTTAATTAAAAGTTGGTTGAATTCATAAATGTAGATCCCTGAAATATAGAAGGTTCACTGTATAACTATATATATATATACATATATATACACAAAAAGTAGTTAAATTATTCCTAATGATGTCC
The DNA here is from genome assembly GCA_028555095.1 of Dicrostonyx torquatus. Classification (NCBI taxonomy): domain Eukaryota; kingdom Metazoa; phylum Chordata; class Mammalia; order Rodentia; family Cricetidae; genus Dicrostonyx; species Dicrostonyx torquatus. Next base: position 2,114,092 of record JAQHUG010000233.1, on the reverse strand, counting down.
TCTAAAACAGTCTATTTCTAAACATTTAAGAAAATTCTATTTCAAGTATTCACATATTCTATTCTTATATATTAAAGAAAACATTAAGAACCTCAGAGAGAGGCCACCTAGTCTCTAGAGTCCTCTAATGACTGTAAACAGGTTGTCACTCAAATTTGCAGGCCATAGAGTTTACAGCTACTGTTCAGTCACCCAAGTTCACCTTGAGATTTAACACTATAGTTTTTTATTATTCTGAAAAAAAAAAACAGCCACTTATCTATTCAGAATAAAGACAGCAGTAAGAGGAGTCCAGGTTCCTCAGAAATACAGACTGGACTTGAGAAGCTGGGAGTGGGAAGATTGGGTCCCCAGAAGGTGTCTAGACACCCTTGTGGTTGCAGATCAGGAGGAGGCTAACTGAGAGACTGTTGGATCCAAACAGATGTCACTGTCCAGGATTATCTGTTCTTTTCTCCTTTATGAAGACTAGCAACTGAGCAAACCAGCAGTGGACAAGTGGGCTTTGGTTGTGGTGAATGGCCTCTCTTGCAGGTTGGTAGGCACTAGACATGATAGCAACACCTACAAGCCTTTCCTTGAGCACAGAAGATATTGCCAAAGGGCTCTGCAATCTCCCTGTGTCCCGACCTCTTTATCAACTGCCTTTTGAGCAGTGTTTTACAAAAAATAAATAGGTTTCTTAGGAAGACATTCAGCCTCACTGAAGCTTTTTTTTTTTTACTTCAACTTTTTGTTTTCAAGATTTAAATCATTTCTAAGGAGACCGACTCACAGATGTTACAATTTCTCTTGTTTTCTGCTAGCTTTTTAGGCAGGAGTTGCCTCCAAGGGTGTGAAAGCAGAGAAAAGTTTACTGTCCAACCCCTCATAAGAAGAGAAACAACCAAACAGAAGCACCCATATCGGTGTGGAGCATAACCAGCACAGAACCAAGCCTTTATGTGAATTATCATTCTGGAAGGTATGATTGATAGAATAAGCTTCATTCAATGTGTGGGCTTGTTCTATATTGACATTCTGACTTGAAAGAAAGGTCTTCTTGCTTTTTTAGTTTTTAGTTTTGTTTTTTTCCACGAAGTTGAAAAGGAATGACTTCTTTTATGCAGAGGAGAAAGGATCTTGTAGAGAAGAAATGGCACTCAGTTTTGGAAATCATAGAGCATAGTGTGGGCTGTGGAAGTGGTGCTTCCTGTTCTGTACTCACTAACTGGAACGAGTCTATCAATGAAGCTATTGAAATTTTAAATAAGACAATTGATTTGAGATTTAACAAACTGTGATTTGATATTCATTTTTTCAGATTACTGTACTTTCAAAATTTACAAATTTTGGCTGACACAGCCATGTGATTTGGTTTGGAAACCATGGAGAGGCTTTTCTGTCCAGGAGGCCATGCTGGATCTTCCCTGTACCTGTTGGAATCAAGGTGAAGATCAGCATGACACTGTTGGTGTTCATTACCTCCTTTTGCATACTGGAGCCAGAGTGAACATGTCCACAAGAACAAGGCAGTGCTGTGGGTGAGACCATTAAAGCTGAGACAAACGCTGACTGGCTGAGCAACTCAAGGTTCTCAATGGGTCAGACCTAGAACCATTTCAGAACTCAGAAAAGCCAAGACCTAAGGGGCTCATGACTTGAGAATCTCATGGCATGACACAGAGTATCTCTATATAAAGATGAGTCAAACATTTAGTGTATGCCTTTGGCATTTTACTAACTTAGTCAAAATTTCACACATTTGTGATGGGAAAAAGGTATTCCTGGAGCAAATAAATATTTCCATGAAGTATAATTGCTGGAGAGAAGAGCCTGAACTAACTCAGGGATCTCTGCCCTGATAACCAGGACACTGTACTGTTAAGCATTTTAGAGTTTTGTGTTGCTTTCAGGTCATTTTGACTTCATAGCTAAGGCCTAATCTGATGGCTGATACCAGAGAGGCCAAGAGAACACAGGTAGCTTTGAGGTCTAGGCAAGACAGAGAGTGAATACAAGAAGACCAAGGAGCTGAAAAATGCCTGTGACCACCTTATACCTTAACCCACTCCAGGCTGCCCACTGCAGATGCCTCTGCGCCTCTCAGCGGCTCCAGCTTGTTGCTTTTGGGTGGTTTCTCTTTATGATGAAGAAGTGCTTCGTACGTAGTCCAGTGATCCTTAGAGCAGAGTTGACCTACGCAACTGAAAAGAATATAACAGAAAATGTTGACAACTTCTTAATTGGCTGGCCAAATCCGAAGAGTAAAATATAGCTCTTCCAAATTAAAAACCATTAAAAAAGTCACTCAGGTTCAAATGGGACCAACTTGATTTTCTGCCATTTACACTAGTGCTACTAGAGTAGGCTAGTGAGTGCCCTCTGCCCTTGACTGGAAATAGGGGTCAACCTTAGGGCTAAAGACACTAGAATTTCTGGAAGGGATTTTGTCATATTACTGTGCTTGTGTTAAAAAATCATGTTGGAAGCCGGTGACTTTGTTACAGAAGTTGCATAAAATTCCACTCCACAAGCTAAAGTCCACTGAAGAGGCCAGGAAGCAACTTTAAATGAGTTCCCAGGGGAAACATCAGAGAAGATGCTTAGAAACACAGAAGTCTTAAAGGACAAATGTGCTCTTCACCTGTGTATAAAGACATTTAAATATCGTTCCTTCTACCCTGCTGTATTGTAGCTATTTATTAATTTTTTTGCTTGAAAAATTGCTGTTGTTCTACAAAAGCTTTAAATTATTAAGTTATATTAAATTATTCAGGCATTTATGCTTCACACAATGATAATATGTTGTGCTTACACGTTAAAGGCTGAATTGAGTGTTCCACCAGACATTGGAGTCCTTGCCTTTGGTGCCTGTGAAATAAGGTGTTTGTCAATGGTCAGGGTAAACTGAAACCAATACAGTGGCCATTCAGTCATGATGCCTATCATGGTTTAAGTCTTACTCCAGGTGGTATTTGGTCACAGGAACTAGCACATATGGAGGGGGATGATGCAAAGACCAGGAGAATACCATCTTAATGCCAATGAGTGACAAAGACTCCCAGGAACTGAGGGAGTTCTGGAGTAAATTGTTCTCTAATCCTAAAGAATCCAATCTCACTGAAACCTTGATTCTAGAAATGTACCTTTCATTCCTGTTGGATGATACTTTTATTTGGTACTTTGTGTGCCAGCCTTAGTCAACTAAATGACCTAAGATGAAATGGGCTTGGTACCACAGTTACGTCTCATCAGTTGCATCATGCCAGTGGTCTTAGTTCCTCAGGTGTGTTTCCAGGACATTGGCTCCCTTGAAGCTGAAGACTGGGGATTTGGAATAGCCTTTCCAGGAGGATTGAAGGATCGCCCTGCTGAGACAACCAGGACCCTCCCAGTGGTGCCTGCTGATAATCAAGCATAGGTAAACTAGTGTGAGCAATCAGTGGAGCTGAAACGCCCTAAAGAGGTCAGAGGTAAAGTTCATCACCGGCACTTTTGTTGTAAGACAGGACTGTACAGAAAAAGAAATGTGGGGCTAGAGGCAGAGGTGAAGGCAGTTGTAGACCTATTGAGAGGATGAGCTGGGGCAGACAGGAGGGGGTCATAGCATAGGCATGAAGGAATGTGGGGAGGCGCAGCAGAAGTTCAGTAAAGCACTGTACAGACCAGCACACTAAGGAGAACTCTGATACAGCTTCAGCGGGCATACACCAAGGCTAACAGAGACAGAGGCAGAAATCCTTCCTCTAAACATAGTCTGAGGAAATTCCCTTTAACACCCAGTTAGGGGTAAGGGATCAGGTAGTCTGCACCAGGCAGTTTATAAGTCACCTTTGTGGTCATTCATAAAGAAAGAAGATTGATGTGGGAGTCCCCTCTGTGTGCTGTGATTAACATTAATGAATAAAGAAACATTAATAATAAAAAAAGAAACATTAATAAATAAAGAAACTTAGCTTGTTGATAGGGCAGAACTTAGGTAGGTGGAGGGACTGGATTAAATGCTGGGAGAAAAAGGGGCAGAGTCGGAGAGACACCATGGATTTACTGGAGAAAGACGCTGGGAATTTTACCCGGTAAGGCACTGCCACATAGCGATACACAGATTAATAGAAATGGGTTAAATTAAGATGTAAGAATTAGCAAAAAAGAAACTAGAGCTAATGGGCTAAGCAGTGATTTAATTAATACAATTTCTGTGTGATTATTTTGGTTCTGGGCGGCCAGGACAAACAAATGGCCTTCCTATTACAGATTTCTTGGGTAATTTTGGATATACAACCAAGAGTCTGTTAAGTTTCTGTGACTTCTGGATGCTATGAAGTTTTCTTTTTCTTTTTTTCATGAGAAAAACTGTTTAATGATGACTCTATACAGAATACAAAAGAGAGTTAAGCAAAATTATTGAGAAACAAATACTACCCTTTGTTTCTCAACATCTATGACTCTTTCTCTGGTCCAGCAGGAAAAAAGAAGTTTGATTATATTTCTTAAACTTTTTAAATCACTCCCTCAATTGTTATATTATGGAAATGGAGAAAGAAGCAGAGACAGTGGAAGGCCAAGTGTGGTTGCAGGGAACAAACCATTGTATATCTTTAGGATATACACTCACGGGGGCTGGAGAGATATCGCGGTAGTCAAGAGCACTGGTTGTTCTTCTGGAGACCTGAGTTTGATTCCCAGTAATCCCATGGAGGCTCACAACTTATCTGTATCTCCAGTTCCAGCGGATTCAATGCCCTCTTCTGTCTTCCAAAGGAACCAGGCAAGCATGTGGCATGCAGGCAAAACCCTCAAACATATTAACTAACTAACTAATAACTAACTAAACTTAATAAACAATCCTAGAGACTGATAAGAAGTCATTATTATTTATTGAGAATTACTATGTAAACTAAGGACTAAGTATGTTTATTTCCACTATTATCATGCAAGGAAGCGATAAGATGTTCCTTTCTTATAATTATAAACCAGTGTTCCCCATATTTGAAGTTAAAAGTTTCCAGAATCATACAACAGAAGAATATGTAAAATGTGGAATACAAGGTCATTCTCAAATTTCTCCTTCTAAACCAAGAGATATGAACCAGATGACATTTGCAGTTCCTTGCTGTGATCTGTGACAGTGGGGGACAACATCACTGTGAAGGCAGAGCACACAAGACAACTTGTATTTCTCAAGGAGCCCTCCTGGAAGGAAGCGACTGTGGAATGAAGTCAGAGGCAAAGGTGGATATGCATGTGTCTGGCAGGAGAGATTGCTCTGGAGTGGATTTCCTTGATATGTGTCAGTGAAGACACTGTCATTAGAAGACAGGGCAGGGTGATAATATCCAAAAGAATTAATGACTTGGTCCACTTATTCCTACACTGAGTTATTTTTGAAAGTTGAAATTCTGAAGCCAAGATGAAATTTCAGAAACGACCCTTTCACCTCTCATGTGTTTGTATTGCAAAGGAATGATTCTTTATCCAACACTTTGTGGGGCTTGTTTGCTGCTCTGCTTCCTTTCTTGTTCCACTCTTCTGCTTCCAAACACTGATTGGATTTTAGCAGTAAGTGTGTGTATATGGACATTATTCTTTGGTTAATACAGGTATGCTGTGTTGTATGAGGTGTGGGCTGTGTTCCCGGCACCTGAGAGGAACACGACCGTTTGTTCCCAGCGCCTGGCTCCCGGCTGCGGCCGCTAGCTTATGCCCAAAATAACCACACAAAAACTGTATTCATTTAAATTACTGCCTGGCCCATTATCACTAACCTCTTCTTGGATAACCCTCACATCTTAAATTAACCCATTCCTAATAGTCTGTTATCATGAGGTGGTGACTTATCAGAAGATTCTAACCTGCATCCATCTCAGGCCGGAGTATCATGGCATCTCGCATATTTCCTTTCTTCCCCAAACTCTATTCTGTCTACTCCACCCACCTAAGGGCTGCCCTATCAAAAAGCCAAGGCAGTTTTCTTTATTCAACCAATGAAAGCAACCCAAATACAGAAGAACCCTCCTACACCAGTGCTGGGAGAGATGTGAAGCACGGCAGTATCTTTTCCAACATGGACATGGGTATTCTGTGCAGTCAGAATTATGTTGAATCATTAGGCTGGTTGCCGAGTTAACTGTAGCACATAACCAAGATTAAAGCAGGCCTTGAGGAGTAGTGGGAAGAATGCCATTGAAGGCTAAGTTAGCGCAGGTCAGTGGTGAGACCGGATAAATTTGCCTTGTGATTATAACTCGGTTAATGCAACAGTGACTGTCAGAGGGTCAGAGGATCTATGCCAGTGGCCTTTGCACACAACGTTCAAATGTTCAACTCCTTCTGTGGCCCAGCTTGGGCCACTCTATGGCTACTATTACTCTATATGTGCTGGAGTCGTCCTTTTCTGATGCCAGAACAATACACCAAACTTGTTGACCCAGATAAAACAGACATTTATTTATGTACAGTTCTAGAGGCCATAAACCAGAGGCAAGGGTTTTTGTTTTGTTTTGTTTGCAGGGTGGGGCAGGGTCACACTCCATCCTAATACCCAAGAACACATCATTCCTTTCTTCTTGCAAGTGGCTGCTGATACTCATGGGCATTCTTGACTGTTATTCCAACCACCCTCTGTGGTCCTGGTCTGTTGTCCTTTTCCTTATGTCTTTTTCCTTACTGTCTCTGTCTAGATTTAGGGCTTACTTTAGTAACCCCAAATGACTCAGTTTCTTATTATTTCAGTAAAGGTCTTTTTTTTTTTGGAAATAAATTCACATCCATATGTTCTAAGAGTTAGGAAGTAAATATACTCTTTGGAACCTCTATCCAACCAAATATAATTGCTGCAAGAATCGGAAATTGTGAGGACTTTCATCTTTGTTGGCTTTTTTTTTAAATGAGCATCTTTTTGACTCTGTGCCACACATATTACCTATACTTGAATTTGCGTTTCGTGTTTGGAAGTCCAGCATACCAACTTTCAAGAAGTCTGCTGAATTCAGCTACAGTCTGGGGTGATTACCCCTTCAGCTGGATTTCCTAAACTAATACACTACTTCCTTTCTATATAGTTTCTTCATCTTATCAAGGCTAAGTTAGACTCAATGGCTATCAGAAATTCATGGCATGGGGTAAGGCAATGCCTCAGTTGGTAAAGTTTGAGTGTGAAGCACTCAAACACAATGACCCAAGTTTAGCTCTTCAGCGCATATTTGAAAAGCTGGGTGTAGCAGTGTCTATATTTCCAGTGTTGAGGGGAGGGAGGATGGGGAGGGGAGAAAGACAGATTGCTGGAGCTTGCTGGGCAGCCGGAAGAGTTAAACAAGTGAGATTCAGGTTAGGTGAGAGATTCTGTTTCAACAAATAAGGCAGACAGAGCTAGAGGCTACGACCCTGTAGCTGAAAACACCGCACAGTTTGGCTGTACAATATAGATAAGCTAGAACCGAGTTGGAAGCTTTCTATCTGTCAGCTAGCACTCATGGTCCTGGAAGGTGCTACGCAGACTGCTATGAGACAAAAGGCATCAGCAGTCTTGTCCAGCTGTTGATCCTATGAACTATGAGACTAACCCAATGTAAGATGTGTCCACTTGTGCATGCAGTAATATTCTGTTGTGCAACAAGCAAATTCTCTCTGATTTGTGAGGCTTACTCCACAGGAGAGAAGCCAATTCTAATACTTTAAATCTCTTTTTAAAAAATGGTGAGGGAGGTTGCAGGCACCAGGGGTAGTTTATTCTGTAATTTAGTAAAATGGACGAATATCAAGGTGACTTCTAAACTTTTTTATATTCCTAGACAAATGCTACTTTCAGCCTAATCAGAAAGAAGCCTTTCTCTGCAGTGAATACCTGCTAACGCAGAGGCTCACAGATGGGCAAGGTGGTGAGTGTAAGTAAGGGTGAGTTCTCTTCCTTGCAGAAGACATTTATACCACCTCTGCTAAGGCTCAGCATGCTGGCTAGTTCTTTGTCAACTTGATACAAGCCAGGGTTATCTGGGAAGGGGAACCTCAACTCAGACACTGCCTTCATCAGTTTGATCTGTGGGGCATTTTCTTGATTAATGATGTAGAAGGGACCTGTTCACTGTGTGCAGTGCCATCCCTGAGCAGGTGTGCTAGGCTGTATTTAAAAAGCAAACGACTCATCAAATCCAGCTGGATCAGGACTGAATGAGCATATGACCAAACTGGACTCTCTGAATGTGGCTGCCAATGGGGACTGACTGAGAAGCCAATGATAATGGCACTGGGACCTGTCTCTTCTGCATGTATTGGCTTTTTGGGAACCTATTCTATATGGATGCACATCTTCTTAGACTGAGATGGAGGGGGAAGGGCCTTGGGCTTCCCACAGGGCAGGGTATCCTGCCCCATCTTAAGGAAGCAGGGGGAGGGCGGTGGGGAGCTGGAGGGCCTGGGACAAGGGGAGTAAATGTAAATTTTTCTTTTAACAATAAAAAAACAAAAAATTTTAATACATAAAAAATAAATAAAAAAAGCAAACGAGCTGGGCATGGCCGCACACATCTTTAATCTCAACACTAGGGAGGAAGAGGCAGGTGCCTGGTCTCCATAGAGATCTCCAGGACAGCCAGCACTACATAGAGAAACCGTGTTTCAAAAGACAAAACAAAACAAAACAACAACAATAACGAAAGATGAGTAAGCAGTAGGCAGTGTTGCTCAAAGTCTCTACTTCAGTTTCTGTCCTCAACAATGGACTTATGTAGTGGAAGTATAATCCAAATACATATTTTTCCTCTCTAAGTTGATTTGGCCATGATGTTCATCACAGCAGCAGAAAGCAAATGAGGACATCTAGGTAACATTGTAGAGAGGAGATGGGAAGAATACAAAAGCTAGAAGATAGAGAAGGGCTGAGAATGCCATCTGGGAAAGAAACAATGATTGCAACCTCAAAATCATAGCAGCTGCTGATGCTCATACTGGATCTTTACAGGAATGGGTGTGCCAACAGTCAGGCAAGGATGGAAAGGGACTTGGGACTCTATTCCTCACTGCTGAATTAATTTAGGGAGAGAGTAAGTCATGTTTTTCATTTACATACCCACTGATGCCCTACTAGGTTCTAATACGTCACACATATGGTCTGGGTTAAACTAAATGTGTGACAAAACCAAGCCATGAGTTAGGTAAGGGGATTGTAGAGAGGGGACTGATATGAATGGGAGGAAGATAATGGGGTTTTGGAGACAGTAATCAGAATATATTATACACATATATTATTAAAGAACAGAAGCAATTTTTTAAAAAAGTTAAAGAGATTTTTTAAAAAAACAAAGAATGTGTAAACAAGACACCTAAAGTCAACCTCTGGCATCCACATGCATATATACATATGACCACACACACACACACACACACACACACGCACGCACGCACGCACGCGCGCACACACACACACACACACACACACAAAAGGCAGAGCTGGTTATAGTGATGCATACATGTAATCCTAATACTTAGTTCAATGCCAGCCTGAGCTACATAGTGAGTTGAAAGTGATTTTTCAAACAAACGTGATCACTTTTATCATGGACTCATGAAAGATCCACTCACACAAGGATAGTTGGACTTATCTATAGGACAGTAGTTCCATAATTATCTTATTGCCAACTGACAAAATAGCCATCTTTGTTTATGTGAATAAACTCTACAGTGTTCACACAGTGGCAGGTGGACTTCTCAGATCATATAGCCGTTAAGTGACATGTGGCTGCATTAATGATCTATAGTGCTATCAGTCCAGAAAGAGTCTTTTTATGTGCCAGCGTGACTGGTCTATAAGATACCCATATATCAGAGTCAATACTACTTCTGGGTGTTTCTGGGAGTGTTTAAAGAAGAAGTTAGAACCTGAATCAGGGGACTAAATAAAGCAGATGGCCTTCTGCATGATGTTCTTTTATCTGCTGGAGATGGGTGGAGGAGGGTTCTTCCGCCCTCTCTCGGTTGTCTGCTGGAGATTGGTGGAGGAGGGTTCTTCCGCCCTCTCTCGGTTGTCTGCTTGAGCTGCAGGTGGCTCTCTTGTCCTTGGCGTTCCTGATCTCTGACCTTCAGTCTCAGTCTGGTGTCTACATCATCAGCTCACTGGCCCTGAGCTGCTTTTGTGAGTGCCCAGCTTACAGATGAGAAATCTGGGCCAATAAGTCACACACAGGCACACTCAATTCTTTACTTTTTCTCTGAGAAATCTGACTAATGTAGAACTGGGCTTTCCAGGCAGTATTCAAGGTAGTCATTGTCATGGGGTTATATAGAGATTGCACGTGATGAAAGCCCTACTCCAAGGTTGCCTCAAAATGAATCTCATTTTACAAATGAAAAAAACTATGCAGAGAGAGTGTGAGATGACTGAGATATGGTTCTCTATTCAGTGTGTATCTCAGCATCTTACTTCCTGTCTTAAAATGACCTAGATTAGCAGCTTCTGGACCTGTAAATTAAGACTTTTATCAACCTAAATACACCTAATTAGCAGGCTAATTTTCCTTATATTTTTTAATTGCTTCTCAAACTATCCAGGCTCATGGAGTCTGCCATCCTGCTAATGTGACTTATAACACTATATAGCCATTCTGCTCAGTAGTTTTCAGGCTCATCTGTTAGCTCATATAAAACAGAATTTACATTAAATGAGATTTTAAAACCATCATTATAGACCAAATTGAACATCATTTGATAGAAGGAAAAAACATATGTTGGCAATTTTGCTTTTGATTCTTGGCTTGAGGCCATTTGAGTTCTGGAGAAGATAGCGTGTTATATGGCTGCATTAGTGGTACTCCTCACACCTCCAGCTTTTGAGCGCAGCTGCCATCTGGGAGTTGAGTTGCAGAGATGCCACTTCCTTAGAATAGACAATTGAATATTCCCACTCAGACCTATTGTTTAAATAGAGCACTTCTACAGCATCAACCACAATTCAGCTGGTACAATATCCGTTTTTACTTTGCTTTATTTTATTTTTTTAAGCTTCTACAGCTTGGCGAATAATTGGCAACATTAGCTAGGCAAGGGTTGAAAGAACAGGAATGAACATTCAAAATCTGGAAAAGTATAACAAAATACAGCCAAGATCAGACTTTAGTGTGTGTTTGTTTGATCATTAGATGCTAGAGATATTTATGGGAAATATAGAGAAAGCTACAATCACAGGGCTGTGTGGTGTGTAATACTCCACAGATATCTCACACGATGCTCTAAATCACCAAAGATGAGGAAACTCATTTTACTAAGTTTATCTAGTAAAGAGCAGGTAAAATTTTTCACCATTGATCTAACTAAGCAAAGTATTCCATGAATTATCCATCGTAACTGATGATGCCTTTCATCTTCTTGATGGAGGCACTTCCCAGGGAAAACCCTGTAAGTAAATTCTGTAGTTCTGTGCACCAAAGAAAAAAATTATGGGGAGATTCTTATACAATACAAGATATAGGAACATACAAAGTGAGCTGGAAAAGGATATTTTAAACTCTATCATTTGCATCCCAAACTCCTACTCATCTGAATTTTATAAACTTTCTGTGCAGTAAATACATTGTGACTGTATTATGTGAAATGATTTGGATGACTGCCAGAGCTAGCTGTAGTTGTCATTTTGACACACCTGGGAAGAGAAAGTCTCAATTGAGGAATTACCTCTGTCTTATGGACCTATGGGCATGTCTGTGGGGGACATTTTTCTAAAGGCTAACTGATATAAGAGAGAACACTGTAATAAGGGTACCATCCTTGGGCAGGTGGTCTTGGATTACATAAGGAAGGTAGCTGAGTATGCCAGAAGAAGCAATCTAGTGAGCAGTGTTCCTCTTTTGTTTTGTGCTTTAAGTTCCTGACCTGATTTCCTTTGGTGATGAAATGTTACCTTGGAAGTGTGAGATGAAATAAACATATTCCCTACACAAATTGCTTTTAATCAATGCTCTATTATAGCAACAGAAACAAACTGGGATGATGACCATACTCAGTGTGCCACTGCATTTACAATTACAATACCATCTTTTTCCTGTTTTCTGTCTAATCAAAAGGAAGTTTTTAACCTCAACATAAAGTACATATAGTAAATTACATATAGCAAAACAGTTATAAAGCAAGAATTACAGTTATAATATTTAGTCTATTTGTATTTGGTAAAAATTAAGGAT
>JAQHUG010000233.1:2071161-2083085 GCA_028555095.1 Dicrostonyx torquatus | reverse complement strand
CTTTTTCTACCACAAATTCTTCAGGCTCTGCCTCTTCAACTTTTTTACTCTTTCCATTCTGTTTCTTTCCCATTTTTTGCAATGTAGTTTTATTGGAGGCCATTTTTTTTTTTTAAAAAAAAATCGAAGACTTGAAGAGTTCACCGCTCGGATGCTCGGGCCGAGGATCCTGCAGAGTCTCACGGCTGCTCGCCTCAGCTCAGCCACATTCGATCTTAGTAAATGTTTTAAAAGTTTTATTACTTACTGTATTATTTATTGTTTTACAGAAACATTTGCATGTGAGTTACAGAATATTGTGCCGCTTGAGTACTGTGGACATAGACATTATTTCCTAAGTACAAGCCACAATCACGTAAACATTAAAGGGCCAGTCACAAAGGTGAGAAAATGGCCTCCAAGAGGTAGCCATTCTGAAAACAGCATGGCCATCCTCCCTTTTCCTCTCCCCATATTCTTCTCCCACTTTCTTTTCTTCTGCAGTCTGCCTGTTAATCTTCCTGTGAGAAGCACCTCCGCATTGCTTTCAGGCCATGTTGGGTCTCTCTTAGAGGGGAGACAAGAAGGAAGTGGGGGTATATCAGCAAGTGATATTCTGAAGAAAAATGATCTTAGATACTTTCGAGGCCAGTGGAGCCCAGTTCAGAAACGGATGGAGGCAGTTTCCTGCCTGCTCAATGTCTTTCTGCCAATCTGCTCTGCCAGGTGGCACACAATCTTTTGTACAAAATTTGGTTTCTCTAGAAACTTCAGGCACAATATATCTCATTTTCTGTCTTTCTTTCTGGTCCTCCATGTCTTTCTAGTCTACCTCCCTCCTTAGCTAGTTTGTATCCAACATGTTCAAATGTTACTGAACTTTAAGAAGTCTTTTGAGGCAGGAATAGGCCACAACCACTCAGTATCCACTCTTTTGTTAGGGGTGATGGTGTTCAGAGAAGCACTTTGGGACATTTTAAGGGCAGGTAGTATATGGCTCTGAAGAATGTTGGCGATAAGGATAATGAAGAGGACATAAATCTCTTAGTAGTTTTGTTTGTTTCTAAATGGGTATAGTTCCTATAGATTAAATAAGATACTTTATGTACCAAACTCTTCTTTCATTTCCATATGGACTCCTGGGGAGGAAGGCATCCTCTCTGTACCATTTAAGGCATCAGGAAGAGTCCGGCTAAACACAACAGTCGTCCTGAGGTCTGTGTGAAGACGACCTTGGCTGATAGACTGGATTCCCCACACGTTCCCCCAACTTCTGTAATGGTACAGAATCTGACTTCACCTCAGGTACAGAATCTGACTAGAACGTTGACACCGCAGAGAAGCACTGGGGGACAAAGTGAGGTCATAGGCATTTCTTGTTGTGTATCATTTTATCTCCTGTGTAGGTGTAGGCACCAGCATTACAGGAGCAACTTGGGAAACCATGCTGGCTTTGCAGCACCTGAGTGGAGCCTTAAGTCATTCTGATGGGACTTTTCTGTGTGTCAGGAGAAACTCCCCAAGGCTAGTCTAAGTTGTGGCTTACAGGCTGCATGCAGCCAGGGATAGATATTAGTGCTGTCCAATATGCTAGAAGGTTAAATGCTTTGCACAGTGTTGGCTAGGGCTGTAGCTTAGTAGTAGAGCTTGCCTGGAATGTACAAGACATTACGTTTTCATAACTAGGACTTTAAAAAGAATAACAAAATCTTTCGTGGTGTTAAATTTGGACCCTGTCTTGGAACTTGCTCTGTAGACCATGCTGGCCTCAAACTCACAAAGATCTGCCTGCCTCTGCCTCCTAAGGACTGGGATTGAAGGCATACACCACCACTGCCCAGCCAGGTTGAAATATTTTTGAATTCCACTGAAATTCAAATTTTCTACAGTGAACTTTATAGATGGCAATGTCTTGTTACAACACCAGTAAGCTGGAATGCTTCTGAGAGGGAACACTTGGTATTACAAAGCCTTTTTTTCCCATAAAACCCTGTGCTAAGGATTGAACCCATGGCCTCATTCATGTTAAGGAAAAGATCTACCACTGAGCCACACCCTATAGAGGGAGTGTTTTGTCAAGGCAAGTTACTTAGGTCTATTGTAGATAATGCCTAAACCACATCACCTTTACATTCTCAGTGACTGCATTTACTGGCAGCTGATTGCATCCTACACTCCTTGGATTTATAAGGGACATACCAATGACATATGATAAGAAAGGCATGGAAGCAAAGACATGCAGATGGAGCGAGACAATTGGGAGTCCTTTCTATAAGACTAGGGTGACACAAGTAGAACTTTGAGAAATGAGTATGGATTTGGTTGTCCAAAAAGAGGGACACATGGACGTGTAAAGGAGGCTGCCTACATAAAATGCAGCAGACTAGACTGATCCAGAAGGTGAGAATAAAAGTTAGACTAATGGTTTAGAGCTTTTTGATAAGTCTTTCTGGGAAGTTCATGTAGGAACCACTAAAATATCCTCTGTCATACAGTTTACATGTTGAATGACAACAAAAGTCCATGTGTTGAGGGCTTGGCCCACAGATAATAGCTATTTGGGAGATGTTATGGACCATTAGGAGGAGGTGGGGGTCTTCTGGGAGTTTCTTAGGTCCCTCAAGGAAGATTGTGGGATCCTGAACCATCATGTTCTTTTCTGTTTAGGTAAATGTTTCAATCTGCTACATGCTACCACCGTGATGTCTTGCTTTGCTAGAAGTCTAAAGCAATGAGACCAATAGGCCACAAACTGGAACTTCAAACTGCGTTTTGTGAATCATCTCAGTTATTTAATCATATTGATGAAAAGCTGACCAATGTAGACTTCTTTCTGAAATCAGGATACTCTTTAGAGTGGTTAACAATAGAAAATGAGAGTTTTAATGCACAGCTGAGCTGTAGAAGAAAATGCAAGGCTTGGTTGTGAGTGGTGACACTGCCATCAGAGTACTCAAGGAAAGGAAGGAGTGGTGAAAGTTTGAGACTAGGTCTTCATACTACCCCTCAAAAGGCCTTTAATTTTAGCTGTCCCTCTATTACCTTCCCTTCCCCACTTGATCCTTCCATTCCAGTCCCCCCAACAGCCAACCATAGCTATCTCTTTTATTTTCCTTCCTAGGGAGATCTGTCCCCCCAGTCCATTACTCTATACAGTAGAACTTTTCTAAAGTATACATATATATATATATATATAAAGGCAACCTAAGGGAGATAAAGCCCCAACTGGACATCTCTTGTCAACAAATGAAGTTTCCAGTACTGGGAATAGATTTGTGTTGATGGTCAAAGGGGTTCCATGGAAATCCCTAAACAAACAGGCTGGCTATAAGTTTCCAAAAATATAGATTGCTCTCCACAAACTAATGGTAAGTCCCTATTGCTGAAGACAACATCTATATAACTCAAACATGGAGAAGTTGAACTGGTGCTTACATAGATCCTTCATTCCTATGTCCCAGGATCTTTGTTACAGGAAGAAATTCTACCAAAGGAGAAATGTAAACACCAACCCAAACACAAGTCCTGTAATCTATATTGGTGTCCTGCCTACAAGATATACTAGTGCAATGGTGATTCAAAACTTTTGGAAGTAACTAACCAATATCTGATTAGACTTAAAGCCCACTCCATGAGATGGAACCCATACCTGACACAGCTTGGGTGACAAAGAACTGGAGACATTTAGTCCAGAGACCTAGGGGAAAACCAAATATTACTGTTCTTAAACAACAACAACAATGTAGCAATAAGATGACACCTAATGATAGTCCTGCTATACTCATAGGTCGGTGCCTTGCTCAACCATTAGCAAAGATACTTCTTCCTGAAGCAGATGGAAACAAGCCACAGCCAGACAATATGTAGAGTGTGAGAGACCTTGGAACACTGTCTTATATGGGATGGCTCCATCAAATCCCTATCCTCAGGGTTCAGGGCTCAGGCTCAGGGATCTTGTGGAAGAGGAGGTGGACAGAATGTGACTACCAGAGTGGATGAAGGACACCAAGGAAACAAGGCCCTTGAAATCAACAAGATTGACACACGGACTGAAGTAGCAGTCACAGATCCTGCACTAGTCTGCACCAGATGGGCTCCTAGCGCTGAAAGAAGTAGACAAATGCCCCATCCCTAACCCAGAAGCACTCTCCAATTGATATCTATTTGCAAATGAAAATATAGTTTTCTCCCAGGGATTCTCATCGGGAAAACAAACTACTCTTAAGGGTAGGCTACATGCCCAGCAGTAGATGGCCAAAACAAAAGAAAATCAGTGGCATCTTTGGAGGTTCCTTGTCTTATAACGTTGTATCAGGGCTTTAAAAAAATACCTTATTTAAAAATCATACATATATATATGATTATATACATATATATTTTCTTTTTTTAACCCTATAGGTTCTTTCTGAATATATTATGGCTTCCAGTTTAGTGTTTCTAGGGAATTCCTGAGTGTATGAATGTGGGTCTCAGCATCTATGTGTTTCTTGTGTCTTTTCTTGGGCTCTTTTCCTTTTGTTTGCGCATTTTGTCCTGTTTCGATGTGTTAGATGTTGTTCAATCTAATTATATTGTATTATATGATATTATAATCCCTTGGAAGCCAGCTTGTTGGTCGAGCGGTGGTGGCGCATGCCTTTAATTCCAACACTCAGGAAGCAGAGGCAGGCGGATCTCTGTGAGTTCGAGGCCAGCCTGGTCTACAGGAGCTAGTTCCAGGATAGGCCTCAAACCTGCAGAGAAACCCTGTCTTGAATCTCAAAAAACCAATTTAAAAAAAAGAAAAAAAAAAGAAACTTGCTTTTTTTCTAGTGAGAGACAGAAGGGGTCCGTGGGGCATCCAGATGGGAGTGGAGGTGGAGAAGAACTGGGAGGGAGGAAGGGAAAACCGCAGTCAGAATATATTATGTGAGATAAAAAATTCTATTTTAAATAAGAAGAAAAAATAAATGAGCTAAACAGAAAGAACTATTAAATCTTGTCTGTCATATGGCTTATTTGTCTATGTTTAATATTTATTTGTATATATTTCAGTTATGGGTCTTGTGTATAATGTATGATGTTCAAAGGGTATCAGAAACATGAAAAAAGTCAGAAGAAATAAAAAACAAAAAATATGAACAAAGCGAAAGTCTGGGATTAGACTGACACCAAGATATTGTCTTTAAAAAAATCATGACCTTGTGGTTAGAGGCAGGCTCAGTTATGAAACTGATCGCACAAAGGGAAATAAACAGCCCTGCGGATCACAGTGTTCACTTTCTTTCCCTCTCCCTTCCTTATACCGTCTTTTCTTATTTTCTCTTTGTTCTTTCTTCATCTCCTTCCCACAATGTCTAGGACGTTAGAATCCTAGCTCTTTCAGCATAATGAAAGATACGTTCCACTGAAATGGCTGGCCCTTTTAATCCGGGTCACCTCCCCAGTTTCTGCATCTGTCCATGCTGGGCACCAACCCAGACAGCAGACTCAGCACTTGGCTGGTTCCCTGCTAAGAACCCATTAATAGGAAGGCATTGGAGGGCAATTCAGACATCACTGAGGAGCGCTAGTGGACAGAACAAGATGTTTATATCAGATAGACCTAGGAAAATCCTTTAAATGTTCCCGCTAGACATTTCTGTTCGTTAAAGTTATTGGCTCGAAGAAATGGTTCCCTGACAGCAGCTTTGCTTCCTCTCTACACAATATCCACCTGCTCCCAGCTTCTCTCCATCGTTTCCTTCCATTAGCAGAATTTCCTCTGAATTTTGCCACAGCCGCTAGCTGCAATTTGTGTACTTAGTATTAGGTGGCTCTAATCCAGGTCTAGCAGTATCTTTGCTATCTGAACATGCAGTGACAATTATGTAATAATTCCTTCATGGGGAGCAACCTCTAGAACTTTATGAAAGTAATTAGATTTTCAGAGCTTGAGTCTGGTATCTAATAGCACTCAGGCATCTCAACACCTTCAGATTTGCAAATAAAAACCCGACCTACCCAAGGGCAAGAACTAAACACAGACTGATTATTCTATCCAATCAGCTCTGAAGATGATGTAAGAGGCTCTGATAGTCATGTTCAGACTCTGCCCACAGTGTGGCCTATATCTGGGGAAGGCTGTTTCAGTTTGTGTCTGTGCCTTGTAGGTATTGCTGTTATTTGGATGCCCAGGCATGTTTTGCTCAAACGGAAAAGAAAGTATGGACACACAGGTAGAAATAAAGTGCACGCCACCAGCTTTCACTGCTCCTGTGTTTGGTGGCAGCAGCTTTAAGCAGGGATCCTGTAGTTTTATAGGCCTCTTGCTGTCTCAGCTACAGTGACCCTGCTTGGCGGTAATAAACGCAAGGGTTACCTTGGGTGGTGACAGCTCTCTGGAACTCTTCTGATGACAAGAGTATGCAGTTTCTCTTTTCAGGCTTCTTATACCTTTTGTTCTTTATTCGTTTCTGTTTTCTACTCTATTATTATATCTGTATTTCCACTTCTTTCCTGCTCTAGACATTCTAGAACTCTCACTAGGACACTTGGGTACCCACGTCTTTCCGGACTGTGCTTAGGAGTCAGGACCTCTAGAAACTGGAGCTGCTCAGGAGATGGATGCTAGATGCTTTGGTTGCTCAGTAGCTTGAGAGCTGGAGCACAGAGGTGAGCAGGCTAGTCTTGGTCTCAACTTAACTGTATCTGGAATGAACTACAATCCACAAATGGAGGGTATACTTGTGATCTGTATCTTGAGGCTGGAAGACACTGAGCTTTTGATCTGCATCTTGAGGTGAGAGGCACACAGGCACACCTTTAATCTGGGTCATACCTTTTTCTGAAAGCCTATGTGTGTGTGTGTGTGTGTGTGTGTGTGTGTGTGTGTGTGTGTGTGTGTGTATATGGACAATGGAAGAAGGGAGGGATTGTTTTTTTCTTTGTTCTTTGCCTGCTTGCCCTCACCTTGTCAGAACATCTATTCCTTCACTGGCATTGGAGCCTTCTTTTTTGGGACTCCAGCATATACAGAAGATCAGCTGAGACACCCAGCCTTGTGGGACGGCTGGGTTCTTAGACTTTCTTTTTCAGCTATCTCTTGTTGGACTGAAGCCTGTAAATCACTTCAATAAATTTCCATGTATGTATGTATGTATGTATGTATGTATGTATGTATGTATGTATATGTGTGTGTGTATGTATAAATGCAGGTGTGCACACATCACTGCAAACATATGGAAGTAAGAGGATAGATTTGCAGAGCCAGTCCTCTCCTTTTTCTCTTTATGTGGGTTCTGGGGAACAAACTAAGTTCATTAAGCTTACCCACAGGTGCCTTTACTCGTTGAACCTCTTGCTCATCTAGTTTCAGGATTTGAAGGAGCAAGTGCTTGAGTAGACCTAGGAGTGACGTGTAGGGAAAACCCCGTTACCTCTGCTTCATCATTAGGCTTCAGATGTTTGTCCCAGCCTGGAGAGGATGATATGCCTGTGTTCTCCTTCCCTAGGACACTCAGCTCAGTTTGCAATGGCAAATCCTTTAATATAATGTCATCAAATTTGTCCCACACCACCAGTCTAGTCAGATTGGGGACTATGTCTAGAACAGTGCTTGGCATACAGAGAGTTTTCATTGCAGGAAGAAAAATAAGAAATACACACTTATTACTGTATACTTTTAAGTTAGTGCCAACTTATGAATCATCATTAGCTGGAGATGAACATTACTAATAACCGTGGAGCACACATTCATAAATTTCACAGTAAATACGAATTAACTTTCCTCATCTAGTTTGTATTCTAAAGTCTGCTCATTTGGGGTTTGTGTTTGCCATGATGCCCCAGCAAATGCCTGATGTGCAGTTGTAATTTGCATGTCCAAGTAGGAAATGGGCTGTGGAATGCATCGTCGTTCAAAACACAAAGTGCAGGCTGACCTTTTAAAAAAGCAAGATAGTTAATTATTCTGTGATGAGTCTATCTTCTCAATGGTAGTACAGTTAAAGGCTTATTTTTATAGAAGATGAAATAAATGAAACATGGTAGCAGCATGAATGAATCACAAATCACTTGGAATTTGAAGGATATTCAAGGTAGGGAACAAAAGGTGTGATTAGGGAAAGAAAAATACTTTGGTTTCATTGATTTCCCACTGAATGAGAAAGTGAGTGCTGATGTAAATAACACCTCCTTGACAAACCCAAGAGCCATTGTGGTAGATGGAAAAGCCGGGTATGGAATCCAATACAGTACCCTTGTGCTGAAAAGCAACCTTCAGCGGCAATATTTCGCAGCGTGGTTAATAAAAAATAAATCATTATTCGAACAGAGAAGAAAGCATCCCTTAATACAACCTATCAATAATGCATTTTCTTGGAGCTCATCACAGCACATTCTATAAAGGCCAAGTAACACAGAGAAATCATTCTTTTTTTTTTTTTTTTTGGTTTTTTGAGACAGGGTTTCTCTGTGGCTTTGGAGCCTGTCCTGGAACTAGCTCTTGTAGACCAGGCTGGTCTCGAACTCACAGAGATCCACCTGCCTCTGCCTCCCAAGTGCTGGGATTAAAGGCGTGTGCCACCACCGCCCAGCAGAAATCATTCTTTACATATATTTTTGTCTTCCTGCCTAAGAAGTCAGGTGGTTATTCTGTTTTAGTTCAACTACTCAAAATCCTCAAGGGTTTTTAATGCAAATAAATCCAGGGACAGTGTGTAGCCATGTGAAGCATTCAGAATATAAAGGGAAAGGTAAATAAACAAACCATTCCTATTTACTTTTACATTTTGGTCAATCATTTGAATATTTCATTCTTTCTAAAATACAGATTTTTGCTTGGTTTAGAACAAATCTATTTAGGAAATGCAAGTTCTCATTAAGATGAGAGTACAGACAAGTATGCCCAAATATGTTGAGTCATAGGAAGTAACGTTGTGCTACCATTTTGGATTAGCTTTTACGGTTAAGATGCTTCACCAAGAACTACAGGCCACTGAGTAAATCTAGAAGTGGGAGAGGTGGCCCTCCCCAGGGAAGAACACACCAACTGTTGCCCAATGCCAAATAGGCAGCCCTGAAAACATATATTCAAATAAAATTATATAGACTCAACTGTTTGTATTTTTATTTCCACACTCATCCCCCTAGCAGGGTGCATTTTGCTTAATCTCATATATTTAAGTTAAATTTTGACATAGTTTTATCTTCAGAGAAATGGTCATTAAGAATGTACCTCTTGTGCCCGCAGTGACCTCAACAGATTCAGTAGTGCTTTCACAGTGCTTGATGCTTACCTTGTACCTGTGCATGGTGTGTGCATGCGCGTACACACACGTTGATGAGGACTGAATATAGGGCCTTGTGCATGCTTGACAAGTGCTCCACCACTGGGTTGCATTCCAGTCCTATGTCCATGCTTCCATTCTATAAATAATCTCATGATGTGTTGGGCTGTTGAGAGTGATCCAGATTCCTAACCCTTTTGGACCTTGGTCTTTTTATATAGAAATGGAGGGTAATAATTTGTTAAGAGTCAATGGGATAAAGTTAAGGGTGATGTTTAGGAATATGAGAGATAGATTACTTTAATTGTCTTCTTGATTACCTTAGTTAGGAGTGATACTCTTTATCATTACTGGATACTGCACTATGGGGACATAAGAGCTATGGGACAGAGAATGATAAACATAGAGAAAAACAGAACAGGCTTTGATTAGGGCTATGATGTCATGTGTTCAGAGCACCTGGCCCACTGAACTGTCTGGTGAAAGATGAAGCATTTTCAGTACAAGGAGAGGGGTCTGGAAGAGATCTGTGAGCAACAGAATCTCCCAAGAGGACAGTGAGCATTGCCATTTTTTAAGTACTGTAGACAATTCTGTTCAATTTTGAACTATAGCAGAGGAGGCAACAAGAGGGTTGGTGTGTTGTGAACAAGATACAGATGATTATGAATTTTCCAATACAGTTTGGATTCTATTGTATGATCAGCAATAGTATCTCAGTGTGGTCTTTAAAGATGGCACTTTGTGCTTAGATTATAGAAGTTTTACCTACTCAGTGTAGACACTGAAAACATGAAAGGAAATGACATTTCCTCATGTTCATTTCACCTAGAGGTAACTGGTATTATTGATGATGGCTTCATTGTGTAAACTGGAAAATGCAGATTACTGAACCAAAATAAAACAGCAAAGTTTCAGGTGGTAACCTTGTAGAACTGTAACATCAAGTCAGAAAACTGTTATCTTTTATCTAAAAAGGGAGAAAATGTGAGCATTTGCTCTTATTCATTAGTCGGGAAAGAATTTTTTTTCTCTAAGAATGGAAGAAAATATAATGGAAAACATAACATTGAAAGAGAGACATTTTAATATACCTTTTATTTAGTAGCTTTAACTTTGGATTTATAGATATTATTTACATAATTATAAGTAAATTAATATAAAAAGGAGGCAAAATAACATGTGCCCAACTAGATTGAGTTGAGAAAAAAAAGATTTAAATGTTCTTAAAACAATGACTTACTAGCATATTCTTTGTGGAAAGATAGACCTAAGGAGACTACTCACAACCGCAGAATTTAAAGCTGTGCTTAGGAATCATAGTGTTAATAACATTGTCAGACTGAAACTGAAGTATATTTAAATTATATCTTAACTATAAAAGCTAATCCAAAATGGTAGCACAAAGTTATTTATATGACTTCATATGACTAAATATGGTATATATGTATTTGTGATGCTCATGCATGTGTATGTGCACATGCTTATAAACATGTATGTTATGTGCTGAAGTAAAGGAAATGATGTTAGTTACCCTCATGTTAGGACTTAAATCAGTATTTTTAATGTAGGAGGAAAGAGAATAAAATAATGAGTCAAAGAAATTTTCCAGCTGTGTGTGCTGCTGAATTTGACTTTTAAATGCTACTGTGGACTCTATAAACAACCAATACTTTTTTTTGTTTTGTTTCATTTCATTTTTTTAATGGATAAAATCTCCCTGTAATAACAAATGCCTTAGAGTGGCTTACTGTTCTTGTTAGATTCCCCTAGGAAGTCAATTAGATATTTAAAGAAGTATATTTAATTATTTTGGATGGTCACAGATCATCTTCTGCAAAGAAAATAGCATCACACTGCTCTTGGCTCCTGAAAGAATGACCTAAGCTTCCTCTGTGCTAGGAGTTGTGCTACACTCAGGCACTCTCTTCCTTTTAAGGTAGCTGAGGTCACAACACACCACAAATATAGCCATACATGTAAAATACAGCCTAGTATACAGGAATCATATAAAAAGCTAGCTAGTAAACTCTGTATAGGACCTGAAATGAGGAAAGGAAATCTTTTAAAAATTTTTTAAAAAAGAAAACAAACTATTTTTTTTCATTTTACATATGAATCTCAGTTCCCACTCCCTCCTCTCCTCCATTTTCCCCCTACCTGCCATCCACTCCTCAGAGAGGGTAAGGAACATTGCTTTGAGGAAGGACCAAGGCCCTCCCTACTATATCTAGGCTGAGCAAGGTATCCCTCCAGAGATAATGGGTTCCAAAAAGTCAATATAAGTAGTAAGGATAAATCCTGGTGCTACTGCCAGTGGCTCCACAGTGTGCTCCAGTCATACAACTGTCACCTACATTCAGAGGGTCTACTTTGGCCCTGAGCTGGTTCCTTCCCCATCTGGCCAGAGTTGGTGAGCTCCTATTAGCTCAGGAAACCTATTTCAGTGGGTATCCCCATCATGGTCTTAACCTCTTTGCTCGTATTCTCACACCTCCCACTCTTCGACTGGACTTTGGAAGTCCAGTGCTATGTTGTGGGTCTCTGTCTCTGTCTTCTTCAGTTGCTGGATGAAGGTTCTATGGTGACATTTAAGATAATCATAAATCTGACTATAGGGCAAAGCCAATTCGGGCACCCTCTCCACTATTGTTAGGGTTTTAGCTGAGTTCATCCTTGTGGATTCCTGTGATGTGG
>JAQHUG010000233.1:2058083-2069549 GCA_028555095.1 Dicrostonyx torquatus | reverse complement strand
TACATGGGGATAGGCATGGATCTATTTGCATTCTTCTAGCTGTTGATGTCCAGTTATACCAGTACCATTTGTTGAAGATGCTTTCTTTTTTACATTTTATAAATTTTTAGCTTCTTTGCTAAAAAATATCAGGTGTTCATAGGTATGGGGATTAATATCCTGGTCTTTGATTAGATTACATTGGTCAACCTGTCTGTTTTTATGTCAATACCAAGCAGTATTCATTACTGTGGCTCTATAATAGAGCTTGATATCAGGGATGGCGATGCCTCCAGAAGTTTCTTTATTGTACAGGATTATTTTGGCTATCCTTGGTTTTTTGTTTTTCCTTATGAAGTTGAGTATTGTTCTTTCAAGGTCTGTGAAGAATTGTTTTGGATTTTGATGGGGATTGCATTGAATCTATAGATTGCTTTTGGTAGGATTGTCATTTTTTATTATGTTGATCCTACATATCCAAGAGCATTGGAGATCTTTACATTTTCTGGTATCTTCTTCAATTTCTTTCTTCAAAGACTTAACGTTCTTATTGAACAGGTCTTTCACTTTTTTGGTTAGTGTTACCCCAAGACATTTTATGTTATTTGTGGCTATTGTGAAAGGTGATGTTTCTCTGATTTCTTTCTCAGCTTCTTTATCATTTGTATATAGGAGGGATACTAATTTTTTTTGAGTTGATCTTGTATCCTGCCACATGAATGAAGGTATTTGTCAGCTGTAGAAGTTCTCTGGTAGTTTTTGGAGTCACTTATGTACTATCATATCATCTGCAAATAGTGAAAGTTTGACTTCTTCCCATTTCTCAGTTTTGTCTCTGAAGAAGTCAAGGACCAGCTTGAAGAAAATGGTTATCTCAGGTGTCCAGTCCACAGTTGATGAAATCTTGATTCTCGTAAATCAAGTCAAAACTGTCTTGAGAAATGACAGTTCCATGTTTGCAAGTGGCAGTTATGTAAAAATGACCCTGGAACCTCAGTCTGGCAAGCTAGGAAGTCATTGGAAACTATTTAAAGGTTTTGAGAGGCTGCTTGTCTTAAAAAAGGGATATTTGGGCTGTTGATATGGATAGGTAACAACTCAAAACCTATCAAATATATTTAAATCCATGAATCCATAATGGTACTATGAACAGCAACAAATTAAACCTAATGAACACCACAGGAAGATGAAAGGAATCAACCTAGCATATGATAAACAAAAGGAAAACATTTATTCTGCCATTTGTATGCTAACTATAAATTAGGATACCAAATGTATACCCGTATACTCATACACACAAAAAACTGGCACAGGCTGACAATGAACCTTTCAAGGTGAATCTGATGACCAATGGTAATACAGAAAAAATACAGTCAAGAGATATCATGTATCTTTTAATGTGCCATGAAGCATGAATTCCGAAATATTCTTTTCAGATGTCGACCCAAAATCCCTTCCTGCCTGCAAATACTCAGGGAATTCCAGGGACAGGAAAGCAAGTGAAGCTGTGAGTTGTGCCACACCCAGAAAGTCTAGTATGTGGAAGGCTAGAGAATGCTGTTCTTCCAGCTTCACAGGGTGAGCCACATGAATCCTGGGATGCATCGACCAGGACAAATGTGCACCTTGCTGTAAAGGTGAGCACAATGAGAACCAGCAACCAACAAAAACTTCTATGGAATATTTTGGAAAAACTGAGTTCTAACTGGATATTTCAAGGTGCTAAGAATACTATGGCACTTTTTTTTTGAAAAGGAAGTGGAGGAGTAGATCTGGGGAAGAAGGGAGGTGGGGGAACCTGAGAGGATTGGACTAAAGGGAAATTATAGGTGTGATGTATTGTATTAGAGAAAATTCTATTTTCAAAAAAAATTTAAAAGGATACAAAGAAGTTATGATTTTAGGTGTGAGAATAATATGTTAAGCTAAAAAAGAATTCTTATATTTATGATAGACACACGTATGAATAAAGTGATATATGTAATTTTCTTCAAAAATGTAATTCTAGAACAAGAAATAATGGAGATATAAATGAAACAAGATCTGTATCATATTTAGAATTATTGAAGTTTGAGCAGTGGATGCTTGCAGTTCATTGCACTATTCTTCATATTCTTATACTTATTTATAATTTTCATTTTCAGCGCAAACACACTTGATATGGGATTCCTTTCTGTATGCTGTGAATATCACTGGTTAATTAAAAAATATTCTTTGGGCCTATTGCAGTGCAGACTAGGACAAGGTGGGAATTCCAAGCAGGGAGAAATCATGTAGCCACTGCAGGAGACAGATGCCTGAGGCCAGCTGGAACCTTGCTGGCAAACCATGAGCCTTGTGGTAAAATATAAAAAAATAAAAATGGGTAAGAGCTAGCCAAAAATATGCTTAAGCTAATGGCCAAACAGAATTGCAAATAATATAGTTTTTGTGTGATTATTTTATGTTGCAAGGAACAGCTTGTTCTTTCCAGTTGCTCAGAACCGAAATAACCATACAGAAATTGTATTAATTAAATCACTGCTTGGCCCATTAGCTCTAGCTTCTTATTGGCTAACTTTTACATCTGCCTGACTTTGCCTTCTTCCTCCCAGTATTCAGTTCAGTTTTCCCTGACCTAAGTTCTGCCCTATCAAACGGCCAAGGCAGTGTCTTTATTTATTAATGGTAATCACAGCACACAGAGGGGACTCCCACATCACGTCCCCTTTTCTGTTTAAATAAAAAGGAAGGTTTTGACTTTAACATAGTAAAATTACATATAACAAAACAGGTCTCAAGCAAGAATTACAGTCACAATGTTTACATATACTTTATCTTTTATCATAACTAAGGAAAACTATATCATTACCATTTATTCTTCAACTCTATCCAAGACTCCAGAAGGATATAATACTACCTAAGTAAACAGGAGATGCATTATAAGCAACGTCCAAAACTCTAGAATTGACAGAGACATTTCGCTGCCTGGACAGTCACCCAAAGTTTTTGTACCATTGGGGTATCCATCTTTAGCACACAGACCCACAGTATCCAGCAGACTTTTCCATGAAGCAGGAAATATCAAAGACAGTTCCACCTATATTAGCAGTTTGTCACATTTTTCTGTGTCCTGCAGAATGTCTAGAAGACTCTTTCATAAGGGAGGAACACCAAAGGACTGTCTCACCTTTAGGCAAGTTCAGCAGTCATTTCTCTGCAGGTCCTACATGTCCAGTGAAGCAGTCCAGGCAAGAGCAGTTTCTTGCACAAATGGCTAACCAACTCCATAAGGAGCCCCTTTAATGCCCATCATCCTTTTGAAGTAGCTTGGTGCTGCCAGATGTAGATGTGTCTCACCATCATGAAAAGTCTTAAGTTCTTAAACATTTTAAATGCCATATTCTGAAGGTCTCTGAAAGATTTGAAGAATACTTATCTAACTGAAATATATCTCTATACATCTAGAAAACCTAACTAACATGACTACAATCTTGCATATTATAGATGACTATCTATTAACCTATATTTCTTAATTATACATTACATTTTTAAATGAACTACACAAACACAACAGAAATATACATATACAGTATAACAAAATTAACCTTAAATTTGTATCAATAAACCAAGATTTATACCAAGGCAATCCCCTTTAAATGTAAACAAACAATTATAGACAATATTTGGATATATAGGCATAGTTATTTCTCTCCAAACTGTTTCCTGTTGTTTATTGGGCAAAGTATTTTCTTTGTGGGGGTGTTCACAGAAATCTTTCAGGGGATTTTGTTCCATCATACCACACCAGTCTGGAAGCAATCCGTAGGTTCTCATCCTCTGTGGAAACAAGAGAAAAGCTTCATTTCCAAAGCAACATATTCTTAGACCCAAATTTGGAAGTCATGATACCTTTAGCTGGTTTAGCTCAGCATCCCATACAATGAAATGTCTCTCTGTACTTAGCTCCTTCACAGTCAAAAAATTCAAAGAAGGCACAGAAAAATACATAATCCAGACTCCCTGTGTATATTCCATCTTTACATGGCTTATTTATTTTTACTCTATTCTGTACTCTTTAAAGACTTTATCCCCTTTTTAAAAAAGCATTAACTTTATTTTATGACTATACTTTTTTATTTTCTCTTCCAAGCCTATGTACATTTATCCAACACTGTGACCAATTTATAGGTCCTTTTTTGTAAATCTGGATTTGTCTTTATTGCATATCTATAATTATTTTCTGACCAGAAGCACTTCTTAAAACTTAAGCTGCACCATTATTATGGTATATATGGCACTTTTTGCTTGCCTACCCAGTCTAAAACCTAAGCTGCATCATTACTATGATATATATGGTACTTCTTGCTCACACCCCACAGTCTGGCATGGTGGAGCCGCTTGTGCCTCTGAGCTGCACACACTGCCCCATTTTCAGGCACACAGTCAGTTCATATTGCTGTTAAGCAAGCTGCAGCAGTCTGCTCATAAAACCCATCCAAATGCTCTGTCTCCCTCAAGAGCCAGAGATCATGCTGGCAGCACAGCCCAGAAAGCTGGATTTTAGGAAAACCTCTCTTAAAGGAGCTGCTGCATGCTACCAGCAAACAGCAAAAAGCTGTGTTAAACTGTATTTTTGTGTCTAGGTTTCCTTTTCAAACTCTCTCAGGGTTTACATGGATTTAGTTGGCCATGTGGGATGCCAATTGTTGTAAGGAACTGCTTGTTAGTCCTGGCCACCCAGCACTGAAACAATCACACAGAAACTGTATTAATTAAATCACATTAGCCTAGATTTTATTGGCTAACTCTTACATCTTAATTTAACACATTTTTACTAATTTGTACATCACCATGAGGTCGTGGCCTATCAACAAAGTTTCAGCATGTCTGTCTCCAGTGGTGGCTTCATGGCATCTTCCTGACTCTGCCTTCTTTCTCCTAGCATTCAGTCCAGTTTTCCCTGCCTACCTAAGTTCTGCCCTATCAACAGACCTAGACAGTTTCTTTATTCATTAATGGTTAATCTCAGCACACACAGGGGACTCCCACATTAATTTCAGGTCTGGGTGGCCAGGAATGAACAAACAGCCTTCACCAACACACTATCTCTCAGATTTTCATATGCTGAAGAAAAAGAATTCCCTAACCACTGTTTGTTTTTAGAAGCCTTTCTTGACCTATTGAAGACTGGACAGTTTACTTTTGCATAGTGAGCTAACAATATGTTTCAGTGATTATCACACCTTCCTGATTGTATGTTCCTGAATGTGTGTATGTGTGCGAGTGTGTTTGTGAGTGCATTGTGTGTTCATGCCACAGTGTACATGTGGAGGTCATAGGATAATCTCAGGTGCCGCTTATCATCTTCTCCCTTGTTTGAGACAGGGTTTCCTTATTGCTGTCATATATTGCCAGAATAGCTGGCCCTAGTACATCAGAGATTCCGTCTACTTCCCTTCTCACCATAGGAGCAGTAGCAGTAGCAATAGCAATGCTACAACACAGGGTTTTCAGGACTTCTAGGAATGCAGGATTGGCTCTACAGGGCTGTAGCAGTTATTCAAAAGCTGTGGAGGTGAGAACAGCAGTTGTACACTGTGAGGCAGAGGAGGATTAGACTTGGTTCAGTGACACAGCTTCACATACCATAAGAGCAAACACCAAGCTTATCTTTTGGGGAAGGAATCTGACGCAAACTCAGGGCAACAATGCAGAGCTGATGCTAAACATCCTCAGAACAGGGCACTGCAGCAGGCTGCAGGAGACGATGGAACAGGCAGACAGCTGAGCACAGCCAGGGCGGGCAGTGCTGTGGGCCCCTCTCTTGTTTGTGCGTGTGTGTCTGAGGCTCACAGGTGAGGTGACCTTGGAAGTCACTAACTCCATTTCTTTGCCTTCTTCCGAGGAAGGGCATGGAACTGGTAGAGACATTTACTGGCTATTCAAGTAGCAGACAGCAGATGATTTCGTTAACCAACAGTGATGTGCTTTAAATACAAAATGGAAAAAGGGATTCAGAGCTATTGGAGGGAAAAATCAGGTTGAGATAATGAAGGAGAGAGCAGGGCAAAAGATCTTAATCATCCAGCATTATTAGACACCTGAATCAATAAGTGTACAAATAATGTGCTAAGTATTTACATAAACAGGGAATATATGCTTTACAAATATTTTATTTATGTATATATATGCACTGTTACATTAGTGTACTATATGTGATTTCTTTTGAGAATTTCATATAACTAATACAATTATATAATTTCTTTCCTATCCTCTCCAATTTTTCTCATGTCCCACCTACTTTTCAAATTTATGGTCTCTTATTATGTGTTTGTTTTTACATTTATATGAATGCATATTCATCCATACATATATTCTGCTAAATTTATTTAGCCTTATGTGTATATATATATATATATATATATATATATACACACTATATATGTTTAGGGTTGACCACTTGGGGTTGGAAAACCTCTCCTGGGCTTATCATTGGATAAGACTGATTCTGTCTCTTTTAGTTGCCATTAATTGTATGTAGTTCATCATCTGGGGGCTGGGCCTTGTGAGATTATTTTCCCCATCCACTTTGGCAAGTCAGTTGTTATTATCATTATTCAGGTTTTCCTTAAGCAACCACATTGCTGAAATTTCTTTGGTGCAGCTTCCCTTGTCATGCACAGATGATGACACCTCACAGAAGACATTCTGATTCTCTGGCTCTTACAATCTTCCCACTTCTTTATCCAAGATGC
Source organism: Dicrostonyx torquatus (assembly GCA_028555095.1). NCBI lineage: Eukaryota > Metazoa > Chordata > Mammalia > Rodentia > Cricetidae > Dicrostonyx > Dicrostonyx torquatus. The sequence goes on along the minus strand of JAQHUG010000233.1, from coordinate 2,062,833 downwards.
TCTCAGAGCCTTATGTGTGGGGGTTGAATTGCATTAATGCATTAATGGATGGCAGGCACTGCATGGCCAGTTGGTCCCTGCAGTTTGACCAGTTGTGGTTTTCTGTAATAGTCTCTACCTGCTGTCAAAAGAAGCTTCTTGATAGCGGGAGATAGTTACATTACCTATGGGTATATAAATAAGTGTTTAGAATAAAGCTAGGAGTTATACTGGTTTAGGGAGGTGGCAGTAGTGTGTTCTCCTCTAAAACCTCTGGCCTCACCAGAGGTTTACACTGTCAAGCATAAATTTCTTCATGTTGAGTAAGCCTCAAGTCCAATGAGATGGCTCCTACATTGTCCCCTAGGATATAAATGCCTCTATTGAACCTGTCAGGATAGTTTGCCATTCTGGTCATTGCTGTTGTTTGTAGGCAACAGCTGGATAGGACTCTCGATTGCTTTTCTCCCTCGGCAGCTTGCAGGGCTCCATCCAGTAGGATGAGAGCTAGTGCTCCTGAGAAAGCTTCCACATCAGTTCTGCTCGATTTCTCCCAATCCTGTGTCTGAAACATGTGACATCCTCTTCCTTGCAGCGTCTGGGAGACAATCAGAGGCAATGGCTGTAGCCTAAAATAGTTTTGGGGGATTCTTGGGCTCCTCTGAGCAACAACTTGAATGGAGGTTTCCCATGCCCAGCATTGGAGTTCTTATTATATAGTGTGTGGCTTTGGTGGGGAACATTGTCACCCCAAAGTATCTTCATTTAAACTGTGTGACTATATATGCATATATACATGGTAAGTATATTATATGCATATATGCATTCATTATATATGTAACTGTAAATGAACACAAAATTATATGATTCATTATGGCTTTTTACAAACATCTTTAGTGTTATTTAACCCTCTTTCTCCCCTCTCATTTTTCCCCACTGTGAAAAATGCCACATATAATTAACTAGGAAGGAAGATTCATTTTAGCTCATGGCTTCAGTCTGCTGTCATTGAGCCCTGTTACTTTGGCCCTCTGCTGATACAGTCTGTCATGGTGGAAATTCAAGGGAGAGGGAACCAGTTCACTTAGGGGCAGCGAAATCAGAGAGAAAGAGCTACCCACTGTCTTCTCAAGGGTGCACCCCAATAGCATAACTTCTGGAGGTTAGGACCTCTTAAATGTCCCACCACCACCGAACAGCACCACAGACCAAACAAACCTTCCGCTTCTGGGCATTTTGGGAAACATTTCTCTCTCTCTCTCTCTCTCTCTCTCTCTCTCTCTCTCTCTCTCTCTCTCTCTCTCTCTCTCTCTCCTATATTTGTATGTGTCATGTACACATACATATTTTATTCAAATCAGTCATTAAGACTTGTAGACTTGTAAGTTCTCTGTGTCACTGTTATTTATTTTACTCTCATTTTATTAATCACTAAATATAAGTCATTCTAATGACCTTGGTCAGTGTTTGTGCTATTTTTATTAAGCCATACAGTAATAAGGGTTATATGACTGTTCTTAGCTGTTCCATCTGCCTCATCCATTTTGGTTGATAGAGCTCAATCCAGATGATTGGTCCTGCCCTCTCCACTGTGACAGCCCTCTTTAACCATGCCAAAGTCATAAACATCAGTGTTCTTTGTCCAGGCTTTGCCTTCATGTCTCTATGTTATTTATTGGATGTGCATGGTTTTGGATCCAGAAACTAGATTTTATCCAGATGCCACTTTTCAAAGCTCTCCTATTTCCCCTGTGACTTTCTCAGGTGCATGCATTCACACACACACACACTGCATTTGAGTTCTTTATGTTGCTCTCTTGGGAGGCTGCCATATCTTTGGAGAGTCCATTAAGTTACAAATTGGGAAAAAAAACACCCAACAACTCTGACTTGCTTTTTATAAGCAACATATTATCCCTCAAAGGTAACTTTCACTAAAACTTTGTTTTTAACAAACATAAACAAACAATCAAATAACCAAAATCCTGAGAGCAAAGAGTTCCCACTGCTGACACCATCTCATACTTTTGTAGGAAGAGAGGCAACATTTCCACCAAGCCGTCATCTCCTTGGTGGCCACTAGGAGACCAACTGTGGATAAGATCGTCTAAGCTCTAAGGGCTTAGATTCCAGCCCCTAGCAGTCAGAAGCACCAATAGAAATAAAATGAGCCAGAGTTAGGAGCCATGATTTTGGCTTTACCATTGACTGTGTGAGAAGATTGTACAAATCAATAAATTCTTGCAATTCGGTTGCCTCTACTAGAAAATGTGTGTGTGTGTGTGTGTGTGTGTGTGTGTGTGTGTGTGTGTGTGTGTACACATGTATGGTACAAGTACGGTTTGGTGTCTGGGCTCTTCTTTGATTTCTCTCCTCCACCTATTGCTGAGGCTAAGCCTTTTACTGAACCCAGGATGCACCAGTTTGGCTTGTCTACCCAGCTGCTCTGGGGGCCCTTTGTCTTTGCCCGTATAGCGGTGGGATTGTGAAGGAGCTGCCATGCAAGTGCTGTGTTTTAGGTGTCAAGGATCTGAACTCTCTCTTCATACTCTGTAGCAAGCACTCTTGAAGTTTTTTGTTTGTTTGTTTGTTTTTTTGTTTTCAGAAGACTCTGCTTGGCCTTCCACCCTGTCAGAGGCCAGGCCAGCTCTCTGAAAATCAGGTAAAACATCACCTCACCCCACCCTTGCCCTACCTGTTCCCATCCCCTAAGTGCCCCTCTTCTCCCTGTCACCTTATCCTGGACCACACTGCTGGCAGAAGATCGGCCAGCATCCTGAAGCTCAGGTAAGACTGCCTTCATCCTGCCCTGCCTGTACCCACCCAGCATTACCCCAAGGGCCTCTCCTCACCTTATCACGTTATTCAGGCCCACACCTCTGATAGAAGCCTCCATCAGAAGCCAGACCACGATGTCGAATCTCAGTGGTTCCCTGGTCAGAACAGAGACCACACACATGGCCAGAACTCCAACCCCAGACTTAAGTAGCAACCTCCTGCTGCACCAGGGGCCATCCTGCTTCTTCATATCTCATTTTATTCCTCATATTGGGTTGCCTTGCCCATCTTTAACGTAAGGGAAGGTGCTAGTCTTACTGCCACTGGATACACCATGTTTTGTTGATATCCATGGGAGGGAGGCCTGCCCTTTTCTGAATAGAAATGGAGGAGTGGATTGGGGGGGGGAAGGGTAGGTTGGGGGAGGGACTAGAAGGAGGGAGGGAAAACTGTGGTGGGTATTTAAAATAGACAAATAAAACCTTGTTCTTTCTTATGTATTGATTACTAGAATTCTTAAGTGTAAAGATCATTCTGCAAATATAGAATTGTAAGATCTCTAAGGATCCCCAAAATTTGACCCTCATTAAACAAGTATGTAAGTTTTATGAATCTCTGACATAAAATAATACTTAGCTATAATGAGATTGAGTATTTGAAGCATCATATGAAATCCAAGAGTAAACACAGTTACATCAAATAAAGATTTCCTTTATAATTGTTAGCCTAAGATAAATGTACTTTGTATAATTTAATAGCCACTGAGTATCCTCATCTTTCATTTTAGAGAAATAAACCATTTTTATGATGAAGCATGATGCAATAATTTTTAAAAAGCCAGCAATTTAGAGACAGATAAGCCTGGGTTAAACTCCTACTCTGCTAGCATTGGACTTTGGTAAAATAATAAACTTTGCTCTTTTGGCATTTTAAAAATGAGGACATAGTTTAGCTGTGAGGAGTAAATTATACAGAGTATCAGATAGAATATCTGATGTAGATGCAATATATAGTCAAGAAACGGTGGCTTCCTTCTCCTATAATACCCACCCATCACGTGTCGATCCCGCAGGGTAGTACATCATGCTCCGTGCTACTCTGAGACTAAATTACTGAGAATATTGATCCTCTGCCTTCAGGGCTTAACTCCTTCCCCAAGAAGGGTATTGAAATGAGAACCTGCAACAAAACAATGGCCCCATCCTGCCTGATATGCTACTAGAGTGGGACACAACAGCACAGGCTTGTATTGCCCTGGGGAATACTTGCTGTGGTCCTATCATTGGGCAATTATGAACATTTTATCACAGTTTCTTTGCATTCTCTCAACTCTTTGCTGCATATCTGGGAGCTTTATATTTCGGTACCAGTTCAGCCTAGAATATTTGGAGATTATTAACTAACAGATACAAACCCAGAAGGGAAAACGAAGTTTTAAACGCCCTACATTAGAAATCAATTTATAGACTAGGGACCAAGAACTCTGATAAACACAAAATAACTGCGGTTGCTCTCTTCTCCTCTAGCCTATTTGATTGTAAAGAAAAGATACATAGAGTGGTTTAACTTACAGCACTGCTATCCAAATGGGTGTGGTATCTCCCTTCAGTCAGCAAAGCAAGCCTGATTATGTCTGGAGTCTACTGAAATGTGTGTGCGTGCACACGTGCCACACACACACACACACACACAAACTCACTCACTCACTCCAGTCAGGTATGATCAGCTGTGATGCTGCTTCATTTTTTATTTTTTTATTTTTTATTGTTAAAAGAAAAATTTACATTTACTCCCCTTGTTCCCCACCCTCCCGCTCCCCCACTACCCTACCGCCCTCCCCCTGCTTCCTTAGGTGCAGGATACCCTGTCCTATGGGGAGCCCAAGGCCCTCCCCCCTCCATCTTGGTCTAAGAAGATGTGCATCCATATAGAATAAGTTCCCAAATAGTCAATACATGCAGAAGAGATAAGTCCCAGTGTCATTATCATTGGC
>JAQHUG010000233.1:2040751-2052930 GCA_028555095.1 Dicrostonyx torquatus | reverse complement strand
ATCTCTTTCATCTCTTTCTTTAAAGGAGTTTTTCATCTATTCTTTAATGGCCTCTATTACTTTCATAAAGTTACGTTTAAAGTCGATTTCTTTTACTTCTTCCGGATTAGGTTGCTCAGGTCTTCTTGTTGCACAATCTCTGGATTCTGGCATTGCCATGTTGCTTTTAAGGTTGATGGAGGAATTCCTGGATTGGAGCCTGCCCATCTTTTCCCCTCCTCAGTCAAAAGGGCTGACTTCTCCTCCAGGGGGGGTGGCTAGATCAGAATCCCTCTCCAAGGGCCTGCCGCACTCAGCTGGGCCTTTCTCCTCCGGTGTGGGTGGCTAGATCGGAAGCCCTCTCCAAGGGCCTGCCGCACTCGGCCAGTCCCTTCTTCTCCGGTGGGGGTGGCTAGATCAGAAGCCCTCTCCAAGGGCCTGCCGCACTCTGCTGGGCCCTTCTCCTCCAGTCCTGCTTCATTTTTTAAAAACACTTTGATTTCACTGAGAATATCTTATTAGAACATAATCTTGGTCTTTTAAAATTATATTATCAACATTTTCCTGGATTGTTTCCTTTATCTATAATGTGTTTAGCTTCCTTTCTTGTATTTTTATAAGTTACATTAAGGTTGTCTATTGCAATAAAAGCTGTTTGGTTTGAGAATTCCTGCTTTTGAGACCATAAGAAGTTCTAGATACATTTTGTAGTGCTCATTACTTTAAAAACTCTTGCATTCTGTGACCGTTAAAGCACAAATTAAAAAAAAAAGGATTTATTTAGTAAGTTCCCATCAGATCAGGCACACTGTCTCAGTGGGTGGATCAGCCCCTCGCGGTCCTGACTTCCTTGTTCATTTTCTCCCACCTTCTGCTCTTCGACTGGACCTTGGGAGCTCAGTCCTTTGTTCTGATGTGAATTTGGTCTCTGTCTCTATCTCCATCCATCAGACGAAATTTCTATTGTGATGATCAAGATATTCATCAATGTGACTATGGGACAAGGCAAGTTCAGGCACCCTCTCCTCTGCTACCCAAGTACCTAGCTGGGGACATCCCCGTGGACACATGGGATCTCCTCTAGAGCTAAGTATCTTGCCAATCCTAAAATGACTCCCTTAATGTAGATATCTTATTCCCTTCTCCAATATCCAGCCTTCCTCCATCTCCACCCCTCCCATTCCCCCAAACTTTCCTTAGTCCTTCCCTTCTCCCCCCCCTCTTCCCTTCCCTCACCCCTACCCCTACTCCTATCCCCACCCCCATGCTTCCAACTTTTGCCCAGCAATCTTGTTTCCTTCTAGTTTCCAGGAGGATCTATATATGTTTTTCGTTGGATTCACCTTGTTATTTGGCTTTTCTAGGCTTGTGAGCTATAAGATTTATGTCCTTTGCTTATGACTACAGTCCACTAATGAGTGAGTACATACCATAATCATCTTTTTGGGCTTGGGTTATCTCACTAAGGATAGTGTTTCCTATTTTCATCCATTTGCATGCGAAATTCAAAATGTCATTGTTTTTTACCATCGAGTATTATTCTAATGTGTATATATTCCACACTTTCTTTATTCATTCTTCCATTGAGGGGCACCTAGGTTGTTTCCAGGTTCTGGCTATTACAAATAATGCTGCTACGAACATAGTTGCACAAATGTTTTTGTAGTATGACTGGGCATCTCTTGGGTATATTCCCAAGAGTGGTATTGCTGGATTCTGAGGTAGGTTGATTCTCAGTTTCCTGAGAAACCACCACACTGATTTCCAAAGTGGTTGAACAAGTTTGCATTCCCACCAGCAATGGAGGAGTGTTCCCCTTACTCCACATCCTCTCCAGCATAGGTTATCATTGGTGTTTTTGATTTTAGCCATTCTGACAGGTGTAAGATGGTATCTCAAAGTTGTTTTGATTTGCATTTCCCTGATCACTAAGGAAGTTGAACAAGACCTTAAGTATCTTTTGGCCGTTTGAACTTCTTCTGTTGAGAATTCTCTGTTCAGATCATCACCCCATTTTTAATTGGGTTATTTAGAATTTTAATGTCTAGTTTCTTGAGTTTTTTGTATATTTTGGAGATCAGACCTTTGTCTGATGTGGGGTTAGTGAAGATCTTCTCCCATTCGGTAGGATGCCTTTTTGTCTTAATGACTGTGTCCCTTGCTTTACAGAAGCTTCTCAGTTTCAGGAGGTCCCATTTATTTATTGTTGCTCTTATTGTCTGTGCCACTGGGGTTTTACTTAGGAAGTGGTTTCCTGTGTCCATGTATTGCAGGCTACTTCCCACTTTCTCTTCTATCAGGTTCAGTGTGGCTGGATTTATATTGAGGTCTTTAATCCACTTTGACTTGATTTTTGTGCATGGTGATAGATAAGGATCTATTTTCATTCTCCTACAGGTTGACATCCAGTTATGCCATCACCATTTGTTAAAGATGCTTTCTTTCTTCCATTGTATAATTTTAGCTTCTTTGTCAAATATGAGTGTTCATAGTTTGTCGATTAATATCCATGTCTTCAATTTGATTCCTTTGGTCAACGTCTCTGGTTTTATGCCAATATGAGCTGGACCGGGACCGAATGAGCATATGATCAAACCAGACTCTCTGAATGTGACTGTCAATGGGGCAGACTGAGAAACCATCGATAATGGCACTGGGACCTATCTCTTCTACATGTATTGGCTTTTTGGGAACCTAGTCTATTTAGATGCACACCTTCCTAGGCGGGGATAAAGGGGGGAGGGCCTTAGACTTCCCACAGGGCAAGGTACCCTGCTCTCTGTTAAGAAAGCAGGGGGAGGGAGGGAGTAGTGGGTGAGCGGGTGGAGTCTGGGAGAAGGGGAGAAAGTGTAAATTTCTGAATAAAAAAATAAAAGAATATGCAGGGCAGTGGTGGCGCATGCCTTTAATCCCAGCACTTGGGAGGCAGAGGCAGGCGTATCTCTGTGAGTTCAAGACCAGCCTGGTCTACAAGAGCTAGTTCCAGGACAGGCTCCAAAGCTACAGAGAAACCCTGTCTCGCAAACCCAAAATAAATAAATAAATAAAAGAATGTGATTGCAAAAAAAATTTATTTGTTTTTTTATTTTATATATATGAGTTCTCTATCTGCATTTATGCTTGCATGCCAGAAGAGGGCATTAGCTCTAACTATAGATGACTGTGAGCCACTATATGGTAGATGGGAATTGAACTCAGGATCTCTGGAAGAGAAGTCGGTGCTCTTAACCAACTATCTCTGCAGTCCATGCATAAGTATTAAATAGAAAAATACATTAGTTTTGATATTAATATCGAGTTATGGGTACACAGCGAAGCAAAGTGCTCGCTGGTATACTGCAGCAGAAGATTCGCTTTGACCACAGTGAAGGCAAGAGCCGGGGATGGGCACAATCAACTAAAATGTTTAAGAATCTTTACCAACTGTACTTCTGAGCCCAGGATTTTCCTTTACAAATACTATTTTCCCTGTTAGTTAGCTTAGCAAAATGTTTTGTCTTTAGGCTAATTCTGAAGACATGCTGTTCAACAGCCAGATGTTAAAATGATGTCCCATCAAAAGAGTTCCAAATGAGGTGACCTCCGGTACTGAAATCAGGCTTAGTAGATTATGTAAATAAAATAATAACGAGAAAGTCATAAATTATAACAATGAGTTGTGTTGATGGAACTGAGCTGACATATTTATTTATATGCTTATAGATAAGAATCGACAGTATCTTTTTCTTTCGTCTTTGCTACCTACATGGAAAATGTGAACCAAATAATTGTTTGAAATACAGGCCTCCCTTTATTAAATTCTTTAATGTCATCTCTGAAATAAAAGGTGTTCTGTTTGTTATGAGGCATCGTGCACAACCACATTGGCTTTCCTTCCCTAAGTCCTTGACAAAGACTCTATTTAGAAAGGAGGTTTTAGAAGGTACAGCAAGATTTTTTGCCTCACAATAAAACAATTAAATGAAATTTTCTGAATAGTTGCCAAGAACAATCAAGAAAGATGTAGTTTTTAGGCAGAATATTTGCTGAATACTATTGCATCTTCGTCAAAGCAGCCAGTCTCATTATTTATTTAGATTTATCTGGCAGTTATTCTCTGAAGAGCTAATTAGAGTAAATTATTCCAATACCATGTTCATTTACAGACTGCCATTTATCCCCATGCTTGTTTTTGTATTTTGTAGGGTTTTCCACACTGTGACTCTCTTAAATCTAGTCACATCTGCCTACTTAAAACCCTTCCTGTCCCACCCAGGCTCTTAGCACCCTTTCATTGCCTGAATGAAGTTGAGCATGACCTGATCTCCATTCTTGTCTGCTGTACCTGTCCTCTAGACCGCAGTCTTCTGACGTTGTTTCTGAGATTTGTTGAGATGTGATGTGTATACTTAACCACCCAATAGCTTTTCTGTATAGTTACAGTTACACAGCTATCACAATGGAATAATTGGACACTTTTATTATCCCTCAAATATATTTTTATTTTAGTGCATTTGATGCTATGGTTAGGAAATATTTCCTCGAACTAAAATTCAAAAATCATTAAAAGGTTAAAGTTCACAAGAAACAGGAAATGAATTCAGAACACTGTATTGACCTATATATTTTTTTTAAATCTAAGGATCTAGAGGAGTGGTTCTCAACCTTCCTACTGTTAAGACCCTTTAATACAGTTCCTCATGTTGTGGTAATCCCCAACCATAAAATTATTTTTATTGCTACTTCATAACTGTAATTTTGTTACTGAGCAGTGTCTCAGTTCCTGAGACCCATTGGAAATATATGTTTTCTGATAGCCATGACCCACAGGTTGAGAACTAGACTCACTCGTTTAGAGGGAGAAGAGGAAGAAAGTGATGTAAATATAGTATATATATGAAATTAAAAAGTTTTGCTGAAAAATAATAAAAAGTCCATAACATTATATTCACCACTTTAAATTATTATTTTCTTTACTTATTTACAAATTTTGATGCAATGTATTTGGATCACTTTCTTCCCCCAAGTTCTCCCAGATCTCCTTCCTTCTTACCCACGTAACTTCATGTTCTATCTCTCTTTCTCCCTCTCTATTTCAAAAAAACACCCAAAACTTAAATCCAAACCCAAACCTAGAAACACACAGACACACAGACACACACACACACACACACACACCACACACACACACACACAAACACACCAACCAAGGTGACCACATACTTCTGTCTGAGTGTCAAGCCTGCTCTGGAGAGCAGGATCATATACCCAGGGTTGCTATATTCAATAAAATAGAATCCTTTGCCAGAAGGTAGTAATTGCAGATAGCTCCTTGGTTACCTTTTGTGCCCACTTCCCCTTCTTGGTGCTGCAATTTTGGCTGGTTTGAACTTGTTCATGTCCTGTACATGCTGTCACAGACTCTGAGTTCATATGAACATCTGAAAGATGCTGTTTCCTTGGAGACATCCACCACTTCTAGCTCTTATAGTCTTTTCGCCTCCTCTTCTGTGTAGACCCCTGAGCCTTGAGGGAGGGCTCAGTGCTCCAAAGTTTCTCAGTTTTTTAAAAAAATAACTCTTTGGGAATTTTATACAATGAAGATTGAATATGCTTCCCAGTTCCTCCTCTCCTCTCTGACCCATATCCTCTTTCCCACTCATCCAACTTTGCACCAGGGGCTACACCCATAAAAAAATCCTGCCCCTGTCCCCAGCAGCTATCAATAGTCAGTTTCCCCTTAGGTAGGGGTGGGACTTTGTGCCAATCTCCACTCTCCATGCAGGGGTTTTGTGTGGCCTGAGGAAATTGAAACAGTCTTGCTGTCTATCAACTGATTAATGGCTTAAAAAATGTGATAAATTTACGTGATAAAATATCATTGGTCTGTTAACAAAACTGAAATTGTGGTGGCACATGCCTTTAATCCCAGCAGTTGGGAGGCAGAAGCAGGCAGATCTCTGTGAGTTCGAGGCCAGCCTGGTCTACAGGACGAGTTCCATGGCAGTCAGGCTGTTACACAGAGAAATGTTGTCTCAAAAACATTAAGTTATGAAGTTTGCAGTTAAATGGATCGAACTGTAAACAATTATTCTGAGTGAAGTAGGTAAGTTACTACCTAGAGCTAGAAAGAAAAACATGTGTTTTCGCTCATTTAGGGATGGTAGCTTTGAGTCTTTAGATATGTGAGTTCCATTGGTATTAACCCTAAAGTTCAGGAAGTTGGTTTGAGACCATGCGTGGGGGTTCATGGGAGGAAGACAGAATACAGTGGTATGAAGATTAAAGAGGGGTAAAGGCTCAGGAAGAGTTTAGTAGGTACGGGAGGACAGCATCATTGAAGGAACACAGTGAGAGGCGACTAATACTAAAGATAGTAAAACAATACAGAAAACTACTTCTGTAGAAGCTTTTGATAAACATACGAGTTTAGAGTTCTCATTTTAGATTTTCACATGTGGTTCTTAACTTTTCCACAAGGTTGTGCTATGAAGAGCTGGAACTAAGGCTGGTCTGGAACTCACAGAGGTCAGCCTGCCTTTGCCTCCTGAGTGTTGGTATTAAAGGTGTGAGCTACCATGTTTGGCCCAGTTTTATAGTTTTAATTTTTACATTAAAAAAATTAATGTTTTGGGTATGGTAGGATGATGAGGGTATATCTTTTCTCTGCCGTACAATGGTATCCACTACTCCATTAACATAGTATGTCATTTCCTTTTCTCACTGAATGACCTTTACACTTTTGCACATATCAGTTGAGTGTAAATTTAAGAGTGCAATTTTGGATTATTAATTCTGTTTTCTTGATTTATGTCTCTTATCCTTATCTCATGTACCATGGTAAGTTTTAAAACTGGAGAATTTCCCTTGTTAGGATTTTGAATAGTTTGGGACCCTTATATTTTTATATGATTTTTGGGGTGGGCTTGTCAGTTTACAAAGAAAACAGCTTGGGTTTTCATAAACACTGCTTTGAGGGGATGTCAAGATGGTGCAGAATATTAAAGCTACTGCCGCCAAGCCTGATGGTCTGTGTTTGACCTCTGAGCATGTAGCAGAAGGAGAAAATCCACTCCTGAAAGCTGTCCTCTGAATTTCACACGTGTCTTGTCACATATACATGCACACATATAAAATAAATAAATAATATGTAATTGAAAAAGATTGCATTGAATTGGTAGAGCAATTTGGGGAACATTGACAACAGTATTAAGCTTCTGAGTCATAGATATTAGATGTTTTTCCATTGATGTAAACCTTTCTAATTTATTTTGATGCTGTTTCATGGTTTTACAGTTTTATTGCCTCATTATTTTATACTATAAAAGATCCTACAAACAGTATAAGTTTTGCGCTTCTTTCCCCAAATATGTTCATCTTTTATTCTTGGTGAGCTTTTGTAAGCAGGATTTTCTCAGTTTCATCTTTGAAGTACTTGTTTCACCTGTGTGAAAACACCCTTAAATTTTTTTGTAGATTCTTCCACTTTCTGCAACTTAGCTTAAGTCATTCATTAGGGATTTCTTAGAAGGATCTTCTGTATAAAAAATTATGTTCTTAAAATCAAGACTGCCTTTTCTTTTGTGAGGTAGGGTGTCATTGTGTAGCCCTGGAACTCACTATATAGACCAGGCTAGCCTTGAAATCATTTGAGAGTTCTGATTAAAGGAGTATGCCACCATACCCAGTTCTTAAACTGACTTTATAGCTTTCTTCATAATCTTGATCTCATGCTTTATTATCTAGCTGTGTATCTAGATTCTCTGGTGCATTGTTTGGAAGAAGTGTTGAGAGAGCAGCCGTTTTTTAGCTTGTTTCTGATCCTGGGAAGAAGCTCTCAGCTTTACAGTATTGGGTCCGACATCAGATGCTGCCAATCAAAGAGGACACTCTTTTCTGCTTTGTTGCATGTTTGTGGTAGAAAGTTGGATATTGCCAAATGCTTTTGCTGTGGTTATTGAGATGTTAGTGAAATTTTTATTTTTTCTCTCTTCTGCAGATGATACAGTCTCTACTGATGTATCTCAGTGTCTGCAAATGGTTTTCTTCTAGTGAACCTGTACGATAAACTAATTTCAACTGTTCTGCCTTTCACATTCAGAATTTGGGTTTAGGCCTCTTAACTTTTATCTCTTGATAGTTTTACCTGGTGAGGGGTTGTCATCATATTTTTCTGTACGTTATAAACAAGCTTCATTTTCATACTTTTGATATTATAATAGTTATTTTGAAGTCTTTTTCCATGTAAGATCGTCATTGAGACCCCGAAAAGATATTCCTTGCCTGCTTTTTTTTTGTTTACGTCCAATACTTTCCTCACTGATATTATTTTTTGTCAAAAATAGCTGCTTTGATAATGCATTTGCACCTTCTCTGCCCCTCTCCCGAGAATGTTTGCTGCATGCACACTCTCTTGCATATTTATGTAACGACAAGTGGGTGAGCTCAACAGAGCATATCTCCTGTTGCACCCTGGAGGGTCTGAGTTTGAGCCTTTAAAGAACAGCACAATTTTCCTGACTCCTCTTCCCAAACATCATCACCAAGGCTTGTAGTCAACTAAAATGTTTGTCTTCCTCAGAATACTACATTGAGACTTAGGCTAATATCATTCTTAGCTCTTAGCCTCCACTAATACATAGCTGGTTATTATTTCGATCATAATTCAGGCTGTCAATTGCTCACAGTCTGGTTCAATTAAGAGCGAAGCCACATTGCAGGGACTGTGCTGTGTTTTACTCCTGAGGGGCCCTGCTTAGCGAGTTTGTTCCCTGGTTCTCTGTAACTTCTAGATGGCTTGCCACGCTTCTGTTGCTATCCAAGAGCCTTGATGATTCTGTTGATTTCGTTGTACCTTGAGCTTGAAAGCCCCTGGTTCTATCATCAGCAAGGAGTTCTCTGTTGAAAACATTACCAGTTGTTTCTCTTCTCATTCGCTTCACTAATTTTTCTCTATAGTTTGAACACTGATCTGACAATGAACAGCTGTACCTCCAAAAAGAACAGCATCCATAGCTAGAGTTCTGTTTCTACAAACAGCTGACGATTTTAGAAAGCTTTCCAAGTCTATAGCTAAATAATCATGTTGGAAAAATGAAAATTAGTGTAGGCTGGACTGATATAAAGTCCTGAACAGAGAAGAAATGAATAATGATTATAATGGTGATGAACATAACAAAATTCAGTAAATACTAATTTAATGCCTACAGTTGGCTGACCCAGTGCAGCTTGGATTCACTATCTTATTTAATGACCTGTAGCCTTGGGGAGGCTACAGTTGTGATTGTTTCCATAGCGCCCATGGGATCCAAAATAAGTGGGTGTTTAAGGCCTGCATATGAAATAGAACAGTATTTGCGTCTGACCTATACACAACCTACTGCAAAATTTAAATTACTTCTAAATTACTTGTAATGCCAAGCACCACGTCAATGACATGTAAATAGTATTATACTGGATTGTCTAGAGAACAAGGATGAGAAAAGTTTGTACGTGTCATTTTAAAAGGGCATTTTCAATCTGCATTTGACAGAACCCACAGCGGCTGCAGAAACCATCACTACAGAGGACCAATTGTATTATTTATTCAATAGAAGCTTTAGTGAATACAGAAAAGTTAAACAGGTAAAGTCAGGGTGGAAGCAAAAATAGCAAATGGCAACACTGGATTTCTAGAATTAGAAATTAGACAATTAGACCTCAGAGGTACTTCATCAAGAAAGCTATGGTATCCTTAAACATACTTCAGGTTAGAAATGCATAAAATGGCCAAACTGAAGGAAATAAAGTCAGTGTTAGAAGGCCCTCTGTAATGATTTCTGTCCCTTTAAGAGACAAGCCACGCCCACTCCCTCCTCCATCCACTGAGGCAGGCTGATCTTCAGCTTCTGGCCTGAGAGCTCTCTCTTTCTTCTGTCTTCCTCTGGGAGAGGCAGCTTCTGCCTTTCTCCCCACTTCTCCCCTTCCCCCACTTCAGTCTGTCTCTTCTCTATCTCCTCTCTCTCTCTCTCTCTCTCTCTCTCTCTCTCTCCCCCCTCTTCTCACCTTTCTCTCTCCTGTTCTCCCCTTTTCCTTCTCCTCAACAACCTACCTAATAAATGTTCAACTTTACTCCGCATGGTGTGCCTATCCATGTCTCTGGCTCCTGCCTGCCCACCACATATGTGTCTCCCTGCCTGGGACCAGCCACTTTCGGGGACTGGCAGCTATCTCTGCCTGGGACTGGCTGCTCTCAGGGTTTGCTGCCTGCCACCACATGGCCTGCTACCACTGCTTGGGGACCTACAGCATTTCTGCTGCCTACTGCCGCTAGGGATCCTGCAGCATTTTTAATTTTTCCATTACACCCTCCCATAGCTGGAGGAAAAAGTGAAATAATATTAGTTTTTAGATTTGGATCTTTTGTTTATCTCTTAGAACATGGCTTCAGTCTGTTATGAAGTCCATTTTCTCCAGAAGATTCTGAAGGAACCCTGTGAGGCGTCTCATCTGTGCTCACAGTATTACAACTGAAGGCACCGTGCACAGAGATTCACTGTGTTCCCACCATCTCCTGCTGAGCTTCAAGCTTTCCATGGACATCATGTTGCTGTTATGCTGCCCTGTCATCTAACAGTTCACTAAATTATAGCTTTGGAGTCAGATAGTTGATGTTTCCTGAACATACATAGGGGCATTGCTAATGGTATTATAGTTTAAACTTTATTTAAAATATTAGGACTCTAAGCCACTCTGCTTCTAAGTTTGAGTTTGAGAGTGTTTCTCACAAAATGATTTTTATTCTATTTATTATTATTATTATTATTAATTGTGTAATTGTTGTTGTTGCTCTCATTACTTGTGTGATGTGCATGTATGGATATGAGCATCCCTTCCATGGGACATGTGGAGGTCAGAGAATAGCCTTCAGGAGTCAGTGTTCTCACTCCACTGTGGGGTCTGGGAATTGAACTTGACTCATCAGGCTTGTGTGACCATGTCAAAAAACAGCTGGATTTTGTTTTACACTTGCATGAAAGTTCATACTAGGCCTGTTGGCTGAGTATTGGCAGACATTTAAAGCTAAATTCCATCAGCCGTTTAATCTCTTTATATAGACTTACAGATCCACACATACAGTCTTCTTCTGAGTCCAAGCAAAACTGTGGTGCTAGCTGATTCATGGATATTCATGAGCTAATCATGGTCAAACATCAGCCAATTCCAGTATGGAGTGGCCTCAGTTGTTTATTGCAATGCTGGTGTTCCTTACACTGCATTGCATTTAAATACCTAGTGACTCTGTCAAATGCATGTGCTGTTTGCAGCATGGCAGGGAAGCAGTTAAGAGAGCAAACCTGAGACTTGAAGTTTGCTATGCTGGTGTTCCAGACTCTAGAGCACATGGCTGAGGATAAGAGTTTTCATCAGTTATGGGGTGTGTTGGTTTTTAATCAGGGCTATCTCAGGCAAGGTGACAAAACTGTGTAAGAATAATTCCCTTACACTGGACCCAGAGATAGTGACAAAGAAGAATAAAATATTATCCCCAAACTATAGAGGTCCAATCTTGTTGCAGCAAATCATTAAATATATATATATATATATATAAGCCAACATGTGTTTCCTTAATTAGTTGATAAGGTATAGCACTTATTTCCCTAATTAGTTGAAATTAAATAAAAAAATCTTGAAGCCTCTAAATATTCTTCATCTATAAAGTGGAATGAAAATCTCAAAGGATCATTTTAAAATTTAGAAAGACATAAAATATACATTGTAGTGTATTTATAATATGCAGGGACACATGCAGCAATACTGTCTATATATGGGAGAGTGAGCACACTGCTGATAAAGCAAATTCATGTTTCTCATCCAGAGTTGTCTTCTGCTGACAAGAATAAGTGAACTCCTGAAATATTTCTTCTAGATGGAGGACACAGCACTTATGTCTATTTCTTCTTCTGTTCCAAATTTTATCAACAAAACTGAAAATTGTGTTTTAAAAGAAATCAATGCCAACAGTGATAGAAAAGTTCAAAAATGTGCAGGCATGGAAGAAGAAGTCACATGCATTGCAATCCTGGAGAAGTCAGAACTGAAAACAAAGCACAAACAAACAAACAAAACAAAACAAAAAACCACAGTGATAATTTACGCTGGAGGAAAAGAATGTTACATGGGAATCTCCCTTCCCTGAATAGCTCCAGAGAAGTTTGAAAGCCAGTGTAAAAACCCAGTCA
>JAQHUG010000233.1:2009389-2023714 GCA_028555095.1 Dicrostonyx torquatus | reverse complement strand
AGAAGAACCCTCCTACTCCACCCTGTTAGATCTTTCTGTCGGTAAGGTGTTGAGACAGGGTCCCATGTAGAGCAAATAGTTCTTGCATATTGCTGAGGATGACGTTGAACCCTTGGTCCTCCTGCCTTCATCACCTGAGGGTCAGGGCTGCAGGTGTAGTCCTGAATCAGTAGGCCCTCTTGATCGCCCAGTAACTGTGATGTTGCCAAGAAGCAGAAGACTTTTATTTAAAAGTCAGATCTATGCTGTGCTAGGAGAAAGCTGATTGCCCTGCATTCTCAGCTAAAAACAATAGTACAATGTACAGTACAATAGTGTGTGTATGTGTGTGTGTGTATGCATGATGTGTATGGGGGTGCATGGGAAGGAGAAAAAAGAAGGGGAAATACTGCAATTTTATATGTTTTTTTCAGAAATATGCTTTGATCATATTTCTTCTTCTCTAAGTGTTCCCAGATCTTATGTCTTCAACTTCATATTCTCTCTCTCTTTTCCTCTCTCTTCAAAAAGAAACATAAACACCAAAAAACACAAATTGAAAATCAAAACAACAACAAAATGACAAAAAAAATACTAAAAGCAAGGAAATCCATGGTAATAGTAAGGCATCTCTCTTTCCCTCCCTTCTTGTTTCCAATCCTGTTCCTCACCTCATTTTCCTCCTCCCCCTGTCCCCCTCCTCTCCTCCCTTCTTTTCCTAATTCTCAGTTTCTCTCAGATGCATATCCATATATGATAGGGTAGTGACTATGCTTTCCTCTGCACTCTGCAGGCGTCCCTTTAGATTTTCTTACAGGCGGGTTTTTTTTTTTTGTGTGTGTGTCCTCCAGCACTGATTGGTTGCATGCCAGAAGAGAAATTTTGTTTAGGATTAGATTGACCTGGTTAAGTAAGAAACCTTCCTTGTAGTGTATAGTGGAACACTTGCATTTTAAATTTTCAGTTGGTTTTTTCACTTTTGTCAGCATAATCTCCGCTCAACCTTCCCTTACTTCAGAATTGGAACCAGTGTGCAGCCTGAGAATGTCTCTCTTTTGAGTGCTGAGGAAGGTCTCCAGGGTTGGGACTCTGGACTCTGTTAACTCAGCAGTTTCACTGGTTCAAATGCTGTTTCTCTATTTCAGGGTATTTAGAAAAGTAATTCCAAAGGTTCAGCCTTCTCCTGATGCAGGATGCTCTGCCACCAGGTGGGCCCAGGAGTGGGTGGGGCTGCTAGCTGTGAGAGTGTCCCCTTTTAATGTCTTCTGAAAGAGAAAACATCCTCTTTCAAGGAAGCACAGACAAGTCTACTGCAGTTACTTTTCAACCTAAGTTCTTAGCTGTATTTTGGTCTCCCGTGGTGGGCTGAATGATGGCCACCAAAGAAAAATGTGTTTACCCCTAGCCTCAGATGTAATGTTATTGCATTCTGAAGATGTAATCCAGGTAAAGATACTGAGGAGAGGTCACCTAGAGATGGTAATCTTGAAAGAGAAAAAAGGAGAAGATACAGAGTGAAGGACTTGTGGAGTGGAGGAAGATAGATGCTTCCAGAAACCAGGGAATCTGGGATACCCAAGACCTGGAGTAAATAAGGGAAGATTTTTCTGTAGCTCCTGCTGCTGCCACCAGGTCCAACTCCCGACTGCAGGAATATTGGAAAACATATCTTTACTCTTTCAAAGCACCAAGTTTGTGGCCATTTGTGTCAGAAGTAATTTTGGAAGCTTTGGTGGCATCATGCAAGGGGTTCAGAAGAAAAGTGCTTGGGTCATGGTTGTCTGTGAGATCTTGGTTATCCCATAGTGTTATATTTTATTTTTCTTTTCTTTTAAAAATTTCTGTCTTTAGTTTAAATTTTGACTTAAAATTTTGTGCATATAACATACTTCAAAAGAACAATAAGACGGAAATGAAGAAAGGTCATAGCAAAATAGTCATGATTTCACAGAAGAGTACAAGCCCAACTAAAAATTTTCTAAATGGGCTTATGGACATAAATAGGTCTGTCTTTTAACTGACTATGTTTTTATGCTTGGCCCTATGGCAGGACTCTGCACACTTCGATATTCTAAATGAGTCACAGTATTTTAAAAATGAACAGTGCCTTTTTGTTCTCGTTGATGGAGCATTTTCTTCTTCTTCTAGCAAAACAGGGATGACATGGTTAGTGATTTTCTTTTTCTTTTTAAGCAAAAAAAATCACATCAGATTTACAGCACCAAGCATGAATTTCTTCCTTAAATCTAATAAGAAAGTGGTTGTTTCTCTCCATAGCATTTGTGCCACAATTATACCCATGGACATATCTTGCCATGACAGCCATTGCTGCAGCTCACAGCATTAATAGCTGGGTAAAACTGTTGTTGACCCTTCCCCCCTAGTACTTGGCATAGCACATTCGAGTGCTATGAGACTTAGCTATCAAGGACTGAGCTTCTCTATGCTCCGTGACCAAAGTGCATGGTGTTTCTAGCAACCAGGTCTTACCATCAAGCTCTGGTGGGCAACCAAGTATGCTGGGAGTAGCCTGTATTGTTTTGGGGTGTCTCTAGGATATCTCTGACCAATAGCTCATGAGGGAGGTATCTCATATCTGGCACTGGTCTTGGAGCGCTCATAGTTCCCAGTGTGTAAGAAACTATAATAATTACTTTGCTAACTAGATAAGTCTCAAACTGCTCTGTAAATTCATATCTCTTTGCTCTTAGATTAATGTAGCTTTCAGGCCTCATCAGAGAAGTTTCTTTGATCAGTGGACGATGGTCAGTTTTGTACAAAGACCGGTTGCTTTGGGCTGCCCAAACAAAGTTGTAAGAGGAAATGTTCAGCAGCCTTTCAAATCATGTCTGCAGGAGGTGACTCACTGCCTGCTTTCCCCATGTGGTTTGCCTCCAGTGGTTGTAGGAGTTTTATCAGAAACAACAGCTTGCTCCCCCCCCAAATATGTTTAGACTTGTATGCCTTTTTGGGGAAGTAGGCTAGCTGAATCTTTTTTAACCCATTAACACCAATATGGGTGCTCTTTTCAGGCTTGTGTAATTTTTCTGAGCCTGATGGGACTGTTAGCCTTGCTGGACTAAGACCTCTGGGATCAGTCTTTGTAATGTTCCTCAAGGCACTGGTCCAGATCACTCAGCAAGTCAGCTGCAGGATGGACCCTCGTCTCTTTGCTACTAGAAATGGAATCCTCTACTACTGATTAAGCAGATTAAGGTAGGCACTCAAGCAATTTATGTTTCTGTATAGAATTTAAGAGGCAATGTTAGCTTAAGCACTCTTGTATTAGGTAAGTAATTAAAATTAAAATTAGCTTTCTAACAAATCATAGTGGTTTAGGCTGTCACTGGCACCTAGCAGAAGAGTCAGAAAAGAGGAAGTGGTCAAGCCCCACAGCTGTAGTTGCCCTCGCTAAGGAGCCTCTGGCAAGATTTAATTGTCAGACAAATTTACAGCCTAGTGGAATGAGAAACCTGGCAGTCTTCTTCCTGTGGGTTCTTGTACATCTGTTGGGGATTCAAAACAAATCCTCCATAGAGTGGTAATCCTCAGATCTTTGGGATTTCTGGCTTAGAGGCTTGTGCAACTGGGAACACAGCAAGGCTCTTGTTTATGGCTTAGGTGTGGTCACAGAGATCACTGAAGAATTCTCTGCCAATTTCTTTCAAATGTCAGACTTATTACATCTCAGTATCATGTTGAGTCCCACTGTGCATGGGGTTCCTTATGAGCACAGCTGCTTAGTCATGTGGTCACACCTGCTCTGCTGGGGTCTGCCACCTCAGGGCAGCAAAGTGGAAGCAGGTTTTCCACATACTGTTGGGTGCCACATGGAAGCCTGGGACAATTTACCTTCAACAGCCTCAAAAGAGATTCCTGAACATCTTCAGAATCAACAGAATTTGTTTGTATCTGCTGTACAAGTATTTCCCGGCCTTACATACAGAAGATGTAAATTTCCAAGACACAAGTATAACTTCTCCCTATATTTTGAATATCAATATACACAAATATTTTTTGAATCTACCAAAAGACCCCAAAGTTGGTTGTAGAAGTAAGAATAAGCCTTTCAGAGAGACCCACATTAACTGTGAAGTTCTAAAAAATACTGTTTTGAAGCATTTGTTTGCTGGCACTGTGTTTGCTCTTGAAGAGGACTTCTGTGTGGCTACTAATTCCAGATAATACTGTGTATGAGTTATATACATGAAACACAGATTAGTGCATTATGGGTGTGACGCAGATAGTCCTCTCTGCCCTCACTTGCTCCGGAGCTCATACTCTTGTTGATGTTAATATTAACAACTTGGCACAAGCTCACGGTCTGCACCGCATTAGCAAAATTAGCTAGACGTGCTCAAGTATTTATCTCACCAGGCCACAGCCTGCGGGAAGAGGATTGTTTAAGACTCTTTAGTGAGATGGCCATCCAAAATCTTCCCCATGAAACTCATAAATCAGTCTCTGTTTAATCATTTCCATGGCTTCTTGAAATGCTGGTATCTCGGGTAAGTTTACAAAGTCAAGTTTAGTAGTTGCTGTAACACGTAAACATTTGGATGCCTCTACCATGACTTGGTGCCCTTGAAGCCTGTTTCCTTACTGTCCTTTTAACTGCGCTCCTGCTTGCTTCATAGACTCAATCCAGAACCATCCCTCTTCCTCCAATGAGTATTTGTTGGGAGGCTGTGTAGAGTGGAGACCTTAGAAAGGTGTGCTTCCTCTGTCCAGTGGCTCTGTCCTTTCGGTGCAAGCACAGGGGAAGCCAGGTATTGGAGGTGATGAGCAGGTAGCGCAATTTCCTCTACGGCTGTATTGGTGAGTAGTGATGTTGGAGGCTGACTTCCTTCTGTTGAACTTGACATAGCCTCCTCTGGTCTCTACTAACATTGCATTGATATAGCTACTATGCCTTGAATTTAAGCTTCCAGTCTTGAGTGTGTGAGCCAGAGTTGTAATACTTATTCTGTGTTTTATTATTCTATGCTTAAAGCACTAGGATGGAACCCAGAGTCTTAGCATGCTTAGTTGAAGTTCTGCCACCGAGCGATTCCCCCACTTCAGTATCTTTAAAACTGATGTAAATTTCCCAGTGTCACCACGAGTGGATCTTGGAATAAGTTCTTTTGTTTTTGTTTGGCTTGTTTTTATTTTCTTCATCATGCCCCTTATATTACATTATAAAATATTGATGCCTGACTTTCAAGTTTAGAATACTATAAACATCAGTGACACACAGATCTATGACAAAAGCCCTTCTGAGTTTCAGTTTCTGATAGTGGTACCCATCTCTTCCCGTGAAATATCACAACTTCTTGCAGTTGAGTTCTTAGCTTTCTCATGTAATGCCTTCATTTATTTTTCATTCTGGATCACGACTTTGCAAACATAGATAAAAATGGCTCTCATCTTGAAGGAATAAGACCCAAATTTGTTTGTGACTCTGACTAGCTGTGCAGATTTAGTTATACTAAATACTATGTCCCATTGCCTTAACTGTTTCATGAAATTTCATAGTAACAGGACGAATAAAATCCATAATTCAAGGCATTCTCAAATACTTTTGGCTGAACTAGAGACCTATGTATTCATCTGTATAAGGAAGCCCTCCATCTGGATGTCTAATTCGCATCTCATACTTAAGATGTTCAGAACGAGATCCTCATGGTTTTCCAAACCCACCCTTACCTCAGTGAAGATTGATGCTAATAATTTAGGCCTAAGCTGTGCACTGGCCTTGTCTTTTCCTTGCTCCTAACCTGCATCTAATCTACTTTCCAGTAGTTTTGAATCTTTTAGTTTTCACCATCCCCATGGCTAAACTCCCTTGCAGCATAATTAGTTACTTCTTAGTATTCTCTACCATGGCCCATTTTCAGTGACAAGGCAGCTACAGTTGTCATGTCATGATAGGCTCTAGGCCGGTGACAGAGGATATTATTATTTAGTCCAAAATCTTTCATGGCTTCCTACATCACAAAGAGTAAAATAAAAAGTTCTCAGTATGACTCATAAGTTCTTACACAATCTGCCTAGGTTGCTGCAGCAGAATACCACAGACTGTATGACTTTAAAAAAGTGATTCTTCTTTATAGTTCTGGAGGATAGGGAGTCCAGTATCACAGTCATGCTGATTTGACCCATAGTACAGAACCTCCTGCTGGATCCTTTGCCTTGTCCTTCTGCGGTAGAGAGCAAGCTCTGATCTCATTTCTTCCATGTATAAGGACACTCTTCCCACTCTCAAACAGCATCACCTTGGAGATGTCTTTTAACACACTGATTTTGGGAGACACAAGCATACATACAACTCATGGCACTGCCCAGTGGCACTGAGTTACCATATAAAAGAATAATAAAATCATCAGCGACCATCAAGTCCTATCCTCATCCCCTTTCTAATGATGTCTGGAGGTTTGCAGTTGTTTGGTGAAGGCACTTTGGTGATTCACCGGACTCTCTTTCCAATAATGAGGAACTAGATCAATGGGTGTGATATAAAGAGATTCTATTTTGGTTAGACGGTTTCCAAGAAAACAGAAGTTTTTTCTATATGTTTACTTCCTCAGTTGGCTAGGGAGGGACAAGTGTGAAGAACTGAGAAGATAAACTTATTATCTCCCATCTATACTGTCATACTCAAAGGACACCCATGTGTATAGTATTAAGGAGCACACAGGATGAACACAAGAAAACCACCACCTTCCAAGGTTGCCTGAGTATAATGTAAGACAGCATTGATTCAAGAGTAAATAACTGATTATACATTAGTACACTCTGGATAGCACAATACTAAGTTATAATATTTTTAACAATATGTTAAAATTGTTTTTTTAACAATATTCTGGATAGACTATCACAATGTCCTAGTTTGTTTCCTCATCTATAAAATAAGACTAATTATTCATGCCCATAAAATTGTTGTAGTGACAATATTTAAAAAGCACATGGAATTCTTAACTTTCTTTTGGCATGCAGTTAGTAAGCAAACACCGAGTCCATACAATATGCAGTGTGTGTTGTGTTACTGTCAATCAGTTGTGCATAAATCATAGTCATTAACTTCCTAGAACCCCTTTTCTGGTGAAAAGCAAATGTTGTGTGGATATGAAATGTAAACAGATTATAAAGTTTTCTGTGGTGTTGGGAATGGAACTCAGGGTACTGTAATACTATGCAGTTGTCTGACCACAGAGATACATTTCCAGACTACAAAGGGTTCTTTTGTGGAAGATCAATTAATGTTTGTTGTGTAGGCTGGGAATGGTAAAGAATGAGAGAGTGTGGGAGACGGGAGACTGATGTAAATGATGAGGGAATTCAAAGACAAAGAGATTTGTCTAGCAGAGTGCTGGCCTCCTCCGTATGGCCTATGAGTGATGTTCCACAGTGGATGACAATTCTCCAGCCACAGCAGAACTGAACTCACAGGCAGGACTGAAGGCAGGAGTGACTGTGAAGAAGTTTATACAGAACTCAGAACAAAGAAAAGGGTTCTATAAAGCAAGGTTTTTTGTTTGTTTGTTTTGTTTTGTTTTTGCTTTTGTTTTTTTAATGAGAACAAGACATTTGGGGAAAGACCAATGAAAAAGTCCCTATAACTGCTATATTTCTCTGGGAAGAGAAAATAATTCTTAGAGTAAGTCTGGGGCCTCTCATTTGAGGATGGGCTAGAGTTAAAGGAATTGTTCTGAAAATAAACTCCAGGCTATGGTCCCATCAGGTGAGGAGGCTTAAATCTCATACCAATAAAAAATATGAATCTTTAATGTTAGGTAGCAAAAGGCTGAAAAAATGCAGATGGATAATAGCTACTGGAAACTGGCTATGTGACTTGGGGCCAGGTTTGGAAATATGCTGCTGCCGTGCTGATCTGGTAGAAACTCAGTTCGTGTGATATTGAAATAGCTCCAGGAGCAGAATACTCATAAATGGACTGGCACACAACTGGAAATTTTAGGGGGCTAGTGGAAAATTTGAACCTAAGGCCTATTTGTTGGACATTTTTTACATTAATGTAAGTAAAGGGGTCAGAGGCAAGAGTCAAAAACTGAAAAAGACTGAAACAAAATAAGTTTCATAAAGATCAATGTCGGGGTCTTCTCATTAGAATTCCAAGTTGGTAGAAGACATGCTTATATGTAATTTCTTTGAAAAGTACTATATAACAAAAGAACAGCTTCATTTAGTGAGTTAGACAACATTGTAAGTATTTGGTACCGATTTGGAAGAACCTTGTAAGAAGGAAGAAATTAAAAGGTGGGGGACAGGGGTATGGAGGAACTTTCTCAAAACCTCACCACTTTTGTTTGTTTTGCAGATTATAGTCACACATGTGGAGAAATGAAGGTTCAAGTCAGACAAGAGCAATGCTGCTGAGACTTATAAGGGAGACAGAATATAGTGTTATAAAGAGATAAAGAGGAAACTATAACAGGACGATTAAGTGATGGGAGGAATGGGAAAGCAAGATAAAGGAACAGATATAGGGAGGGACAACTAGTGCTAAAGGCTATTTGAAAAGCCATATGGAAGCCTGCCAATGTAGAAGCTTCCTAAATATGAATGAAAATAAGTCACCATATAATGGGGAGACAGTACTCTAACTTAATATCTAATGATATCAAGTAAAACTTCCAGTGAATAAATTTTGATGAGCTGTTGGCCAAAGGTGCTCCTTAGACCCCTAAACACCACAAGCCATTGCCAAGACTGTGTTGCTGACAACACCACTTACGCATACCATCAAACATGCAGAAATCTAACTGGATCCCAAATAGTAGCTTTACCCCTAGCTGGTGCTAGAGGTGCTCTCCATGCTGCCAGAAGAGAAAAGTAATCATCAATGCCACTCAGCTACAGATGCTGAGGCCTACCTACAACAGCTACTTGCCTGCAAGACATACCCGTGCAACGGTGGCACAAATGTTACAGGCATAACCAACCACTTTAAACCATTGCATTTAAGGCCCACTCCATGAGATGGAGCCCATGACTGACACTGCTAAAGTAGCCAAGAACATGACTAAATAGGTGTAGGAGGAAATCTGCTACTATTATTCTGTAAAGGAATATAGTAATAAATGATTACTAATAATATTTTGCCATACCCATAAATCAGTACATCACTTAACCACATTAGAGAAGCTTCTTTTTGCAGTAGCTGGGTGCTAATGAACGCAGAGACCAGTGTCTGGCTAGTGTATAGAAAGTAAGAAAGTTTGAAGCACTCAGTCCTAAATGGGATGTCTTTATCAATCCCTCAGTAAAGGGTCAGACATCTATGTGGAAGAGGTAGCAGAAATAGTGGAAGAATCAGAAGTGGTGGGTGACTCCAAGAAAGTGTTTTTTTTCTTCTGTGTTTTAGACTTCTGATGCTTTCATGAAATCCAGAGACTGACAGCATGTACAAGACCTACACCAATTCCAGTAAGACAAAATCCCAGCACAGAGAAGATGAAGTGTATACCAAGTCCCACCCTATCCAAGAAGCTGTTTGCTATTTGTTGGGAAGGCGAAAATTAGTTTTCTCCAAAGAAGTGTCACTGGGTGTATGACCCACACTCCAGGACAGGCCCCACCCCCAGGAGCTAGTGGGCCAAGACAAAACAGACTTCGTACTGTTTTGTGGGCATTTTTTTTGACTTTAGTATTTTTTGCCTTATGGAACTTTTTGTTTGGTTTGTTTGATTCCTTTATCCCCTTCTTTCCTCCCTCCATCCCTCTCTCTATCCTTCCCTTTTGTCCTTCAAAAGAGAGATAGAAAAATAAAGAAGGAAAGAAAATGAAGTTGGGTGGGTAGGGAGGTGAGGATGATCTGGGAGGAGTTGGAGAAGGGGAAAGAATATGATTAAGAAATTACAAAGCACTACTGGTACTCTTAGGCCTGTCAGGCAGCACTCTTTCCTCTGTGGGTGTGTTATAAGTTAGAGATAAGGGTCTATGGAAAAGGTTGCATTTCACACTGTAGTTTCATCAAAACTTTTTAGTGCCAGGATTATGGCAAGATCAGGCAGACAGACATGGGTTAAGTGATCACATAAACAATGGTCCGAGTATCAAGGAGTACTGAGATTTTTTTACTTCTCAGATCATTTCCTGGCTCTTCAAACAGTCAGATGTTATCTCACGTGTTCACTTCTGCATGGCCCCAGAACTGGAACCCGTCCTTCTATGTGACTGAAATGGTTTTGAAGCTTTGTAGCAGACTTTAGCCAGAGTCTGTGCTGCACACTGAGTTTATGAGTGAGAACTGGAAGCCTGCAGGTGCCATTTGCAAATTTGCTACAAATTGGCTTTAAACATGGATTTGGAGATAACTGTTTTTGCACTTACTTTAGTGGAGATAAAGTATCAGCCCAGGCTATTTCAAAATGAGGAAGGGGATGTTTCAACACCACGTTCCGGAAAATGAGCCTGGCACGCGAGGAATCTGGAAAAGAAAGACAGCTGATCTCAAGACCCCAGGGAGAAGAGAGAATGTTGGCCAAACCACCACTTAGGAATAATGGAACTGTGAAATAACCACTTACTGAATTGCTGAATTTTCATTGTGGATCATTAAAAAAGTATTTCAATATTTAATTAGAATGTATCAATAGAAAAGTAACAAATCACCAGGGATCAAGTTAAGCAGTCACCAATTCAGACAGCACACAGAGTCCCCCATATTCTTCCCATTAGTCCTCAGTGGTCTTCCCTGGCCAAGTTTACAATACAGTGCATCAGTTTTGCCCGTAATTAAACTTTATAGAAATGGTCCCACAGAAGAAGGTCTTTAGTGTCTGGCTTCTTTAACACAGTATCAAATTTCAGTATCTCATTTCTCTCATTTTGATTAGTATAGAACAGCTCTACTCATTCCAATATATAGACAGCATCCAGGATGTTCTTTCTGTAAAACTGATTAGTACTTTACCTTCTCCATAAAGATGTATGCATTAGAGGACATTCAGTTCAATTTTCTTCCTCCTAGGCCTTCTCCTGTTAGATCTAGCTATTTTGATACAGTCTACATTTGAAATCCTGGTAGCCATTATTTTTATTATTACATCTTCAGTGTTTTAAGGTTTAGCCTGCAATTACTTTCTCTTGTGCTCGGCTCCACACGTCCCAGATTCATTCTTAGGTCCACTTCGCTCATCCCAAACTGCTGTTTTTCTTATTGTTGCTCGTTTGTTACTTCCCTTATTGCCTGCCAGTAGGATGCACGTTATTATCATTTTGATTCGCATGAATAATTTAGC
The DNA here is from genome assembly GCA_028555095.1 of Dicrostonyx torquatus. NCBI lineage: Eukaryota > Metazoa > Chordata > Mammalia > Rodentia > Cricetidae > Dicrostonyx > Dicrostonyx torquatus. The sequence continues at coordinate 2,012,489 of JAQHUG010000233.1, read as the reverse complement.
AGATAGTAGATATTTTCAGTGGATAAAGTACTCTAAGTTGGCATCTATTCTCATCCAATTTTTGGATGGTACAATTCCATTTTCTCAGGATCTCACTGCTGTTTGTTAAGAAACAAAAAAAAATTCATTGCTAATTGTCATTCAATTAAAAGTATTTTGGGGGGTGTGGGGACACAATTCAGTCGTAGAGTGTTTTTCTTATAAGCATGAGGGACGGAGTTTGATTCCCAGCATCCGTGGGAAAAGCTGGCATGTTAACATATGTTCACAATTCTAGTCCTAGGGAATTAAAGACAGGTGGAATTCTGTGTGGGCTGTGTGGTCAGCCCACTGAGACTAAACGGAAATTTCCAGATCTCTGTGAGAAATTCTGTCCCTGCAAAACAAGGTGGATGAAGCACGAGAAACAATACTGGAGACTGAACTCTAGTCTACATGAACACAGACACACACACATGCACATATGCATACGCACATGCCCCACACTTACGTAATTTTTAAAATATGTATTTATACCCACATTCTACGGACACCCAAATAGATTTCAACCTTCAAATTTATTTTAAGATTGTTTTATGTTTTGACTCTCAGTAACTTTGATCTTCCCACTTTGTTTAGAATTCACCTGATCCTTCAGCCAGTGCCACATTTTAGTAACAGAATCTTTTCATCTAAAAAATTGATGCATTCTTCTCTCACATATTTGCATCCTGACCACAGTTTCCCTTCTCTCCACTCATCCCAGTCTCTCCCCTGACCCCCATTCCCATTGCTTCTTCCAAGTTCTTTCTCAGGTACCAGTTGCAAGCAAAATGGACTTTTCTTTTGTGTCTTTTGTGTGATTTTTATATAACTATTATTTTATTTTTTGCTACAATTGTTCTTCAACATATTGCTTTCTACTATGTCCCATAAATTGAGTATTTAATTTTAGTTGCATTATTAATTTTTTTTTTAGTTTTCAGAAATTTCCGTCTCATTTTAAAAGTTGAGTCCAGTAAAACCTTTTTTTATTTAATTTCCTTTCTTCATATTAGTCATTGCAGTTGTTTTTAAGCTAATCACTTCCAGATCTCTCTGGGCATTTGTTTCTATTTTCTATTTATCTTTGTGCTTTTGCAACAACAAGATAGACACACCCATTTGGTGCGTGCGGCAGTCAATAAAAACAAGAAGGAAGTAGGAGAGGGAAGAGGCTAGGGTGTAACTCAGTAGTGGAGGACCTGTGGTTGATCATCAGAACACACACACACACAGAGAGAGAGAGAGGGAGAGAGAGAGAGAGAGAGAGAGAGAGAGAGAGAGAGAGAGAGCAGTAATAAAAGAACAGAGCAGTGGAGAGCCTCCTAAAGCTGTATTTCTGAACAAGGCAAAAAAAAAATGGTATTTTGCTGGAGAGACACATGCACATCAGTACTGGAGAGATTGGTCATTACATGTAGTGACAGGCATGTTCCCGCACAGATGCAGCTCACGACCATGCCTTGTCATACATTGTGTGTTTAAAAACTCTCCAGGCAGAGCGTTTAACATTAGAATTGGATTACAGTGAACCAAGTGTTCACTTGACAGATGCTCTTCACGGTCTAAGCTAGTTTAACTATGTCCATTATGGTTTTCTTTGCAGGGTCTATTCTGAGACAAACAAACAAACAAACAAAAACAAAGCAAAAGAAAGTAAAGCAAAGAGCCAGCTGGAAGGTGTGTTAGCAGTCACCACAGGTGCTGGCTCTTGTGTCTGAGTACAGTGCTCTCCTTAAAGCTCCTGTGCACCTACTGAGACTGAGAACAGACTAATCCGGATGATGATGTCATTCAGAACGCAGCTTTTTCATGGTGGACAAACGTAGCTCTGTTGATTGCACCCAGCCCCTAATCTTTCCAATAATCCCACAATTATCTATCTCACTCAGTAACTTTGAAATTGGAATTTACACATATGGTAATACCCATTCCTAGTTCATGTCTTCTCTGAGTGCAGCACTTTCAGAGTTTCATATGGCAAGGGGCTAACTCCTGTGCTCTCTTGCATTGTTCCTAAGCTGGTGTCTTTGCTGGCTAGTGTCTCGGCTCTCTTTCTGCTCTTCCTGGTCCTCAGTACTAATCTGGGAGTCAGCCCTTCCCTGAGGGGAGAAGCATGTTTGGGAATAGTACCTGGTTATGCCTCATTCCTCAGGCTTTACTCCTTAAACCCTTGGTGCCTAGATAACGTGCTGAAGATCCTCCTTGAGCTTCCTCCCTTAATCTACTGATTCTATGAATGCTAAAAGTGGGAATCCCTCTCCATGACTTTGTTTTGCTGTTTCAACATTTTTACTCATGGGACAGAGATGCTACTTATCTGTCAAAATTCAAGACTTCCCTGACTTTAAAGTCCTTCTCTTCAAACTACAAAGCAGAATACTTGTATTATGTGGCCGTTAGAGCTACAAATGCACTGCCCAAAGCTGGCTCAAAATCCAGTGTTGCGAAGGAGATGAGAAAACACCAGAAATTACCAAAGCATGTCTAACTAGGGCCTTTAAAGTAAGAGAAATCAAGTTTAGTATTAACCTGGTGCCTCAAAATATCTTTTAAAAATACAGATATGTCTAAACACAGCTTAAAATGCAGGTTTATCCAAGATGTTACTTAAGAACAATTTGTAATTTACAGGTTTATAGACTATTTTTTGATTTACAAGGTAATGATAATCTTAAATTTTGACTTAAGGCCCACTCTGTGAGATGGAACCCGTGTCTGATACCTCTTGGATGACCAAGAGCCTGAGACTAGATACCACAGGGACCTATGGCAAAACCAAGTACTACTGGCCTAAAAAATGTGATAAAATGGCCTCTGATGCTATTCTGCTATAGTCATAGTGAGTTCCAGTGTTTAGGCTCCATCAGAAGCTTCCTCCCGTAGCATATGAGAACAAATATAGAGACCCACAGTCAGACATCACCCAGAATGGCAAAGTCCTTGGAACATTCACTTCTAAATGGGATGTCTCCATAAAATCCCTCCCCTCAGAGCTCAGGGAATCCCACAGAAGAGGAGATGGAAAAAAATGTAAGAGTTAGAGGGGATGGGGGATATCAAGAAAACAAGGCCATCT